>JBBBDQ010002245.1:3227500-3560000 GCA_037127315.1 Ascarosepion bandense | reverse complement strand
CTTAATGTATCCTACCTATGAAATCACAAGTAGAAATTATAGGTTAGTATATCATCTGACTCACTCTTCCCCAGTCTTTAGAACAGGAATAGAAGTTTATCCCTTGTTCCATGTTTAGGACTGGGTTTCTACTTCCTTCCATGGTCTTCTCATTCTCTTTCACTCCGAGAGCCAAGAGATATTTACTCTTCTCCCCCACTTGAGAGATGTGACACGAGGTCTTTTTTAATGTGGGGAACCCGAGTGCATATGCCCAGGTACTGGTCAAAACATTACCTATCCACCATGGTGGATAGGTTCAAAACCGGTCTGAACTGGTCTTAAACTGAACTTAATTGGTAATTTCGGACCCAGCCGGAAGGCCAGAGCTCTCCTGGCCAAGGATATTTACTCTTCACCCCTACTTGAGAGAGATGTGACACAAGGTCTTTTTTAATGTGGGGAACCTGAGCGCATATGCCCAGGTACTGGTCAAAACATTACCTATCCACCGTAGTGGATAGGTTCAAAATTGGTCTGATCTGGTCTTATTTTGGTCATTTTGGGCTCCATGTAGCTCCTTGCATCTTAGTGGCAATTTACCCTTGCTTAGGGTAAATTCATAAAAAAAAAGTAAATATCTTATCTGAAATTTTGAAAACAAATATTTTTCCAGCTGCATCAACCCAATGTGACCTACATCATGAAATTTAATTCTACTGGCATAGTAGAAGCAGAAGTTTCAAGACAGCAATGCTCCCATTAGTCAGATGTGTGTGTTGTTCAGATTTTATTTTCCCCTTTGAAGACAGTAGAGGGAAAACAAAAAAAACAAAAGCTACAGAGCTTAGGTATCAACTGATTTGTTTACCACATCATATGATCCCTATTATTTCAATTTAAAATCTGAAAAATTCTAAAAAGTATCTAGTCCCAAGCATTTTGGATAAGAGATTATGTATCTGTAGGTTCCAGTGTGAAAAGATACAAGGGACAAAATGGAAGAAACTCAGTGGGACACACTAAGAGAAGTTAGTGACATCAGCAAATGACATCATGCCAAAGGAAAATGGATGAAGAAGAAAAACAAATTTATCACAAATGAGATTTGACATGATGCAAAAAAGAAAACAATTCTAAGACATGGAACAGAATACAGAAACTACACAAGAAAATAAGGAACAAATGCAGACAGGATGAAAAAAGGCTCAATGAGAAATGTGCATAAATAGAAAGATTGTATTTATAAATGAAACTGTGTGTGTGTGTGTGTGTGTGTGTGTGTGTGTGTGTGTGTGTGTGTGTGTGACCATTACCTATAGACTCTGAAACGGCTGAACCGATTTTCTTGAACACTTACTCAGTTGTACTATAAGGGTCTGCGAGTGTTCTTAGCTCGGTTTCGTGTCAAGGTACCCCCGATAAATATTGAAAATTGATAATCGAAAAAAAATCGGATTATAAAAGGAGTGGTCAGATTTTAATCAAATTTGATACACTCATAGACAAAGACATAAGAAACAATATTCAGAAGTTTCAAGGTTGCAGTTCTTACAATAGTGCAGAAAATTGATATATATATATATATATATATATATATATATATATATATATAAGGCAAGATGTTTGTGTGTGTGTGTGTGTGTGTGTGTGTGTGTGTGTATGTTTATCTGCCTGTATGTCTGTATTTTTTCAGCCCTTTTATTTTAGTTTTTGCTTCGGGTTTGGCTCCAAGTAGGTATAATTGTAGTTCTTAGTCTCAGCCATGATACCATTTACTCAGAGGACTTATTTAGCCTTCAAAATTCAGTTTATGACGAAAAACTTATATGATATCAATACCAGGAAATCAAAATTTGACTTCCATCTATTCATTTTTCTTTCAGTCTACAGTTTTGCTTTAACTGGAAACAACTATTGCTTTTTAGTCTTTCATGCCAACGTCCAAAGAATCTGAGCTCCAAGACCATGAATTAGTTTTAAAGCTTTCATTACACCCGAGCAATGCCGGGCTATACTGCTAGTCACAGATAAAGGAGATATGCATGAAAAAATAAGAGAACAGACAGGACAAAAAACATGCTCATAAACAGGCTGCATAAAATCCAAGGACAGTATGCACATATTAGAGAAAAAATACTTCAGTGATAAAATGAATATCAGATTTCTTCCACGATGAAAGAGAACAACTGGCAATACACAGAAATACTGAGGGGTTGGAAATATTAAAAACTAAAAGTGAAAGCTGCACTGGCCAAATTCAACAGAAACAAAGTAGCAGGGCCAGACAGACTTAATAGGCTGGCAGCCTTAGATAATTTCAGCATAGACAAGATTACAGAAACAATAAATGAAATCTACAACAGTGGTGATATCCTGAAAGACCTAAGCAGATCTATTTTCATAGTACCGAAGAAATCAGGTGCAAATGAATGTGAACTCTACTGAATAATGAGCCTAATGAGCCACACAAAACTCATCCCAATTTTGATGAATAGCATATGCAACCAAATCAGGAGAGAGAACAAGAAACAGTGCAGGTTCGTCAAAGACACCGAAACAAGGAACACAATATTTATGCTCAGAATGTTATCAGAATAAGCAATACAAATGCAAAAAACATACCTGTGCTTTATAGACTATGCAAAGGCGTTCAACAAAGTATGACACAAAACTCTGTTCGAGCTGCTCAGCAACCTTGACATATTCATGAAAGATGTTAAAATAATCAGAATCTAAACTAGCAGCAAACCGACTGCATATGGACAAGAAATGAGTTCAGCAGATATACAAAAATAGAAAAGGGTGCAAGACAAGGAACTGTCTTCTCACCAGATTTATTCAACTTGAGAGAATTAGAAACCCTGCCAGGATTCATCATTGGCAGCCAATCTTAACACTATCAGATATGCACATGACACAATGTTGATAGCAGACACGGAAAGGAAACTACAAAACCTCAGACAGATTGTAGCAAAGGAAAGCAGAAAGAAAGATCTACATATAAACTACAAGAAAACTGAATGAATGGTCATCAGCAAAAAGAGGAAAACAAAATACCAACTACAAATCAGGAAAAATGAAATCAAGCAGGTAAAGAAATTTAAATAACTGGTTAGTGTTTTAACAGAACAGAAAGTGCGACTGAGATCTGAATGTGTATAGAGATGGACAAAGATACATTTCAAAAGCTAAGCAAAGTATGAAGTGACAAAAATTTCATTGGAAACAAAACGAGCACTGAAAGGTTACATATCTGTCCTCCTGTAAGGCATTGAATGCTGGACAATCTCTGAAAAAAATGAAGAAACTCAAAGTAAGAGAAATGTGTTTCTACAGAGGGATGACGAGAATATCAGGAGCAGGACATGTGAGCAACAAGGTTTTGTAGAGAACAGAGACAAAAAGGAAAGTTATACTTATCAGGAAGAGGCAGTTGAAATTTCTGGGATGAAGGTTTCTACCATATATATATATATATATATATATATGGTAGAAACCTGGGTAGTGAAATAACTCGTTTAACAATAGAAAATATTCAAAAGTTCTACAATATAATTGTATCGAACACTTTAATACAAATGTGTACTAGTCTAACTCTTATGACCAAAAACTAAGTATTAAACAAATATATATATATATATATATATATATAGCTCATTCAGTAATGAATTAGAGCACTAACTACTGGCACACGATACATCATATGCTAAAAGTTTGCCTCCTTCTACTGATCGCCCATAACTCAGAGGTAGAATTGCCAACTGACACCAATTCAGTCAGGCTCCAATCCTGGGTAAAAGCAATCGGATGTCTAACCGTACTGATGAGCTGTGATGCAGAGAAACAGATCTGTCTGCAGATGACATTATATATATATATATATATATATATATATATACACACACACATACACACAAGTCTTTATTATAATAAGGAGGATTACAAGTTGTTTTGTGTTAAATAAATCATAAAAATCTTTTTTTGTTTTTTTATTCTTTATTTGATCATAATTTAACCATGTGGAAGTAATTATAGGTGTGCCATGAGATGAGATAAAAACAGAGTTGAAAAGATTGTTCTAGAAACTAAATTTTATTTAGTAGATACTTGACAAAATAAAATCAAGTGACTATATAATGTTTACTCATCAAATGTTAACTACTTACAGTGCATTTTGGGTTTGACCACTGCCCTGTCTCAGTGTCAAAAATCAACAACTGATTGTTCCAGCCACGAGGGTATGTCTAGGAAAGAAAAATTAAAATTATAGATATATATATATATATATATACAATTAGAAAATTTATACAGCTTGTACATATTTAAACCAGCAAGGTTTGAGCCTCACCATTGACAAATCACATAAAATGCTGAAAAAACAAATTAACTTTTTCATGGAACCTTCCAGATAATCATATGCTTGAGCCATAGTTTTGTTAGCTCATTCCATAAACTGATTTTCGTGTTATCAAGAAATAATTTCTCTTCATCAATTATAATTATTTGATTTGATATGACAAATTCTTGATTTTTAATGATTTGTAACATTTTCATTGTTGTGCTTTCTACAAAATTTACATCGCCTGCTGTCGACATTTTGACATTTGTAAGACACCATAAAATGTCAGTTCATAATATTTGTGTTATAAACCAAATATTGCTTAGTATTATTTCAAAACTAACACATATATAGTAGCATACAGTACAATCTATTTTGTAACATATTTTTATTATAATGTGTGTTAGGGAAGGTTACACATCTTAGCCTGTAGTGCAGAGTATCAGATCAAAAACCAAAATAGTAGCACCCATAAGAAATCCACATCAGTGTTATCATTGAAATTGCCTCCATAAAGTTATTTATTTCAAGTAAATGGGAATTTCCTATTTTCTCCAAAAACAGGCTAACACAGCCAGATATGAGAAAACCCATTATGTTGCAGTTCTATTGTGTTGTGGGGACAAAAAAAAACTGCCACCACTATTATAATTGATCTTCAGTCAATATTTCAGTGAATGGAAAAATACTGTTGGGCAAAACAATGAATTGTGGAATTCAAGTATCATTGTGTGATGCAGCTCGAGCATAGGTACCTAACCCACTCAGTATTTTATATTTCTAAGAGAGAGTAAACTAATGTGTGTGTTTTGTGAGGGTAAAATGATAAAATCCAGTTCACAAATGGTCAAGATAATCAACATGTTGCTAACACCCAAGACAAAACATCTTGGTCAAGAAGGGGAGAGTACTGACACCTTATTTTTATGTCGCTTTTTTCTCAAAAAATTTGCACTTTAAACTTGAGATGAATCCTTGCAGCTGGCAAATTTGGTAAGTTTTTTTTTTTACTATCCAGTAATTTAAGAAAAATTTCTAAGCAATCTGACATTTTATTGAAGTTTAAGTATTTTGGCTTTATAGTCTGACTAAGACACTTATTGAGGAAATGTTAAAGAATTACCAATAATTTTTAATTTTATTATAGTTACCACTCTTATTTTCTGATAATTTCTTGTATGGACATACATATTTACAAAAAACAGCACACATATTATCCATATATAAATTAGGAATCACTGTACTAAGATTTTCCGTTTATGATTAGTAAATATAGTTTTTACTTAACGATATCACATAACCACTACAAATTAATACAGAATTTTAAGATCTAAAATTTTATGGGTTATTATAGATGTAGATTCATACCTTTGCCCAAGGATATTTGTGCATAAGGAAATATAACAAATCCCACCAGAATTGAAACTTGGCTCTGATTAACAATTCCAAGCCATTATCCATTACGTCACTCACACATGATTTTCTGAAGCAGCCACCCATTTAGGTACTAACCAGGCATTGCTATTATTATAATTTTAATTTGATAGACAAAGTCAATAATATAATTTATATAAAAACAAGTGTTTATATAATTAAGTAGATAAAAAAAATATTAAAAATTAGTGTTTAATTTATAGCAGTGAACGAGTTATATATATATATATATATAACTCGTTCACTGCTATAAATTAAACACTAATATATATATATATATAGATATATAGATATATATGAAAATGATATATATATATATATAGATATAGATATGAAAATGAAGTTTTCAGTTGCAGAGAACTCATGATATTAACAGTTGTAAATGTAAAAAAAAACTTAAAACATGAAATTTTAGTTAACCAGTATAACGGGTGTTGTATTCTTTAAAAAGGTTACAAACTGACAAGGTGGTACTAAAGTGAAAGAACAGCAACATATATGCGTAGATGAAAGAAGATAATACGGCAAGACAGGCAATCTGGTGGCAGGATAGTAACTGCGGAAGCAAATCATAGGTATCTCCTGTGCTCACTATATATATATATATATATATATATATATATATATATATATATAGCTACTCTACGTAAGTGATAAAAAGTATTGGACATTCCTTTACGTATTTGTAAATATTTATAAAAACGAAACATATTCTGTAGCAATTAATACAATCATTTTTGTCTGTGTCCAGGCAATGACAGAATCTGAGTTGACCTCCAATAATATTGTGAACTTTTATTTCTGATACAATAACTTTCTCTAGATAACTACTGAGTAATTTATTTGCCTTGAATACTATGTATATCAAATAGGTAGCATTATTATTATTATCTAAATCTAAGTCTCTCAATCTAAACTTATATATAAATGAAACTGTGTGTGTCCGTTACCCATAGACTCCGAAACGGCTGAACCAATTTTCTTGAAAATTTACACAGTTGTACTATAAGCGTCTGCGAGTGTTCTTAGCTAGGTTTTGTGTTGAGGTACCGCCGATAAATATCAAAAATCGGAAAAAAAAAAAAAAAAAAAAAATCGGGTTATAGAAGGAGTGGTCTGATTTTAATCAAATTTGATACACTCACAGACCAAGACATAAGAAACGATATTCAGAAGTTTCAAGGTTGCAGTTCTTACAATAGTGCAGAAAATCGATAATATATATATAATTTTTTTAATTTTAAGCTTTCATTACACCTGAGCAACATCAGGCTATATTGCTAGTTATAATAGATATAAAAGTTTTATTTTGGCCTTCAAGTTAAAAGGTTTTCCCTCCATACTACTGTAAACATACTTTGAGAGTAAATTATGCATGTAAGTTTCATGTTACAAAAAAAACTTTTTAGAGACTTTTGAAGAATTTTAAAACCAATTTATAAAGAAAAAATGTTTATGACAACATTACATTGAAATACTAGTTTCCATATGATCACTGAAGTAAAGCAATATTGATCCTGGTCAGTACCTACATGGGTAATCCTTTGGAAATATCCGGTGTTGCAAGCTTGGATATGTGGATGGTGTAATAGATAATTGCTAATTAGAAAACAGTTTCAATTCCAGTTCATTATATTTATTTACATGCCAATACCTTCCAAAAAGGTATGAATCTGCTTCTTACCCACAAAATGATATAGACAGACAGATGTAGAGACAGACAGACAGACAGACAGACAGATGTAGAGACAGACAGACAGACAGATGTAGAGACAGACAGACAGACAGACAGATGTAGAGACAGACAGACAGACAGACAGATGTAGAGACAGACAGACAGACAGACAGATGTAGAGACAGACAGACAGACAGATGTAGAGACAGACAGACAGACAGATGTAGAGACAGACAGACAGACAGATGTAGAGACAGACAGACAGACAGATGTAGAGACAGACAGACAGACAGATGTAGAGACAGACAGACAGACAGATGTAGAGACAGACAGACAGACAGATGTAGAGACAGACAGACAGACAGATGTAGAGACAGACAGACAGACAGATGTAGAGACAGACAGACAGACAGATGTAGAGACAGACAGACAGACAGATGTAGAGACAGACAGACAGACAGATGTAGAGACAGACAGACAGACAGATGTAGAGACAGACAGACAGACAGATGTAGAGACAGACAGACAGACAGATGTAGAGACAGACAGACAGATGTAGAGACAGACAGACAGATGTAGAGACAGACAGACAGATGTAGAGACAGACAGACAGATGTAGAGACAGACAGACAGATGTAGAGACAGACAGACAGATGTAGAGACAGACAGACAGATGTAGAGACAGACAGACAGATGTAGAGACAGACAGACAGATGTAGAGACAGACAGACAGACAGACAGATGTACAGACAGACAGACGTAGACAGACAGACAGATGTAGAGAGACAGACAGACAGATGTAGAGAGACAGACAGACAGATGTAGAGAGACAGACAGACAGATGTAGAGAGACAGACGGACATAGAGACAGACAGACAGACATAGAGACAGACAGACAGATATAGAGACAGACAGACAGATATAGAGACAGACAGACAGATATAGAGATAGATAGATAGAGAAAAAAAAAGAAGAAAAAAAACATACAGTCCCACTACTGTGGTCTTTCACATATTCACCACTGTTGTATAAGTAATCTTCTATGGCAGGACCATGACCACCAAAACAATAAATTCTGGAAAATAAAATAAAAAAGATTTTATTAATATAAATCTGCCTTGTCAATAAAGAATATACAGTGATTAATAAAGGTTTATGATCCCATAGTAATTTTATTATTTTAAAGTTAAAACAACACAGTAACAAGTAGTTTATGTGAGACTAGCTAAAATTTACTCACAAAATTGTACATAATGTTCTCTATTTCTTTCAAGCAAAATAGTCCATTGGTCAGTAATTTGTGTGACCTCCTTTGCTTTGGATTATTGCTTGGATATGGAAGAGCATACTGAGAATAAAGTTATTACAGCAGTTAAACAAGGTTTTTCCCCCAGATATTTGTCTTTAATAGCCTTTCAGTGCTTTGGTACTTGAAGGTTGTTTTTCTGCAACTTTGTTTTTGATCATTTCACATAAATTGGATTCAGATCTGGGCTCTTCCCCAGCTAGTCTAGTGTTGTCACACTAATCGTATTCAAAAAATTCTGAACAACCTTTGACCAGTTCCATGAAGCACTGTCATGCATAAATATTGTGCACTGATGAAGGTGCATTTGCAGTTCTAGTTTCTCCTACAGTAGTTCCGCATACTTTGCACAATTCATTGAAGGCAAGAAATTCCACTATTCCAGATTTGGACATGGCGCTCCAAATGATCTTGCATAGTAGACATTATATACTTCTGAAATCTCTTACAAGAGGGTCTTCAATTTTTTTTTTGTTACTCATAAACTGTTGCAGAGCAGATTAATCTGATTGAATCTGATTAATCTGGAAAACATTACATTGCTCCAGTCTTCAGCTGTCTAGGTTTCATGTTGCTTAGAAAATGGCAGACAGTGAAACTTAATAGCCACAGATTTCAGATGGCATGAAACTGTCACAGAACTGATATCTGTAGCATTTTAAGCAGAGAAGAGTGTATCTTCTTACAAGAACTTGTTTGATATCATGTAGCAATGCTATTCATAAAATCTCTAGCATTGGTTTTTCTTGGACATCCAATTCTCCCCTTGTTACTAAATATCCCAGAATTTTGAAAATTCACAATATCAGAGTGTACAGTTCTTTTACTACAACCTACTTTTACACTAATTTTACATTCAGAATCACCTTTATTGCATAGAACCATAATTAGGGCCCTTCATGTAGGTGAAAGTAAGGATTTCTTATTCATATCTTTATGTATAGTATCCTAACAGGATGTAGGCAATCATGGCCTTGCACTTGCCTCTATTCCTTGTTACTCTTAACATTTTTCCTTTTGTTATTTTCCCCACAAACCCTGCTCCTTGATCAACTATGTATCATGCTGCTTTCTCCTGCCTCTCTTTTTCTCGATCCATCTTGTGAATGTTAGATTCTCTAAGCTCTCCTTCCTCATTATGTGTCTTACAAACTTCAGCTGTCTTCCTGATGCTAAGTATGTTTCTTTTTTGTTTACATCATTTTTAAAATGTTGTCATTGCTCCCATGTTTGGTCCATGGTATCTTTGGCATTCTTCTGTAGAACCACATTTCTGTTGCTTCAAGTCTCTCCGTCATCTTTGAGGAAATTGTCCAGCATTCACTATCAAATAGGAGGACAGATATCACATAATAGATTTTGAAATGCACCTCAAATCTCGTTGTGTCACTTCCCATCTTCTGTCAGAAGACTTCCCAGGTGTTTAAATTTCTGCACCTGTTTGATTTTAGTATCACCGACCTGCAGTTCACATTTGGGGGGGGGGGGGTCCTTTTTGCTTATGGCCATGTATTTTTTTAAAATTTGTGTAGCCCTTTCTTCACACTTTCCCTTGCTACCTTCTGTAGGAAGTCCTGTGTTTTTCCTTTTCTTGTCTGCTATCAGCACTGTATCTTGTCCTCATCTTTGTTGCCATAGCCACAAAGTTTCAATCATTGCACACTTTATTTAACACCATTAAAAGGCCAAAAGTTATCTATACCATTCTACCATTTTTGTTTATCACACCTCTGATGAAGCATTGTGGTAGAGACCTCCTGCTTCATCCAGCTGTTGTAAATCAGTTCCAGCAAAGGGACAAGAACCAATGAATGCCTCATGTACAGTTTGTAAGGTAGACCATCTGATCACATAAGTTTTATCTCTACCAACCAGCTTCAGTACTTCCCAGATCTCAGACTTTATAAAGGGACCCTCGCAGCCACCTTGAAGCAGGGATACTCAGCCAAATAAGCATCAAATAAGCATCAAACTGAGCAGAGCTCAGACTGGGCTCCAGGAAAGCAGTCACATAAACCCTCACATATGCCCACTGTAGTCACGGTCTGCTTATCCAGCATTGTGACACATGCCATATGCCTATTGGATGCAGTTCTAACTTCTAGGATGAAAACTTAAGACAACCTAAGAGCCCTAAATCAATTCTCTTAACTAGAAATCAGTTGAAGTAGCTAGAACACACCACTGAAGCCAAGCTGCCCCTATTAGTCCAAGTCCATACTACCTTCCAGGGATGCTCATTACAATACAATAAGATCAAATTTATCAATGAAGTCCCAAAATAGCTTCATATCTACATTGTTAATACTCAAACTATCCCCTATATATTTCTATCAGGGTCAAGAGCAGCATTTTAATCCCCCACTAATACTGCCAAACAAGATGTTGCCAAATCTGGCTTGAGCCCCTGAAGCAAATCAGGCTGTTCGACATGGACATTGTCTCATTGGGGTTTATGCACCTAAAGGAACCATGATAACATCAAGCTTGCAAAGCCTGCTCGCCGGATATGTGAAGACAAAAGCACATGCTGCATTCAAAGACTTGCTCACTAGTCAGGAAACACCTCTCTAGCATCCATCAAAACATGCTGAATAAAGGACAAACCTCTTAGACAGAATATATTCACAGACACAAATCAAAAACAGGGTCTGCAGTATATAATATATCTCTACACAGTAATGCTAAAGATTGCAAGCAAGACTCACCTTGGCCATTTACACTAGCTAACCAGAGAGACATAATCAGTTCGATTAGGGTTGGGAATGTTCTTTAAACATGGTTGGAGAAAGACCACTAACAGCTTCTTCCATTGACCCTTGGCCCATTTCATTCTTAACAGAAGTGTCCAGTGAGTGACCATCAATGTCCCAGGGATAAGTCAACTTTAAAGCTCTCTAAAGGGAGGGGGTGAATGAAAACTAGAGCCTTCCCTGAACAGAATTATTGAAGATTTTTTGTTTATTGCTTTTCAATGATTTCAGTTGGTGGTGGTAGTGGGGGGGGGGAGGGGGGATTTTAAATGTTCTGATAGCCACTTTCACCATACCCATATCTGCTGCACCCCGAACCCAGTTCAAATTATGGTGAGCACTCTTTTGGTTTAGGGAAAATTATAGGGATATTCTACATCAGGCTCACCATCAAAATCGATAAAAAATACTTTATTTCCTCATTCTGTTTCCATAATTTTTTGTTCTTTCTACCCAGGCTGGGGAAATACAACAAACATCCTTACCTAGATTATACGGTAATTTTCCTTTTTTCTCCCCACTTTTGCCCCAACTGATAGGCAGAGACATGTTTTTTATTGAGGTTGGGGGACTGGAAGTAGGGTTTGGTGTGTACATGTTTTTTTTTTTTTGTTTGAAGGAACTGGGATCTCTATAGAGCAGGATAATTTTGCAAGGAGAAGAGTAAGTGAATTGATTTGTGCTGTGATTTTGCCATGGGGGAAGACGAGATAGAGGCTAAGGGACATGATATAATTTTAGATGGTGATGATTTCTTGTACATTTGGTGCTCTAATTTCACTTTGAGCAGCGGGGTGTTATGTTTGGTTAGGGCTAGAACTCCAGAGAGGAACAGGAGAGTCAAACAGTCTCTCCACTTCCAGTACATTGGTTTTCACCCAGTCCGGCATTTTCAAGATAATTGGGGACGGAGAGAACGACTTCCCAATTGAGCAAGATGTCAAAACACCATCCCCTGTTCAGGCTATCACAGGTTGCACCCAGTAAATGTCTGAACTTGGACAGATACACAGGCAGATGCTCCCCGATAACTAGCAAAGAAACTTCAAATATTGCTATTTGGTACACTGCCTGCCTTCATACTCACTTCAAATAATCAAATCTTTTGTTATTAATTCTTGATTGGTTTGGTTTACAGCATATCAACACCTCAATGGGTTATTTAATGCCGACAAAATTTTTACATTAGATTTGTATGAATAGAGTATATATTCTTTGTAAGAAATAAGTTTGTAAATCAGCTTTCTTTGATGTATTTTTGTAAAGTGGGTTTTTTGTTAAGAGTCAGATATATTGCTGGTAATATTTTTTTCCAAAAATGTATTTCTGGTAAAATTTTTCTTTCAAAAACGTATTCCCGGAATTTTTACTATAAAAGCCTATTTTTATACTTTCATAGTGTTTTGACCCCAATTTGGGAAAAAACTATTTACCTATAGCTGGGAACCTAACATATGCTACTACCTTGGGTCAAGGTGGACCTGGAAACAACAGCAATTAAGAGGTGGTTCCATGCTCCTCACAACCTCCCAATCAGAGGTTTTGTTGCTGGATGCAGTTTATTGTCATACCCAAGACTATTAATTCTTGACTTGAAACTTTTATGCAACTTTCAGGTGTGGATAGCAATATGCCACACATGAAGCTTTTAGCCTAAATTATATAGTTTGTGGCTTAACTCCCAGTGTCTTTTGTGGAGCAACAAATTTTGTGCAAACACTTGTCCTCCACAAAGACTGACAATTCTTTTCTGAATTTTCTTTAGTTCTTGGAAGTCTTCTAAGAGTCCGTTTACAAGGTGTGCATAACTCTTGACCCTTTCTTAAAACTCCACAATGATGATCATACATTTACAGGGGAACTTCCAACAACAGGGTGAATCTCAGTGTTGCCAATAATTTTTTTTCTTATTTTGAGATGCTTCTTTTTCTATACGTATTTCTGTTCAAATTGATTTCATCCTCCAAAACAAAGATTTTCATTGGTCTTTTTCTTTTATCTGAAAATAAGTCATTTTTAATAGACCAACATTTCTCTGCCATATTGGTTTTTGACACTTTTTTTCAAAGTTTTTCCTTTCCAGGCAAAAAGAGTTGTTTTTTTTCTATTTAGGCAAAAGTGAAAAAAAAAAATTAAAAAAATAAAAAATTGGGGTGGGGGGGCTGACCTAAAATAAAAACAAAATGGCAGAAAAAATAAAAATAGAAAGAAACTTGACAGAAGTTTAAAATAAAAACGAAATTGGAAAATAAAATTTTAAAATTGTGCTTCAAGCTGGGAATGGTAAAGAATAAGGAAAAAAATTAAACACGACAAAATAAAAGCAAAAAAGAAAATAGATCAAAATAATAAAATAAAAAGGCGTTACACCAGAAAAAAAAAATTAGATTAATGCGGGGGAGAGGGAAAAAAAGAAACTGAAAATTAAAAACAAACTACAAAAATCACAACAAATATTGTCAATGTAAAATTAAATGCAATCCAAATAACATTAAAATTTTTGGTAGTCTTTGAAAAATAAGAACAAATTCAAAACAAACACAAAACTGTCTACACAAGACTTAATGAGTCTGCCACAGTGACAAACAGGGATTCACCAGGCAAACAAATGTACACTTTCTGGAAGAAATACCAGGTGCATATATTGAGCTTCATGGCAGAACCCATTAAAAAGAACAGGTGAGATAAGCCAATCCAACAACAACAAAGCATTAATTTCTATTAGCTAGTATTTGTAAGAGGAGTTCAATTTCTGTGCTAGTCAAGTATATACAACAATAACAATATACTCTAACTTTACAAGAGCCAGATCAAACCAAAAATAGAGTATTGCTGCCATAACTGAACTGGAGCGGCTTAGCCCTCATTTACCTGTTTTGAAAGAGTTCAGATGCATTTATGCTGCCATGTGGGTGATGAATTATTTTCCACCTTGCAGACAAAAAAAAATTGTGACCGTCTCTCTACTCTACTGCTATTTCCATGACATGTTCCAATGAGCCACATTCCACAGTTCCACCTACTCTGATCTTTGCACCATACCATGTTCACAAGGTTGAATCATCCTTGTCCCTTTATTTATATGAGCAAGAATCTTGACCTCTCCAAGTCTAGGGTTATTCATTATTTTTCCCATATGAACTTATGAATTTCATTTCTTGCCTTATGTTCATACAGCACAGTTGCCCTCTATCCTAAGTGTCTCTTGGGCCTTGTATTAGTATTTTCAAAAACCCTCACTACACATTAGTGATGGTTTAACTAGACAAGTTCAATAACCATTAAAACACAGCTAGGCAACAAAGATATTCAATTTATGCTACTAGTCTACCTACAGTAATAAATACAGTGTAACCCGGATATAAGAGAGTTGTCGGGAATTGACAATAGTTCTCTTATATCCGGGTTTGGTCTATTTTATATACATTACCACAGGCTCTAATTTGGAACCAGATAAAATCTCTTATAACCGGGTCTCTTACATCCGGGTTATACTGTACTAATGCGTGGCTTACAAAAAGATTTCTGCTTTTGAATATACATGACAATTTGTTTTTTTACTTATTGATGGTTAGGTAACTTTTTAATAACTTACATTTGGACTAATATCATCATCTTTGTTGTTATTATCTTTGTGCCATCTGGCTTTCTTCAAGTATCTGTTGATCCAGATAGTCTTCAGGAATTTCAAACTAAACCCTTTCTTCATTCCATGATTTATACCGAGGGGAGATCACATCTTGTTCTTATTTAGTATTGCACAGTTATTGCTTCTCCTGTTTCTACTGAGTCTAAATCTCAGGATAAACAATTTAATTAAGAAAATCAATTACTAATGTCACCAAATTCTTTCACCAATTTCTTTCAGACATTTACTAATGATCTTCTCTGGAATTCATTTAATTATTTATAAGAGTTGTGTCTTTTGATCACGTCATCCATGGCCATCTGAACAAGTGACAATGCTGAACATACACTAGATATAATCAATTGGACAATAGAAAAGAAATTAGATTCTTATTTTCATTGATAACTCCTGAATCATCAGTCACATGACTGAGTGTAGTCATTGCACAACTGGGCACCTAACCATTTCTTTCCATATACAAGATTTGAAAACCAAAGAGGTATCTGTTTACACAGAGCGTATTGTTTAAATAGACCTTATGGAGCCCATTTTTCTACAAAACACAGGTGATATGCTCCAACTTGAACACTCACCTTGGTGATGAACATGTTATTGTTGAGATCAAGGGAACGCTCCACCCAGGACTTGAGTCTAGAAAGCCCTCTACCCAGTGATGCCATGTTATTATTGTACTTAAGCCCAATCTACCACATTGTGTTAGAAAGCTACTGACCTTTATAAGAAGTTCCAGCTATCTTGATAGGTTTTGTTTTTAATTCTACTGGATGTCTAGCTACACTTCAACAGAAAAGCCTACTGGAGGAACCAGTTTACTTGCAGATAACCCAAGTTTACAGCAGGTAGTACTGGGTTACTGAAGATGTTGGCCATAATTTAATTGCCCACATCTTCAGGATGCGGGTGATTATGGCTCTCCACAATTTCCTGTCTTTACAACTCTTAGTAAAATTTTATATTTTGGCTAGACATTTTTTATTCATTGCTCACTATTTCATTGAAGATGTCTTAAATTTTTACCTTTTTTTCTGCATTAAAACTGTGCAGTTATAAAAAAAATTCAAAATTCTACTGTGATTTCTATACTAAAGATTATGAATGCTATACACTATACGTTATATGGAGGATTCATACAAATATGGCAATTCCTATTTAGAACAGTTGTAATAAGCATTAGTAAAGCGAGAGTATAGTATTAGTTTAGTATTAGATTGATGCAAAAGTTATCAACACTCTTGACTAATGTTAGAAAAATGTACAAGTGTCTTCAACATTTACTCAGAGATCTGCTCGTGAAATCAATCAACTGTAGTACATTATTTACAAGTACTATTCAAAGAATGCATTGAATTAAGACTGTAGCTAAATACACAAGTTAAATAAAAGATGGCATTAAGTCAGAAAATGGTAAAGAAATACTTTGATGGTTGAAGATAAGCTAAATTTCTACGAAGATTTTTTTCAATAAAATACTGCAAAACTTACATTAATGAAATAGAAAATTTAGTTTAAAAGTGGTTTAAAGCCATAGAAAGCAAAGAAAATGTATCTAATGACTGAATAATGATGTTATGAATTTAGTATGGATAAAAGATTATGTAAAAAATAAATACTAGAACCTTTTGCATCCTAAGAAAATTAAATATAGAGACTCTAATATATTGATATTTAAATTGTAGTAATTTAATACTGTAAATTAAATAGAAATAATTTATCTCTCTTCTAGTCTCTTGCTTTTCAGTTAACTTTGATCTTTAAAAATTTAAATGCAATATGATTCATCATCTTCTGCCTTCTTAATTCCTGTTCTTTTATTGTTTTCTCTCCTTAATAATGCTTTTCTTTTTCTTTCATACTCAGTAACCGCTTGCATTATAGTGGCTTTATCATATTGCTTGGGGGGGGGGGGGGATGATAAAAAAATAAATAAAAATAGACTATATATATATATATATATATATATATATATATATATATATGAAGTAATACTTACTTATTTTTATACAGCCATGATGCTTGTTTGTCTCTTGGACTTGGCAGTAATCCTTGATGATTGGTCAACAACTTCTGCCAAGTGAGTGTCTGCATATCAAGTCGATATATTGAGTTTGTATTGCCACTTTCTGTATGGCCACCATGAACATAGAAGTAATGGTCAATCATGTGTGCAATTGAACCAGATCGACCTTGTGGAACTTCCCCCTGGTCTTGTAACATTTCCTTTAACAGAGAAACATGAGAGAAAAAAAAATACAAGCATAAAGATATAATGGACTCAGATTATCTTTAAAATGAAAGAAAGTTTTCTCATTTTATAAGAACTTATTTAAAATGATGTTTTCATCTTGATTGTTCATAAACAAGAGACCCAAAAGTGGTGTTAAAGGCCTGGAAATAAGATGTCATTTTAAGAACCTTAAGATAAAAATCAATGACATTGGGAAGACTACTTTGTTTTACAGTAGTAAGCCTACAGTTTTAAAAATTTAATACAGAAAACTCCAAATTATAAAGCCTTCTCAAATCAAAAGATAACTGGTTTTTTAGCTGTGTTTCAATTTAGGACAATAAAATTATACTAATGTTGTCTAATGCAACTCCTTATCTTTGCATTTTGAGGTGCAATATTTTGATTTTATAACCTATATGTTGTGCCCCATCAGGACCAGGGCAATTATGGCTCTTGACATACTTCCCTGTAAACCTTAGTAACGTTTGTCCCTTTGCCAAGTCACCAAGTCCTCTACCATACCTTTTTCTTTAATATTTCCTCTGAGTATCAAATTCTCCAAGCCTTCTTTCTTTATTATGTGTCCAAGAAATTTCCGCTATCTCTTTCCTATTTTAAAAATACATCCTTCTTGTTTCCATTTTCTTTAAGACTGCTTCATTGCTTAAATGAGCTTCAATTTTATGAAATTGAGATCAAACCAACAAAATATATATTGTCCATTTGTGAACAATCTGTTGTCTGATTGTTATAAAGAAATTGACAGGAATATACAATATAGCACCCGTTTGGGACAAAAATTTGGATGTTATCACTTTTTTGTATACTACTTTCTATACAATCTAATTTTCTGTAGAATAAGCATAATTATTTTGATAACTTTAGAAATATGACATCAGAAGAACAACTTCAATGTCAATATTTGAGTCTAATTTTTGAAAAGTCACAACCTTTTCCAATAGGGTGCTGAGAGACAAGCTGAATATTTGTTTAATCTAAGCGCAATCAAGAAATTCATTGTTTGGTCTCATATAGATCACTTTCATCAGGTGGAATACAGTTTGTCTACAAATGGACCCAGTTAAGGTTTTCATCCAAATATATGGTGAAAATACATTTCTGAAACCATTTTTGTAGTATTGTCATGTAATTTCAGCATCATTCAATAAAAATTATACAAATTCAATTTTTCCTTGTTTCTGTAAATGGCTCCATAGAGTTCTTTCATTTATAAATATGTCCTTATAGTCATATTTCAACTGTTTTAAATCGGATCTTCAGGTACTTGTTATATTTCATAATATTCTCAGAATTCACTATTCAATTGAATATTCTACTAGAAATACACTAAAAATTCTAGTTTTTCTATTTTAATTTTCTAATAAATCTTAATTCTTAAATTAATGATTGAATAAGCTCATGGCGAGTTCTATGACAGTAAAATATTTGTAGAAATTCCCCTATCAAATTGTTAAATATTTAACCATAATAAAATATTGCAATAGCAATCATAAATATGAATGCTAGCTGTTATTTAAGAAGGAGAGTACAAATGAAAAGATTTGAAAATGACAACTTTTCCCCATTTGACTGAAACAAATGTTAAACACTTTCTTTAATTTTCTCATTGAAACCAAGTTGTGTTCTCTGATATGCCTTCTCTGATTTTCCAGACAATCAAAATGAAATAGTTCATCATTTTTGAGATACTTATATTATTATTTTATTGACCATTCTAACAGATATTTTGTGTTGGTCACTGTATTTGTAAACCTACGTGCCATTTACAAGAGCAGCAGCTCACCGCAACTCCTACAAATCTTATAAATATCCATTTTAAGTGCACTGAATGCAGTGTAATATTTATAAAAAATAAATCTTCTGTTTAATTGAATAGGCATCTCATATTGGTAAATATAGCAATTATTCTTCATTAGTTTGATCTTCTAATTGTAGGGCTTCTATAGCTTGACTAATGAAAGCATTTATTACAATAAAACAGATTTTCCTAGGCAAAAGAATGAAAGCTCAAGTTTCAACAAGAAACCCTTCTTTATTTCTGATTCACACTGTTTACTGGTGACTATAGATTAATGATCTGAGTATTTACAAAGAAAAGCAATTAAAATGAAGATGATGAAAAAAAAACCTACTCAAAAATTAATAACCACTGATAATGCTTCATCTAATAATAATAATATCCAATAGAATATTACTGCTTGTTTACAAACAGCAATAGACTGATAATCAGAGTAGTGGCAATGAAAATCAATTAAAATTAAGACATTACTCCAAAATTAATAATGGTTGACAGTGCTTCATTAAATAATAAAATTCAATAGAATATTCTTAGTTTTTCCATTTATCAAGTTTTATTAATTCTTTAAGACAAATTTATTTTTCTTCCCCTTCCATCTGTTTATTATCCTGGGTTCCAGATAAAATGGTAAAACAATATCTACCCTTGTGCTTCTAGATATATGAAAATGACAAAATGATATTAAAAAAACAAATCATTGACAGATGCCAACACTTTAAAACTGAAATGAAATTTCATTCACAAGACAGGAACATTGTTTTTTTTTTGTTTTTTCACAAAATTTTGAATTACTGTTAAATTCTTAGTACAAATTATGCCAGGAATTAAACATTCCTTAAGACCTATTTAACTATTTCAAAAAAGTTCATACCATTGTCGGACTAGAGAGTTGTAGATCCAAAGTTCATGAGATGGGCAGTATTTTTCTGAATGTGGCTGAAACAAAAAAATTTAGAATATCAGTCATAAAAAAGCAACCAGTAGGCATACTAGCAAACTAACAAAATTTCTAGTTTACTATAATAAAAAAGCAGACAATTTAGTTCCAATGTGATTTAAATGTCTAAATATTCTCTGCAAAAAGATTTAAACATAAAAAAAAATGTAAATCCTGTAGATTAGCAATAATTCATTCCCACCTGCTGTGTCACCTCAGATGACCTATATATATATATATATATATATATATATATATATATATATATATATATAATTTATTTGTTTATGCATTATATTTTTGCAATTAAAAAATATATTCATTTACATCTACTGGCCTGAATAATTGAGAAATCTTGTGAGGAAAATATGTGTCCTTCTGAATTCTTCTGATTTTTCCCAACAAGATTTCTCAATTATTCAGGCCAGTAGATAAACAGTATATTCATTTACAAATATACTGTTTAATCATAAAAAAACAGAGCATCTCCCAAAATATGAATATCCATTAAAAATAACGTTTAAACATATAAATTAAAAATATGTCAGAGTTAAACTGTTTTGAAACAGATTTATTTATAAAACACAATACAGAAAAAATTAAAATTTAAATACCAGAATATACTCCTAAATAAAGGGAGTGCGATCATTGGTATGTGTCGTCATAGAAATAAGTATGAATTGCAATAATTATCCTATTCTTCCAATTAGTCACAATAAGGGTTTTTAAAAAAATTGGCTAAGCAATTACTTCTCCACTACCTACCACTACTAACTCAAGGGTCAAGCCACATACCTCCCACTACCAAAGAAGAAATTACTACTAAAATTATGCTAGCTTAACCCTATAAAAAACCAATATCCTCCAACCCCTTCCTTTACTAGAATGAAACTCTTGGGCTTAGAATTTTTCCTCATTCTTTGTTTAAATGTGATCTAAAGTAAAGAACTGAGTGAAAAAACAAAATTGTAAAGAAGTTTTAAAAGGGCTTTTCTCAATTGAGAACTCTAGTTAAAAGTATATGTAAAAGCAAGTACAGATGATGTCAGGGGAAAGCTAGCAATTGTCTTCAAGCAATTAGATTATCAGAAATCACAAAAAGTCACATAATTTACTAACATCCTCTCTGCAATTAATCACTAGAAGTCAATATTTATTTACAATCCCCTTTATTCAATTTTATAGACAAATAGTTACTAAAGCCAATTATCCCTTAATATAAAACTAAAAATTAGATGAAAAACTGTTTTCCATGAGACTTTTTAATCACCTGGTACATTGGTTATATTAAAGTGCAAAGATAAAATTATATTTTTTTTATTTTAGCAGTGGTCATATTTTTCTTTACCTAAAGAAAGTAATTTTTAAGAATATAACCTTTCTAGGATAGCAGCTACACGACTTATCTTACCAATGTTATGAAATTGGAAATTGTAAATGCACCATAGACTTTATTGTCTGAACTGTTTATCTAAAATCTAAGAAAATGGAGAAAGTCTATTTTTATTACAATAAATAAAAAAAGCACAAGATTAAAAACGGGAAGTAAAGAAAAAGAAATTAAAATCGAAAAAGGAAAAGGTACACAACTAATATAAATTTTAAATAGTTGTCATAATGTAAATAAATTTTAAACTATTTGGGGGGGGGGGGGGGAATTAGTATACAACGGATTTTTTTTTTTTAATCTTTTTTATCTAATCAATTTTCTACAAACAAGGCAATAATACCACTAAGATGCAAGGAATTACAGAGAATGAAAGAGAATGAGAAGACTTTAAAAAGAAACTGAAAACAAAGGATAAACACCTACCCTTGTTCAAAATATCAAAAAGTGTTAACTGGATGATAAGCAAATCATATATATATATATATATATATATATATATATAGATACTACTTACAAAGTAGTAACTTCACAGCAGTAATTTGATAAATTATTTAAAAAAAAAAAAAAAAAAAAAAAAATGATGTATCATACCCCCCTTCAGGATGTAAGCAATCATGACTCTCCACAATCTCCTGTCTTTTGTAACTTCTGTAAAATATGGCAAGAGTGCTGAGCTTGGAGAAAACACCTAACCGATAACTCTCTCAAGAACTACTGGGTAACAGGCAAAGAGATGGGAGAAAATGAAACAACACTACCTCTGAAACCCCAGGACAACAAGTGGAACACAATTTGAGTAACAAAATGTCCAAGTGAACGACTTCACAAGACACCAAGTATAGCCAACTGCTGACTTTTCCATTTCTTTTATTGAAGCTGATAGAAACTCAGATCTAGACAAGAGAGGCCAGTATCTGGACATGCCATGCTGTTTCACTGCTAACAGAGAAAACCCGAATGTAATTGGTATTAAGACATGTCCACACACAATTCAGAGCTTCAGTAATGTCTGTACTGATGCACATTCACCACAGTGGCTCTTAGTAAATTTTGTATTTTTGTTGTTTCGGCTAAACCTTGTTCTGCCATCAATATAAGTATGTCAAGCAATACTTTCCGCTGTCCTTCAATCTGTCCTGTAAGTATCAGATTTTCCAAACCACCTTTTCTCATTACATGCCCTAGAAATTTCAACTGCCCCTTTCTGATATTAGGTATAACTTTTTGTTTTCATTTTCTCTAAAAACCTTATTGTTGTTCACATGTTCAATTCGTGTTATCCTCAGCATCCTTCTGTAGAAGGACATTTCTGTTGCTTCAAGTTTCATCTTTGAGAGTGTCCAGCATTCACTACCATATTGGAGGATTTCTGTTTCTTAATGCTGTCTTGCATCTTCAGCTGTACCAATGCACCTTTGGATTTCAGTGTCACACTTTTTGTCCTTTTTTAAAATACTTTCCAGATATTTAAATTTTTGTACTTGTTTGATTTTGGCATTCGTAATTTGTATTTTGCTTTTCTTGTTGCTAACAACCATGCATTCTGTCCACTTGCAATTGATTCTCACTTTACTTCTGTAAGAGTTCCTGTAGTTTCCATTCTGTGTTTGGTATCAACACTGTACCATCTGCATATATGTTTTTAAGCTTGATAATGCCAATAATTCTAGTAGGATTTCTAATTCTCTCAGAATTGCCTCACTGTATAGGTTGAATATGTCCAGTGAGAAGACACATCCTTGTCTTGCAACTCTTTCTAATTTTGTATATCTACTGAATGTGTGTTTTGGTGCAGTGAATATCAAATTGGAATGAGAAATCAGAGAGCCGAGTTCAAATTTCAGATGAATTCATTGCATTCGTTTACATGCAAATACCCTTGGGAAAGGGTATTAATTCATCTCTTCTACCTCCAGCTATGGATTAAATAGCAGGACAGATTGAGTTCTATAGCCTTGGTTGACAACCCATCTACTGCAGAAAGTAATGGCAACCTACTGCAGGAAAAACTTCTGCTAAGTCAGTTTTGTCTCTTTCAAGACATGATCGCCCAAGCATGTATCACGTATGGCACTTAACTGACTGATATCTGCTGAACTCATTTTCTATCCAAATGCTGGCAGTATAGGTTCTTGATTATTTTAATATACTTCCCAAATATGTCAAGGCTGCTAAACATTTGCAACAGGTCTAAAATACAACCTGCTAATTTTCTCAATAAAAAACACACTGTCTACTAGGATAAAATCAAAATTTAGTAAATTTATGAATAAAGTTTAGGGAATTAAAAGAAGTATTAAATTTTACGTAAAAAAAAATAATTAAAATAAGTGATATGCAAATCAATTAAAATGGGATAAATTCTTTTTTCATTTAGTTTTACAAAAGTTAAACAAAGATATTTGGCTATTTAAAAGGTTTATTTTATCAAAACTTAATCTGACAAATGTCAGATTTTAATTGGCCTTCATAGATCAGTGGTTAAAACACTGCATTGTAAACCAGAGGTCATGAGTTCAATCCTTACCAAGTATTGCACAAGTATGTATTAGTTTATACCTTAACTGCAGTATATTGAGACTTCTTTACTATTAATAATAATCATAATATATACATTTTATACTTTAAGTATTTTCAAAATTTATTTAACTTATGACAGGCTATTGTTACATTTATACAACTCAATTACATTACTGATTAGTATTTAGTAAATATATAGTCATCCAGATTTTCCAATACAGAGCTGGATATTGAATGTCCTTGAGAATAGATATTTTTGTTCATATATGATAGACAGACAGGGAGAAAGAGAATATATGAAATTGAAAGAAAGAAAAAATGACAATGCAGAGATTATGTTTAGAGCAAAGGCTATATAAAGCTGAAATAGATCAATACCTGAACAAGGTTATTATGGCATTTAGATGATTTTAGAAGTTATTGAATTTTAACTTTGTAATATTAAAAGATGATAAAATAGGAAGAGATAGTTAAATTACAATTTAATGTCTTAAAATAAAGGATATACAAAGACAATTAGGTACTAAAATTAATATTTGGTTGACACAATCAATAACATAAGTATCACAAAACTGTGTGAATAAATCATTTTAAACTAAAAAAAAAAAAAAAATTCTTTCTATTGTGAAAAGTTGTTAATTAGATTTATTCATTTTTTTTTTTTAAAGCAAATGAATCTGAAATACATTAACATTTTAAAAGGTTATCTAAAAGATAACAAAAAATAATATTTCTGAATACAAATACTAAAGGAAAATTATTTTAGCCTAACAAGTTTTTAAAAAATAATTATAAATAAAATTAGTAATATTTTCATTTATTCCACTTTCAGTAATAAAATAAGCAATGTTTCAATTTAATTTACAGTAATGAAAATGTATTTTAATAAGTGAGTTTATTAAAATTACTTGTTTCAGGACTATAAATGACAGAACTTATTTTATAAGAATCTATATATTAATACTGTAATAGCTACATGTGACACTTTTGCTGTAATGATTCTATAATACAGTAATAACCTTCTTTCCTCATGTGTAACACTGTATTAATATCAATTGTTATATTTTTTTACTATGTACAACAAAGATAATTTGTATATAAATAATAATAAAGAAGTTATTTTTTGATATAGTCTTAAATTTAATTATTTTTTCAAACTGCTCTTTATAAAATTTTTAGGGTATAAAATATATTTTTAATTTCCTTTTTTGCATTTTATAATAGGAGTAGAAATAGTAAATGTATAAAGAAATATTATAATGAAAATTTAAGTAATTGTTTATGAAGAAAAGATATATAGATAAAAAAATTGTAAAAAAGTACAAAAAACAAAGGACCCAGTTCCCTTTCCATCTGGCATATTCTATGACTATCAATAAAGCTGAAGGCCATACATTCGATAGGGTTGGAATACACTTGCCACAGCCATGCTTCACTCATGAACAACTTCATGAACAGTATAAGAATTCAAGTCATTTCTCAAAACGAACCTAATTATGGCCACCGAAGAGGAATCACCTTCACTAGAAATATAGTATATAGAGAAAAGTTCTAAGGGATCTATTTCATTTATTCTTTTTTACGCTAAATTAAAGTAAATGTATGTATATAGTAAATACATTTATGTTATTTAATATAAAGTAAAGGAGAGTATAATATTTTATTAACCATATTAGTACAAACTTAAACAATATCATTTACTTAATCCACCCACATCTATTGAATTTTAGTTGAAATCATGAAAATAATAATATATGACCCATTAAGTTTTTCATGGGTTCAGCTAGTATAAATTAAAATATTACCTATTTTATTAGAAACATGACTTATTTCCGAGACATTCACTCAACTAAAGACTACTTTTTGAATTCATGTACATCTTTTTGTAAATACAAATGATTTAATAAAACAAGCTGACATGTTTTCTTTATTTTTATTTTATTATTGTTTAGGATTTAGATATTCAGATTTTTAATATGAAAATAACCTTGACTAAATTAGCTAAAAATGTCTTTCTACAATTTATTTTAGTTAGAAAATTAGTTGTTCATTTTAGTTAGAAAATTAGTGAACTTTTTTATTACATTATTTTTTTACGTAACTGAAAAAAATGTTTAAAAATGTTATTCACAAAGAAAAAAAAATATTAAAGCTTATAATCTTCAAAATGCAACTGACAAAATATATTTGAAGGCAACACCCTCCACGAAAATTATCTTGCATGTTTCTACATAATCAAATAAAATAATTTCAAGTTAGATTTATTTCACTTTTCAACACAAAAAGATTTGGCATAAAAAAAAAATCACCAGCCATCTTTATTTTGTCTCATTGCCAGGGAAGAGATCATCTATGATTTTGGAGGTGAACCCATATACAGTTGTATCATCAGCATAGATATTCACAAATGACTTGTGTATACTCTTAGGTAGATTATTTATGCAAAGTAGAAAGAGGGTTAAACCAAGAAGTGAACCTTAAGGAACACCTATGTTGATCACTTGGGTCTCAGGGTACATAAGCAAATACCTTCAGGGGCATACCCATTTAGGAGGAACAACAACTGAGAAAACTCTTCCTGTGATTCCATAGCTAAAAGGCTTGTGAAGTAATGCTTTATACCACATTTCAAAGGCTTTTGAAAATCAATGTGATCATGCTTGAATTGTTGTTTAGTGTCGCACTGATTGTGTGAATAATTACAGGATATCAGCAGTAGACTAGGGCTAATTGAAACCTGTATTGTTTGTCACTCAAAAGTGTTCTTATTGAGGTGATCAACAACTTTTTCAATTATAACATAAAAAAAAGCAATAACTGAACAGTACTAAAAATATGAACTAGATGAAATATCACTAGACATGGAAAGTGAGACAGTTTACCCTCATAAAGGGTTCAGTTTGGAATTCCTTGTAGGTCCCCCAGTCTTATGAAGGTTGAAGGGCACAACAGTCAAAACATTATAACAAAGATGAAGACCATAATCTGAATGTAAATAGTGTAAATAATTATTTCTATTTTGAGAGTTACAAGATTATGGGTGCTTTTTAACCTGCTAACTATTGTATTTTTAAAGATTTTCAGATAATTGCAAACCAAGTACTTCCACTCATTTTCGATAACTTTTAAATTGAATTTAAAAAAAAAAAAAAAAAAGTTTCTTGAATCTTTTAGTTTTAATTGAAAGCAAAATGATTAAATTTACTATTTCCAGTAAGCAAAATACACTGGTGTATTTCAAACAGAAATTATATTGACTGGAATCTTAAATTGAGATTTTAAAAATTTTATATTTTTCAGCCATTTGTGAACAATCAACATATTTGTAAACAAAAGTTAATTCTCATTTTAAAAATCTTGCAAAAATAAAATATACATCTGTGACACATTTTTGAAAAATTAGCAAACTTAATGTTAAATTAATCTGATTTACACAACTATTACTTATTTATAGCATGAAATTTAGAATAAAACTATTTTTTAATCACAGAGTTAAACTTTCTGACCTTTCCGCCATAGTTGAAAAGTGTTGACAGCTCAACAGATGCGAGATAAGTGCATAGCAATCACAAGTGACATGATTGCTCAATTTTTTTCCGGTAAATTGTATATAATAATAAAAAAAAAAAAAAATGGAAAACGTAAAATGTTACATTAGTGCGTTTTTGTCTAAGTGTTGTTGTCTAAAGTTTTGTGTGTGGTGGGGGATCATGCCAAAATTTATAGTTTTAAAAAGAAAAACTGTTAATGGTTTTAAAAATCATAATTAACAAAATTTTGTCTTATTTACATTCAGACTAAAAAAAAAAGACAGACATCTTTGTTGTTAATGTTATATTGTTAAATGTTAGTGTTTTTGGCCGTTCGTCGGCCGGTCTTCTTCAGGTCTCTGTTCATCCGTAAATTGATCTTCTTGACTCTTTTATTGAAATTCAAGACATGGACAGTGCAACAAGAACACTAACTCCGTATCATACATAAAGAGTTCAGATCGAAATTTCTCGAACGTTACACAAATCGACAGACAACTGACGAAGACTGGAAGGCACAACAGCCGAAACCCTGTGATAAAGATAACAGTCCAAATGTAAAATAATAATAACTCCCCACCCCAAGAATTCAAACAGATAATTTTCTTGTTAGTTGACGGTCTATTCTCCAAAAAGAAAAAAAAAATTACAAACAGGGTCACCGATGGCTATTTTTTTTTAAACCATCTTTATTCCAGTGAAAAAAAAAAAAGACTTAATGTTAGACCAGGCTTAAAACTTATGGAATTTTCAGTTTTCACCTGTATCTTTTTTTTTTTAACGCAACTGACATAAACAAGTATTTTTTATATACTGAAGTCATTTGAGGTTAACTAGTAAATCTTCCTTTTTACATTTATTTTTTATTAAATTTCTCCTTTTTCCTGGTTTGCTTAACTTTTAGTAGTTTTATTTGTTTGTTTTTTTTTTACAATTTTAGTCCGAAGCTATATACATTTTTCGCAATATGAGTGACAAAGAAAAACATGTTCCTAGTTGTTCGTTTGATGCTAACAGTTTCAATTTACCCACGCGGTTATAATCTACTTGAAAAAGTGAAAAATAAAATTCAGTATTTTATTGTAAAAATAAATAAAAGGTTTTTAAATTATGTTTTAAACCGCCATTTTTTTAAAATGAGTTTAAACTACTGGAAGATTACAGGGTTTTTTTCACTATTTATTTTTAATTGCTAAAAATGTTTTAACATTTAGAAATAGAATTTATCACAAGCACCAACAGAGTCTGACCAGTATATAACATTAAAAAAAAAAAATTCAATAAGTCAACAATTCTAAAGTTGGTTATGCCGCGTGATTAAAAGAAAATTGGGAAATAACCATAGAGAATTGAATTATTTTATTTTCCTATTTATGAAATATAAATATTTTTTTACCCAACTTATAATAGCTGCAAACCTGAAAAAATTCATTTAAGTAGATATAAATTATAAATAAATGATATAAATGTTTTGTTATTTTTGTACAAAAAACAAAATTTAAGTTAGGACTTGGAATTTAAACTTTAAACAAAAATTTTTTTACTATAACCAATTGAATTTATTTATATCAATTTTTTTTTTTTTTTACTTAATTTTTTTAAGAAAACTGCTTCCTAATTAAATTAAAAAACATATTTTGCTTGTGCTGCTAATTAAAAACTTTTGGTTTTAAAAACGGAAATATAATGATGCATGAATGACAGGAAAAAAAAGTCTTATTTTCAATTCAATGCTTTTAAAAATAGTGCTAGTTCTTGTTTTTATTAAGCAATCGTTTTAAAATACAATAAACAATGCATTAACAAAAAAACTTAGAGATTAAAATAAAAATTAACGAGGTTAACAATTATTTTTAAATTGTTTTACTGTTTGTGAAAATAGAAACTGATAACGAAATCAAAAAGTACTTTTCAGTGCCAGTTTAAGATCATTTTAAAAAACTTAAATAATTTAGAAAATAAAACAATAAAACATTTTTCAAGTTCAGACGTAAAGAAATTATTATTTAAAGATGACGATAAAACTTAAATCTTTCTTTCCTTTTCTCCTTTTTTTTTTTTTTTTGAAAGCATTAGAATTTAAATTTATTTAATAAGTAAATAAATGAAATTGTTAATGTCTAAAGAAGAAAGCTGAGTTAGATGATTAAACAATTATTTTAAACATCAAGACCTAAACAAGAAGCAAGGACAACAATAACTTAATGGAAAAAAAAGAAACAGCTGTATTTAAGAATTTTCTGTTTTGTTTTTGAAAAAAAAAAAGAAAATCAAAAATATAAAAAGGGAAATTTAGAAGTTTTTTTGTTTTTTTTTTTTTCAGTTTACCTCACTAACTTGATATCCTCCCCATACGACCATGAAGTTGCCAAAACAGGCGACCACATGGCCGGCTCGGGCTGAGATTATATATCTTCCACGAAGGCTATTCGGATTCATTAAAAAAAACAGTCGGAAATCTTCAAAAGACAAGTTGTCATGCTTTTTTGCGGGTTTTTTCCCTTTATTTCTTCTTCTTTTTTTTGAGCCTTTTTAAAGAGGGATTTTCCTCTCCTCAGTGGTATTGCCCGCCTGTTGTTTTTTTTTTTTGTTTTTTTTTGTGATGTTTCTGTCCTCTTTGTTCAATCAAGGATCTTTTAGGAACCCCCCCGGAAAAAAAATTAAACACTTAACGAAGCTGCCACTTTTGAATTTTTCGTATCGAGTAGAGAACGTCACAAATCAAATCTAGCAGACATCATGGAAATGACAATGGCCTTGACCTTGTATGCAATACGGACCGCCATCACTTCCGCTTCCATTACTACAGAAGTAGCACAGTGGTGAGAACAGAGGACAAATATTAATGAGGACTATAGTGATTTACTAAGCTAGGCTTAGATGCGGCACAAGGCCGAAAATAAAGAGTACCTAGGGAGGCTTCAATTCAATACTTAGTTGTAATTGATCAAGACAGGCTTGTTAACCATTATTATACCACGTCAATGAGAACTATAATGCCACATCCTAATTTTATATAAATTTAATTTTTAATGTGTTAGTTAATTAATTGATGTAAAGGTTTCTTCGAAAATATTTTACATTAAATAATGGTGATGAAAAAACTAAGGTACATGCACAAAATAACAGAGACCAATTGATTTGCAATGCAAGATAGCAATTTTATTTAATGGAAATAATAAAAAAAAAAAGAAAAAGAAAGTTTAACAGTTTCTTTTCCTAAATTGTATGCACAACGAAAAATTGTTTGTGCGGTATCCCTCACACAGAAACTTGCATGAAGTCCTTTTGCAAAACTCTAGATTTCATTACATAATAAATACTATGTTTCTATGCTACAATTTAAAAATCGCAGCTTGAGTGACAATTTACCAATCGCTTGATTTTATCTAATCAAAATTTGTGCACTTTTGGTATAATGTGGCTCCAACCAGCTTCCTTGATTTTTACAAATGCTTGCATTTTGATTAGTCATTTCTCTCCAATAGAAATTTCAGCATGAGACACAAAGTTTTCCCGCACAGTAAAGTTGGACTGATTTGATACATATATAAACTATGGATTTCGTCTTTTCAACCAGTGAACTACAACTGCCATAAGAGTCCATGCCAGTCTAAGCTTCACTCATTCGAATGCCCCAACTCACTCATACTTTGAAACTGCCAAGCTGAAATAACTAACTCTTTGAACACACACACTACATTTCTTAACACAACTGTCCTCACATAGATTTCTTTTCAACAAACTTTATAGCATCCAGAACATTCAATTTTCCATCCCATTCAATTGCATCTGGAACATTCAATGAGAAAATAATATTCTAAACAAGCAATTTTCTTTTCTTCAAACTAACATGAAATACAGTTAAAGAGAGACAACTCCATTTTTGAACTGTGAACATTTTTTATCTTGACTTACACATCTGAACTTTCAAATCCAACAGCTTAATCTTTTCTGACTTTGCTTAATCTGAAGAATTCATCCTTCCATTAGACATTCTTTTTTCGCGTCCATCCAGGATCACCAGTGAAGAAGATAGGTTCATCAGTGAAGATGTGTAGGGTGCGGGTTCTTTTCGACCATCGGCGGTCACCAGTGAAAAACTATAGGGTGCGTGTTCTTTGGTCGTAGGGAGTCACAACTGAAACCATAGAGAGATGGTTAATATTTATTTAATTCGGCCTTGTGTCATACATAACTGAACTCCCTACAGCTTACAGATTTATCCAGAATTATCAGAAAGTTTTCATCATCAGAAGGTTGAAGCTGGTTGGTTAGAGATTGTAGATTAGTGTGGAATAGTGTAAGAATAAAATATATATTTTTCATGTTAAAATAGAAATTTATTAAAAGGAAAGAATAAGAAGAATAGGTAGTAGTTTGAGTCAGTGTTCAATGAGAAAGTTAAGGGTATCAAGAAATGTTCATAGTAGTAATTTGTTTATGCATACATACGTATGTATGTTTTAGGGTTTGTTTGTAGGAATGTCTTTGAATGAAAAAGTAAAAGGAATCAGCACATGAGAAAGAAGGGGAAAGAGGACAAATGTCTGGGTCACTTGTAGCTTCTCCTGTTACATTTTAGTTTGTCGTCTCTGCTGCTTCCAACCCTGACTAACTGACTGACGTTGGCTATTTGGAGCCTTTTATTGTAATTTAGATTTTTCACACTGGATTGCAAAAGCTTTTTTGGTCTTGCAACTCGCTCCCATTAAACCAATTTAACATCTATTTGTGAAATCCAAGTTGGGTATTTTTCTTTAAACACATGGTCAATCCTTTTTCTATTTGGGAAAAACCAGGATTTCACACATCATTGTGAATTTTTGTAAAAGTAAAGAAGATGGTTGATTTTAATTCTTAATTTCTTATCCCATAAATCTCTTCTCATAACTTATTCTTAATCATCACCATTCTATATTTTTGTTAATACAATTTATATTGTTATTATAACAATGTTGTTTTCATTCATCAATTACTTTCTCAAAATATAATATAAAAGAATCTATGTTGAATGTATATTTGTCCATGTTTAATACTGACCCAATGTTCCTCTACTTGTTGATGAGTATATTTGAGTGTGACTTGCCTGTGAAGTGCCCACAGCCCTTTTTGCTTTAGTGTGAAAAGTTGATGGCAAAAGCTGATAGCACTGGGTGACATAAGCTTAGAAAATCATCATTTTGAAAGGAAGGAAAACAGGAAAAAATAGTTTATATTTAAGTGTTTGCCTGCTTTTATACCCTCAGGAATGATGCTGATATGTTTATCATCCTGTCTATTATAATAAATACCATTGTATATCGGATGTCTAACCGTACCGATGAGCTATGATACAGCGAAACAGGACTGTCTGTGGATGACTATATAGTCATCCACAGACAGTCCTGTTTCGCTGTATCATAGCTCATCGGTACGGTTAGACATCCGATTGCTTCTAGTCAGGAGTGAAACCCAACTAAATTGAGATTAGTCGACAAGTCTACCTCTAAGCTATGGGTGCTTGGTGGAGGAAGGTGAATTTTAACATGTTATATACACAATGTAAGCATACGCTAATAGCCGAAAGATGTTCAGATGAATGATGCATTAATGTAACTACTGTTTATAAAGTCATCATCATTTCATAGTGCTCAATCAGCATGCAAGAGCGTAAATAGTCATTTGCAAACAGTCCTGTTTTGCTGTATCCCAGCTCATCAGTACGGTCAGACATCTGATTGCTTCTAGCCAGGATTGAAACCTGACTGAATTGACATTAGTCAGCGATTCTACCTCTAAGCTATATAAAAATTGCTCTTTTCATGGAGAAAGAGATAATAGTGAGGCAGCATTGGCTCAGTTCATTCTCTTTACTACCAGTTATTAAACTTTACTACCAGTTATTAAACTTTCCAATTATGAAAGCTCTTACTGCATGTTTTCTCTTTAACAGTGCCTTATTTATTTTTTGAAATAATTATGTTGTCAAGTAGTAAAAAATATATATAGATATATGTCAGTTAGTTAGTTAAGTGCCATACGTGGTAAACGCTTGGGCGATCATGTCTCGAAAGAGACATGACTGACTAGGCAGAAAATTATCCCGCAGTAGGTTGCCATTGCTTTCTGTGGTAGATTGTTTGCCAGGAAAGGCTATAGAACCCAATCTGTCCTGTTATTTAACCCATAACTGGAAGGAAGAGACGGATTAATAACTTTCCCAAGGGTATTTGCGCGTAAGTGAATGCAATGAATTCAACTAGAATTTGAACCCGGCTCCCCGATTTCTCATTCCGAGCGATCTCTACTGTACCACAACGCACATCCTATAGATATATATCCTCTCTATTATAATAAAGACCGTTGTGTATTTATTTGTATATATATATATATATATATATATATATTAATGTATATTTGAGCAGCAATCTTTTCTTTAAGCATGTATAGCAATCAAATGCACAATAATTATAAACAGGATGAATTTGCTATATGAAAAATTATTAAACACAATATTTCTGCCGTAATTCCTCAAAACCTTGTAAAATTTATAATATATTATAGAAAATGGAAGACTGCAAACCTTGTTTCTAATCAAAATAACCTCACCAAATCTAAACTAGCGATGAATTTCAGTGATCTATACAAGACAGTGTTTCTTGTCATAAACCAATGACTTATATTGCCCATACTACCACTTCTCTGAGTACACACCTTACATTTTGCCTATCTAATAATAATAGTGCAATAAAAAACATTTATTAACCCATTTACAAGAACCCTTAAGAAAAATTTCTGTTAAAAATACAAAAATGCTATTTAAATCACAATATCAAAGGCACCTTGTTATAAGAGAGGCACTGTATATCAAACAATTTTCTCCTATCATCAACTTCACATTATTTAACAGTGGAAATGGAGTTTTAAAAGATTTTTTAAAAAGCAGACAGATGTTCACACAATGCCCAGCTGCACGCATCACATGATAGCTTTAACGAACACTCCTTTTCAGAAACAAAAAACTTATGTTACAATCAAAACACGAGGAGAAAATAACAACATTGAAAAAATAACATCCTTGAAAATAACCAGTGAAGTGGCTGAAAGCACTTGGAAACTAAAAAATTATGGAACATTTTTACACTCCTTATCTCCAGCAAAAAGAAAACATGCTAGAATACTGAGAAAATTAAAAATTAATAAAATTTTCCTTGTCAGTCGTTTTTAACAAAACATACATGGGTTTTGTATTTTTTTCTTATGTCTCAATGTAAGATACTCAATTGTAGGTCATCATTTTAGACACTATATTGATATAAATATTTTACAGTCATTTTTTATGACACGGGCCCATTTTTTATATATAATTTTGTTGAGTCAAAAACTAAGAAGTGATTTTGTGCCATGACTCAAACTTATATACTTTTTGTAACAAAATCACAGTTATGGAGCACTTAGTAAGAATCAAATTCACCAATTTTATTTATTTATTTTTCTAATCATTTTATCACAAGCAAAGCAATAATGTCACTAAGAGGCAAAGGATTACTGAAAGTGGAGAAAAATGAGAAAAGATTAGTGAGGAGAAAATCAGTCAGTCAGTCAGTTATGTGCCATACGTGATACATGCTTGGGCAATCATGTCTTGAAACTGACATGACGGACTGGGCAGAAGATTTTTGCACAGTAGGTTGCCGTTACTTTCTGTGGTAAACTGGTTGCCAACCACGGCTACAGAACCCAATTTGTCCTGATATTTAACTCATAGCTGGAGGAAGAAGGGATGGATTAATAGCTTTCTCAATAGTATTTACTCATAAGTGAATGCGATGAATTCAACTAGAATTCAAACTCAGCTCCTTGATTTTTTATTCTGAGCTGATATCCACTGCACCACAATATGAGGAGAAAGTACAAAACCAAAAAACTGGGTTCAGGAAGGAATATATCAATTGATAATATTTAAATTTCAGAATATTTTAAACAGAGAGCAAGAGCCAGAAGAGAGTTTCACAGGTGTGGTGTGCAAGAGAAGAAATCATTAAAACAAAACTAACAGTTACATTTATCTATTTCAATAGTAAAATGATGAGAACTAGTTTCCAATCTAGTACTTAAATTCTTGAGGTTGAGGTACTAAAGGGGAAAGTTCATTAGGACAATTGCCATGAAAATATTTACAGAAAAGGCACAGAGAAGCTACTTTATGGTGGTGGGAAAGGAACTGAAGCAGAGATGTTAGGTCAGTATTTGTTACTTGTTGGTTACTAATCGTTATTTAGATTTTGTCAAGAATACCAAGATATATAGCAGGAGTACTAGAACAAATATGGTAGCAATATTCAATGTTTAAATGATCTGGCATGCGACACCTTTTCCCTGTCAAATTAATATTTTATCCATTCAAATTAATCTTCCGACTACTCAAATTAATCTTCTACCCAGTCAAGTTAATTTTCCACCCAGTCACATCACCTGATTAAATTAACTTTATTTATAACTCTGTTGATTTTGAATTTTGAACTTATATTAAGTATTAACAGCATATTATATTATTGTGATTGTAGTATTAACAGCATATTATATTATTGTGATTGTAGTATTAACAGCATATTATATTATTATATTATTAACAGCATATTATATTATTGTGATTGTAGTATTAACAGCATATTATATTATTATATTATTAACAGCATATTATATTATTGTGATTGTAGTATTAACAGCATATTATATTATTGTGATTGTAGTATTAACAGCATATTATATTATTATATTATTAACAGAATATTATATTATTGTGATTGTAGTATTAACAGCATATTATATTATTGTGATTGTAGTATTAACAGCATATTATATTATTATATTATTAACAGCATATTATATTATTGTGATTGTAGTATTAACAGCATATTATATTATTGTGATTGTAGTATTAACAGCATATTATATTATTATATTATTAACAGCATATTATATTATTGTGATTGTAATCACAGTATACTGGGGGGGGGTGTTGCCAATCTTAAAGAGGTTGTCATACTTTGCTTGACCCTCTTTAGTTGCATGCTCAAACCCATTGAGCTATTTTGGCTATCCATGAAGGTGCATATAACATTCGAACAGATGGTGCAGCAACCCCCTGGCAGGAGCACAGACTGAGATATGTCAAAAGTTTAATTGATGATGCAATTCCGATGGCTACCATGCCCAAGTGCCTCACATGGTACAACCATGTGGTGCGGTACTACCAGGAGTGCATCACAGGTGAGGATCTTCCAGTCGGTGTGTAACTATCCCATGATTTGCAAATTTCTTATTAGTTTTATAATAGATTTAGAATGACTGTATTTTTTTATTAATTCTACTGGGCAGAAGATTAATTTGAGTGGTCAGAAGATTAATTTGAGAGGTCTGAAGATTAATTTGAGTGGTTGGAAGATTAATTTGAGAGGGAATAGGTGTAGTATGTACTCATTCAAAATATGTTGTCCTTTACATAGAAATATATATCAATATTATAGCTATTTAGCAATTGGATATGACAATGGCATAGCAGTTAAAGGCATGGCAAGTGTAAATGTTGAGCCAAGTTCAAATTTCAGTTGAGTCTGTTGTGTTTACTTTGAATTAATAACCACTGAAGCTGGTACAAGGGAATTAAGTATTGAGAAGGATCTCATAATTCAATCTACACTAGTCATGTGGTACCTGCCATATTTTGGAGGGAAAATAAAACCAGAGCTGCTATATGCTTGCTTAGAAAAGCTTGACAGAACTTATACCAACTCTGCAGTCTCACTTCAGAAAAGAATTTTGGTGGAATTTGTATCTACTGTTGAATTCTGGTTAGTCAATGCACAAGGTAAGTTGGAACACACTAGTCACCTTTGAATTTCCATGATATTCAAGACATTTTTGTTTTTTGTATTAGCATATGCAACATGAAGCCTTTGTTTTTTCTTTCGGTATTTTACAATGTTTGTAGAGACACAAATAAATTCACTTTTCAAGCATCAGTTGAATCTTAGGCTTAGAGAATTTAACACTCACAGGACACAGCAAAATTAAGAGAAACATCAAAAAACCTACTTAAGTTTGAGAAAATGGGATGGGTTGGATTGGATTGGTTGATTTTATTACATGTCTACATTTAATAGGTTATTAACTATTGAAATTAGTCATTTTTTATTCTATTTTTCTTATATATCTTAGTCTATAAATATTTACTCAGTTCAAAGATAAGTGAAAATTGGTTACTTATATTTCATTTGGGAATAGATAAATATTGGTTATGTATATTTGAATCTAAAGCAGGTATAGCAATGAAAAATGGCTACTATTATCATCTGTTTATTCCAGTTGATGGTAGTATAGTAAATAAAACATGATCTAAATTTAAAATTCAAATGCTAAGCACGGACTCATTGAATCATATTTGGATTCATTAAATTACATCCAGGAGAGAATTTCCAAATGATCTTTTCAAGCCCCACAAACAAAATAAAAGACAGGCTAATTTTGACAGCTGCCAGAGAGAAAATGACGAGTCCATTAACATGTTTCTAGCTATTATTATCTCTTTCTTTCTCACCTCCTTCTTCTTCATTGTTCACCTGTCTATCATTTCTTATACTTGATAACCGAATGGAACCCTTTAAGACTGAGCGATAACTTCAAAGACAATCCTACCCAACAATAACTCATGCATGCATACATACATACATTCCTGCCTACATACACATAAAGTTATACACACAAGTTACTACTACGAACTCTTGATACCCTTAATTTTTTAATACAGTTTCTCATTGAACCTTTAACTCCTACCAATTCATGTTATTCTGTTCTATTAATAAATTTCTATTTAAACATACAAAAGGCATATTTTTATTCTTCCACAAATACACCATTTGATAAATTTCTGATAAAACCTAAGCTGTGGGAAGTGTCAGCTATGTTTGTAAATTGACCTTGTACCAGACATGGCTGATCGTTCATACAATTACAGTAGAAATAACTAACAAGTATTCAGTGACATTGTCGCGGCCTCAAACAGCCACTTCTAAAAAGATACATCTATAACAGCAGCAGCAGCTATTAGCCGTCTCCTGACCCTAAAAACGACCATAGAAACAGCAGCAGCAGCTAGTAGCCTTTCTCTGACTTTGACCAACAAATGGCGGACCCTTAAGGCCCACCGTAAAGAAAATTCAAGAAAATTTAACTACATATGTGACACAGATCAATTCAGCAAATACGCCTAAAACTATCGAAATACACATGGAATTAGGCTGCGCTCCCCAAAACATCAAACGACGTGGGGAGCAATTAATATTTAGCGCTTTTCTACTCCTACCGATCTGGGAGCAGTGATTGAACAACTCTTCGCTTATCACCAGCCTCACTGCGCCCAGAACCAGGTCTTCAGGCTGGATACACCTAAGACAAGTTAAGACCAGTTATGACCGGTTTTGAACCTATCCACTGCGGTGGATAGGTAATATTTGACCAGTACCTGGGTGTAATTTAGAGCTAATTTCTCCCGGGTGGAGGCTGGTGGGGATCCCCTAGAGATAGCCTTAGCTAGGGAGGCCCTTGATCGGTCAACTAGCGATCGCTACATGGGCCAGGTAATTAGACATAAGTTAAGCAAGATGTCTTCCGAAGCTGTGAACATGAGCGCAGAGCTGCACAAAGAAGTTCGTCGAGGCGGCGACCGGTACATTCACGAAGTACGAGACCCGGAGGGACATACTCTTCAGTCGACTGATGACATGTGCGAGGCGTTTCGTCAGCATTTCGAACGCCAGTTTACGCAACTATTTGGCTGACTTCCTCCGGCTCGTGCCGGCTGATGCGGCTAGTTGCGAGGGAGAGATTACAGAGGACGAAGTCTACACTGCTTTGAAGAGAGTCGGCAGTGGCAAGTCGCCAGGTTTGGATGGTTTGCTCTATGAATTGTACTTGAGGCTGTCGCACATTTTTGTCCCTATCTTAACGGTGGTGTTCAACAACTGGTTCTAGCAGGGGTTCATCCCCAACCGGTTCACCAGGGGTGTGGTCACGCTGTTGAGAAAAGGCAAGAATGTTGGGAGGGAATTAGATGATTATAGGCCCATAACTCTGCTAAACACAGAGTTAAAGATTTTGGCCAAGATCCTGACGAATCGCTTGCAGCTAGTTGCCAAGTCTCTGTTGGGACCTGATCAGACTTGTGCTGTGAAAGGCCGAACAATTCAGAGCAACCTGCACTTGTTCCACACGATCCTAGAGGGTGTAAAAGACGACGAAGAAGCTGCGCTGATCAATTTGGATCAGTCCAAGGAATTTGATAGGGTTGACCATGGCTACCTGGTGACCATGGCTACCTGGTGACCATGGCTACCTGGTGGCTGTCCTGCAGGCTGCCGGATTCGCACCCAACTTCTGCCGCTGGATTAGTCTTCTGTATCGCTCCCCCACAGCTGTGGTACAGGTGAACGGAAAGCTGTCGAGTGCTTTTGCGCTGTCTAGGTCGGTTTGACAGGGTTGTCCACTGTCGTCCTTACTTTATGTCTTGGCGTTGGAGTCCCTCCTTCGCCGGCTAAGGGAAAGAACGTGCAGTCCGGCCCTACATGGAATCGCTGTCCCTGGTGGTGCCCGAGCCAGGGTTTTCTCGTACACCGATGACGTAACGACTTTTGTGTCCTCCTGAAGGGACATAAGAGCGGTACAGAAGGCACTTGAATGGTACAAACAGGTGACAGGGGCCAAGATTAACTGCGACAAGTCTTCCAGCTTGTGGTTAGGCACCTAGAAGGGGATTCCCCTCCTGGGGCCCTTCGACTGGACGGACAGTCCTGTCCGCATTCTTGGAGTGTGGTACGGCCAGACTTACAGTTGGAGAAGAATTGGTCTGATATACAGGCAAAGGTCGGTGCATCAGTCGAAACTTGGCATCGAAGGAGTCTCTCCTTAAAGGGTCTGGCAGAGGTGTGTGTTATATACATCTTCCCCAGGATTCTTTACGGCTGTCTGTACTTCCACTTTGTGACAAGCGTGAGGCGGCGATCGAGCGTCTGCTATTCTCCCTTCTGTGGAGAGGGCATCATGTCGACAAACGTGTCTGTTACCAACGTCCGTCTCTTGGGGGTCTGGAAATGCCGCACTTGGTGAGCCACAAACTAGCCTTGATGTTGGCTTTTCTCAGATGTGCATTATTGGAAGACAAAACAAGCTTATGGGGGAAGTGAGGGACGCGTTCTCTAGCCTTACTATCACTCCTCCGGTCTCGAAGCAGTGCCGTAAGCTTCAGGGCAACCGTGAATGCCGGAAGGCCTTACGGGCTATTCCACGGTCTAGTGACCTTTCTCAGCCTAGGAGACACTTTTATCATTTTATCAGGGATTAGTGGTGGGTGTCACGAAGGATCGATTGAGGAAGAAGCTCAGCTTGACGGAGGAGGAGTATCGCTCTCATTGGACTTGGGCGCCAGGATCGGATTGGCTCAGCAACTCTGAGTTTTCTCTGACCTGGCGATTGGCTCGGAATGGCTTGTCTCTCAATGACATGCATTTCATAATGGGCCTGGCAGATTTGCCAGATTGTGAGCGTTGCAACCTTGGTTTAAAGGAGACGTCTTCGCACGCCTTCTACCATTGTTCGTGCGTTCGCCCATTGTGGGATCATGTTGGCAAGTTGACTGCTCGTATCGCACCGCGAGAACTCATGCTCATTGATCGTGTATACGCCTGTGGCAATGTGTCGTCCCCGTATTCTGGAGTGAAGCAAATGGTGTTTCTGTTGCTACTGGCCACGGCTCGAATGGTGATATGGATGATGCGATTGGAGGAAGTCTTGCGGGGCGGCCGTCTTTCGCATCAGGATCTGATCCGATATTTTGAGCATCAGCTCAAAATGAAGATTAGAACTGATCGGAAACGGTTGGCTCCAACAGAGTTCAGCAAAAGATGGGTAAATGTGGCGAGCCTGGTTTGTGTGACTGGGGCTAGCCTTGATTTTTTCTTTTAGATCTGGTAGTCACATCAGGTTGGATTCCTCTGGAACCCTCCCCTTGGTTAAGGTAAGTCCCTTTTTGTGTACCTAGTTAATGTGAGTGAGTGTGTTTCCCGGCCTGTTCCCAGGCATTGTATCTTTTGTTATGATTCAGTTCGAGACTCCCAGTTCCGTGTTTATTTTTGTCCTGTTTTGTTCTCGGCTGGATCAGTATTATTTTTTCCCCACTCCAAGTTATTTTCTCCTCTCCGCTCCCTGTAGAAAGAGAGCCTCTTGATTTTGTCCTATGGGCAAAATACAGCGGCGTCTTTGTTTTAAGGTTGGGTTGGGTCCAACTAACATAAAGTTTATGTTGCTATTTTTAGTTTGAAAATTTTTTGTTTTGGGGATTTGTGTCATGTCCCTCCCCCTCTTGTCATTTCATGTAAAAGTTTTATGCATATTTTTGTATTATTGTATATTGTTAAATTTTTATGTACATTTGGGGTGTTTTTTAGGTCCCCAGTATGCTGTGCGGTATTTTGGTGCATGATAAGTATGTGTGTTGATGGACAAATTCTTGTGGTGATTGAGAAAAATTGTAATGTATGTCTGGTTCGTGAATCGGATTAGCTAGGTATAAGATAGAGTACTCAGTTTTGTTCCCCCTCCCTTTTCGGCCTCGTGCCACAATTGTATTTTCTAATGCAATAAATAGGCATCTCTCTCAAGTGGGGGAGAAGGGTAAATATGGGAGTTGTCTTAGCATAACACCCTAGGCTTTGATCCTGCCTCCCGGCGGTCGCATCTAGCCATTACACACGCTTCTGGTATTGATCCTGCTTTCCGGCAGTAGATCAGCCATCAAGGCTCCTACACACGCTTCTGGCATTGATCCTGCCTTCCAGCAGTAGATCAGCCATTGAGGCCACTACACACGCTTCTGGCATTGATCCTGCTTTCCAGCAGTAGATTAGCCATCGAAGCCATCACACCAGCTTCTGGTCCTGCTCCTGTTTTGGCAGTCAAATCGGCCACTCAGAGTCGCAGCCGCGAAGACCCTACTTCGACTCAGCCCTGTTTAGGGATTCTTTTACCCTTCAGTACGGTCTTGCATCCACGTAGACCTTAACTCGACTCGGCCCTGTTTAGGGATTCCGTTACCTGTCAGTACGGTCTTGCTTTCCACGCAGACCTTAACTCGACTCGGCCCTGTTTAGGGACGCCACCTTTTGTCAAGTATCCTCCACTGGCACGAGCTCGCCTTCACGCTTGCCACTGCAACCTAGACCTGAAGACGGAACGTCCCGAACCAGCCAGGTGACTCATCCAGCATCTCCAGCTGACCAGTTACCGCAACGAATGCCACAGCTCGACCCGGCACTGGACAAGGTCTCAACACTCACCGCACCAACTCCTCCGGGACTCGACCCCGCAACAACATGCCCATACAAATATCTTTGCTATATTTAAGCTAAGCACAAAACAGAGTCCTTCAGTTCATTTGTGGTTTTTCTCAAGTAGCAAATATTCTTGTAGTGTGATTTGCATTAGTTTGAAGTTGGTGTTCCGAATTTGCAACTGTTAAGTATTTTGTTGTGACTGAAGGTTCGATTATAACCATATAAATTACCATAATAAATGTCATAATTATGGTCATTTATATAAACTTTTAAAAGCAAGCTATTTTGGCATTTGTATAGTGAGCCTTAATGAAAATAAATATATAAACAAAAAAAAAAGAATTCAAATTAAAATAAAACATTTGCTTTCCTTTAAAATTTTTATCTCTTTCTTTCTCTCTGTCTCTAAAATTCTCTCTTTCTACTTCTCTCTTAATTAATGAGAAAGCAACACTCAAATAGAAAAAGAGGAAGCAAAAGAAAAGACTGAAACTGGTTGAAAAACAGTATAAGTTTATTGGACCAAAGTTTGGCCATTGTCACCAGTAATCTATCAAAATAAGAGAATCACCATGGATAACTTCCACAATAAAAATAATGAAAAGAAAAGAATGCCAGAAAATAAAAGAATTTTGACCAATCAAAAAAATTAACACAAAGAGATTTTTGATGTTAGTCAAAACTAAGTTTTGTGCTAGTAGTCAAGGAGTGTTATAAACAAGCATATGGTTGCAAGAAGAATTATGACAAAGGCAGATGTAAATTTATCTTCTTGTTTATTAAATAATTACAGATGAATGGTTTATGAATTTGGTTGTCCTTAATTCTTAGCTGGTTGGTGTTTAGATGTGTATAAATTTGTATTAGGCTGGCCATCTGTAATTGTATGTATTATTCACTAAGATATGTGTGGTTTTCCAAGGCAGTTGTCTTTAGTGAGAAGGGCAAGAAAGGTTGAGAGAAGAGGAAAGTGAACAAATATGTGCCACTCAAAGAGTGGAGAAGAAATAGGTAGCTCTGTGATGTTCTCTCTTTCCTTCTGTAGTAGTAATTGTGACGTTGAAGGGTTGTTTTTTCTTTTTTCTTTTTTCTTTCTTTCTTTCTTTCTTTCTTTCTCACTAACAATGTGTGAGGAAGAGGAGTAAGGGCTTGAGGTGACAGTGGGTGAGACTGTAAGGCAGGAGTGTTGCTGACCAGCCAGCCAGTGGGTTAAGCCGAGGCCGTCGCTATAACCAGGCCTATTCTATGATTAAAGTTGACTTGCTGACGTCACACTTAGTAGTGTTGTTTTACTACCCGGCGTCCGTTAGCGTTAACTTATTTTCAGAACCAAATTGCAAAGGGGAATATAAAAATACACCGAAAGTTCATTGTTTTTCGTTTCCAAAAAATAAGCATTTATTTGATAAATGGAAACATGCCATTAAAAGGGAGAATTTTACCCCAAGTCCATTTAGCAAAGTGAGTAGTTAAAATTTTATCACCATTTATTTCAACAGTCGCGGCTAAAATCAAAATTTGCTAAAAAATTAGTTTTGCCGTAGCACAAGAAAGAAAGCACTTTGTTTATAATATATCTTTTAAATTAATATAATAAAATAAGATATTATTTTTATTTCTTTGAATAAAATTGAAATAAAAATTATATATATGGTTAATATATAGGAGGTCTTGGTTAAGCCCACAGTGAGTCATAGCAGCCTATAAAACCCTCTCCTTAATTTAATTTTCTCATTGATTTTTATAGCAAAATTAAATTTCTTGTAGGCTTGTTAGATTTCTCAGGTTTTGTCCCTAGGCATGTTTTCCAGGGTTCTCATTCACTAATAAATAATTTCACAAATATGTGTGAAGAAAGAAGAAATTTGTTGTGTTAGTTTCCATCCAACTGTTGGATGTAGGCAAGACCATAATACTTCCATTTATGGACCAATCAAACAACAGTATTTAACAAGTGAAACTTGAAGCCTGTTTTAATGGGTTTCTGAGGCAGAATGTAGAAATCCAATTTGGATCCAAAATTGTATATGCTAAGCAGGTTTTGAGTAAGTAAATCAGAGGAGATATGACATTCAGTTTTATAACAGGAGCCTTATCAAAAAGGATATAAACAGACAGTCAAGAGGCAGAAAAGGAGAAGGGACCACTAGAGAAACCAGTTATGCATGTTGAGTGAAGAAGTTAAGTGGTACCACTTAAGAAATTTTTCTGCTTAGAGTTGAGAAAAGATTAACATGACACCTATTTCTAAGCTGACAACTATTATGAAGGCTTGACTTCTAAGCTGACAACTATTATGAAGGCTTGACTTCTAAACTCTTAATTATTGAGCTGAAACGGACTGACTGCTACCAAAATCTGACTTTTTTTTTCTTTTTTTTTTTTTAATCATTTCATCCTAAGCAAGGCGGTAACACCATTGATGCACAGGGTGCTACATAAGAGAAAAATATTAGATAGGAGGAGAGTAAAGAGAAAGACTAACCAGTTATAGGAGATGTCAGAGAAGGGAGCAAGAGAAGGATAGGAATACAGGTGTGAAGACAGTTGCAAAGGTAGAGAGAAAGGAAAATGAACTTTCATTACCCCAAATTACAAAGGACACACTCTAATCTAAATCAAATGAATAAATATATAGAAGTAGGTGGACAGTAAATAACATTTATTTTAAAATTACATATGCAATTATATTTACTAATACAGTTATTTTTGGTTCTTCTAGTAGACTTTTTTGGACTGTGAACAAATGTTTCAACAACAAGTTGCTTATGATCCTCTTTGCAGACTGTTTTGGGTTGACCAGTTTTTGGAGCATTAAGAATTGAGCCAGTGCCATCAAATTTGTCATGAATGTGGTGAATGGTTTGCCTCTTTGGAGCTTGAGTACCAAATGTTTCAATCCATTTTGTTCTAATGGTTTCAGTATTTTGAGATTCCTAATACTCTCTTAACACCCATTTCTTTCATCAGAATTTAAATTATTTGCCATTATAGGTTCTCTGAATTATCTGAAAAGAAAACAGATTAAATTTAGATAAATTTAGTCATAAAATTTAAAATAATATAGCACAAGTATCATAATTATAATGAACATCATTTTAATATAACCAATGCACAAATACAATCTACCATCTACTTTTGGACTACCCTGTATTATTTGTTAATACCTTATACCCTTGATTCAGTTTCTTTTATTCCAATGTTTCCAATAAATAAATGCTAAGAACCCTCTGGTAGCAACCCGCATTGGTGACCTCGATGCGATTTGAACATGGAACCATTGCAGATAAATCTAATCTTAAACTCATACCAGAATTTGACAGTACAGATCCCAACCAGTCCATTGTTGAAAGGTATTGAAAAGACAGGGTTGTTATACATTCTGTGTGAGTTAAAAATGATAGCTTATCATACATCTGGCAGAGGGTGCCATTGCTGTGAATGAGTAGCTAAGTAAAATGAAAAAAAGACAATTTTTCTAGCATAAAGGACACTTGCACATGGACTTTGCTACTGATCCTTTGATGTCAGCACAAACTCACCATAGAGGTTCAGTTTCATTCTTCATTGCTTTGTTGTCTTTCTAGAGTGGCAAGTGCACTCGTGGTACAATTCATGTTCGTTCAAAGGTTGTGTTTAGAATTTGTATCATTCAGGTTTTTTTTTGTGACTATAGAGTTGATCATGTCAGTTTGAGGCTCATGTTTGTAGTGGTTTGTATAAATCTTTAAAATAGTCTGTGAGTACAAAAATGTAAATATCTTGTAAGTGTTTTAATAGAAAACAAAAACATGACACCAAAATCTAAAGGCCTATTGGAATGGTGAAATAGCCTTCCAAAATCTAATCACTGAATTAAGAAACAAAAAAATCTTATGACAAAAAAGGGAAAGAGTGCTGAACTGTTATATGAGATCAGTCCTTTTATATGGCAGTGAATGCTGAACAATCTTCTCAAAGATGAAGAGACTTGAAGAAACAGAAATGTGGTTCTACAGAAAGATGCTGAGAATATCATGGACTGAACATGTCAGCAAATGACAAAGCTCTAGAGACAATGGCAACAAAAAGAACACTTATACTTATATCAGAAAGAGATAATTGAAATCTTTAGGGCACATAATGAGGAAAGAAGGCTTGGAAGATTTGACTCTCACAGGACATATTGAAAGCAAGAGGAACAGAAGAATGCAGTGAATAACCGACTTAACAAGCTTGTGTCAATGGATGGCAGAACAATGACTGGACATGATGGTGAAAATACAAATGTCACAATGATTTAGAAAGGATAGGAAATTATAGAGAGCTACAATTACGCACATCCTGAAGGGACGAGGTACAAATAATAAAAAATTATTATTATTATTATTATTATCTTGGTTTGGGGTATTCACTAAAAATAACATATAAAGTAATAAAAATTATCAGATTAATAAATAAAGAATCCATTACTTCTTTAGAAAATTAAATAAATAAATAGATAGATAGATAGATAGATAGATAGATAGATAGATAGATAGATAGATATTGTAGAGACTGGAAGAGATAGAAAAGTCAATGTTAATAAACTGCAATAAATATGGGTTAAATAACAGGACAGATGAAGTTCTATAGCCTTGGCTGGCAATCAGTCTATCGCAGAGAGTAATAGCAACCTATTGCGGGATAATCTTCTACCTAGTCAGTAATGTCTTTCAAGACATGATTGCCCAAGCGTGTATCACATATGGCACTGATATCACATAACTGACTAAGGTATATATATCTATAATTAAATTCTTTTTTATTCTAAATTAATTTAATTTACATTGCGACACGAAAATTTCTGTTTTGAGATTTATCTCAACATCAGGCAATGTTCAATAACTATTGTGAAAATGATTTACATTTGAATGTAGAAAACAATATGTTTGCTATTTAAAGAGCTAATATAGAGGGGGAAGACAGAAAAATTTAGATTTTTTGGTGTGTTCAATTATATATATATATAAAGGAAACACACTAATCTGACATATGCACTTTATGAGAAAACTTTTTGCAGAAGTTGTGTGGCAATTTGTCTGTTAAAAGTTTTCCATTTTTAGCATTTATATCTTGAACTGATAACCTCTGACTTGAATGACTAAAACATACAGTCAAGAATATATAAAGAGATAATCATTAACATTGATGTATTTTTATTTTATAGAATGATGGATTAGGATTAATGCAAGTAATCCATGAAGGTCTCACTTGCACAGATAAATTAATGAAGGTTAATTCTTTTAAATCTGTGTATTGATTGCTTTCACCATGAGCTTATCATTTCAGTATAGGTGGAATACAATCTGTAGTAATGTTAGTCTTATTTATTCCATACCAAATCAGTGCAACTCAAAGTGTGGTACAGATACTAATATGTGAATAATTGCCTATCAGTATTGTTTTCCCATGTTTAATGTTAGTGGTCAATGCAGGTGTCCTTCAGGAATCACTCCTCAAATCAACCCTCTATTTGATTTACATAAATGATGTGCCTAAGAATATACTCAAACATATGTAAACATCTATGCTGACGATACAACTATATATGAGTGCACCTCTAAAACTCTTGATGGTCAGAGATTGGCAACTGATCTCTCTTCCAATCTTGCACAAACTATCAAGAGGTAAAAAATGGCTGGTTACATTCAATGCATATGCCCAATTTTAAAACTTAGTAAATTTTTTCAGTTACTTTTTTCTCTTTGTTTTTTTTTTGTTTTTCTTTTGTTTTTTTTTCTTTTGTTTTTTAATTGGAGTAGATAGTACTTACTATTGCCTGGTCTCACACTCCACCCCCTTCTTTTGGACAGGAGTAGAGGTGATCGCCTAGTTTCTTGTTTAGGAAGGGGTTCCTGGTTCATCTCCCTTTTTTGGTCTTAGTGTTAATTCAGCTGGAAGCTCTTTGCAGTTACTGAATATGGTGGCAACGTCTCTTCATTCTGAGGGTACTGGGTTGGCAGTTTCCTGGTTGCTGCTTCCGACTGGTAGTTAAGGGAACGAACTCTTGCATAGCATCTTGAGAGGCTGCTCTGATCAACAGTTGAATAATATTGGGGTTCTTGTAGTGCCATATCATGCATGGATGGGCGTCCCTGCATGAACATCCGGTGGGCAACCCCGAGGCCACATTATGTAGCAGGCTGCGCCAGTCTCCATCCTTCACATGCTGCAGATAAGTGACCGACTGATACTACTCTAGACCTCTCTCTTTAACTAAATCACTATGAAAAAAAGCAAACATAATAGCAAAACTAAACCAGCTAGTCAGAAAATGTCCAAACCTGTTTGCGTCACTTTCACAAACATACAAGGTATCCGCACTAACTTTTACAGCGTAGAATCATTCCTTCACACTAACTCACTTGATATCTTATCCTTATGTGAAACTAACCTTGACCCTTCTATCCCCTCTTCTGAGTTTTACATTCCTGGTTACCTTCCCCTCTTCAGGAAGGATTCCAATGTCCATAAGCATGGGCTTGGTGTTTATGTTAGCGACCACCTCCCACTAGCTAGGGTGACATCTCTTGAATCCCTGGATCACTCTTTCATGTGCTTCCATCTCTCACTTCTAACCTCGATTAGCTATCTCTTCTTTCTCTACCGCTTCCCCTCCTCTTCTGACTGTTTTGGTACTTGACAGCATCTCTGACAATATCGACAAGGCCATTTCTTCTCATCCATCTGCACATATATTTGTGTTTGGTGACTTTAATGCCTACCACTCCAAGTGGCTGGAGAACTTTATCACCGACATTGCTGGTGTCCACACAATGAATTTTTCATTCACCCAATCCCTTACGCAAGTGGTGGACTTCCCGATGCATTTCTCCAGTAACCCTAATGGAAGGAACTTGCTACTAGACCTCTGCTTCACTTCCATCCCAGACTCTTGCACTACCAGACAGCTCTGCCCTCTCAGAAACTCTAACCACACTGTAGTTTCTGTCAACATTTCATTCCACTCCCACCCTACCCAAGAAACCCAGACCAGTAGAATATTCTACTGCTACCAAAGATCAGACGGGGATTTGTTCTGAGACTTCTTCTGTGACGTCCCTTGGAACAACGTCTTTAGTCTTCCCATTGAAGACTGTGCATCTGAGGTCTCCTCCTGGGTTAAGGCTGGCATTGATGCTTTCATCCCTGCCAGGAAATTTCAGCTTAAATTTATTTGTCTCCCTGGTTCTCGTCCACTTGCTCAGGCACCATTGCCCACCGGAATCATTTCTTTCGACTCTATCGTAGATACGTGTCGGACCAAATCAGGCACCCTTTCGCTTCAGCTCGTAATAAGTGTAAAAAGATACTTAATGAAGCTAAGATGTTGTTTGCTGCCAGAATGAAGCAACGCATTGCATCCTTTAAGTTCGGCACCAAAGACTGTTGGCGACTCTGTAAAAGCGTGCTTAACAAGAGCAAGTCCTCAATACCCAAACTAATCAATGAATTTGAGGTCCTCACCTACTCAGAGGACAAGCTATCTTGTAACAAAATGTAACCGCAGTTTCTACTCCAACAACTTCTTTTCTCACACTTCCCGCCTGTGGAATTCCCTTCCACATGATTGCTTCCCCGACAGCTACAATCTCCAGGAGTTTAAATGTAAAGTCAATAGACACCTCTGTAAAAGCGTGCTTAACAAGAGCAAGTCCTCAATACCCAAACTAATCAATGAATTTGAGGTCCTCACCTACTCAGAGGACAAGCTATCTTGTAACAAAATGTAACCGCAGTTTCTACTCCAACAACTTCTTTTCTCACACTTCCCGCCTGTGGAATTCCCTTCCACATGATTGCTTCCCCGACAGCTACAATCTCCAGGAGTTTAAATGTAAAGTCAATAGACACCTCCTAAAGCACAAACTTTATTCTCTCAAACACTCTTCCCATCTGCCCAACCCACAGCCTTGGTATCCTTACCTGTCTATCACCCTCCTTCTGACATTTCCTATATCTAACCACTCTTTCTCTTCACCTTCCCCCATGTAATCCCCTGCACAATAGTGGCAGGGGAATGCATTGCTTGGGGTGAAATGATTAAAAAAAATGCAATCTTCCACTCCTAATACAGACCTATCAATTGCCTCAGTAACATCAGTAAGCTTTTTAAGATCATAATCAATAAGAAGATTGTTGAGCACTTAGAAAAGAACAACCTCTTCAGCAATGAGCAGTATAGATTTTGATTGGCCTGATCCATTACCGAAGTCCTAACTACCATCACCTACAGAATCAGTGAGGCTCTTGATAGCAAACACACCTCAAGGACCATAGCATTAGATATTTCAAAGGCCTTAAACAAGGTGTGGCACAAAGGTTTACTACACAAACTCTCCAGTTATGGAATCACTTGATCATAAAATTCTTCCTAAAAGTAGGTCCCTGAAGGTAGTTATTAATGGCCAGTCCTCTGGAGACCTTGTAGCCAACACAAGTGTTCCCCAGGGATCACTCCTCAGTCCAATCCTCTTTTTGATTCACATAAATGATCTGCCTAAGAATATACTCATATCATTTGTAAACATCTATGCTGATGATACAAATATATATGGGTGCACCTCTAAAACTCTTGATGGTCAGAGATTGGCAACTGATCTCTCTTTCGATCTTGCACAAACTACTCAATGGGGTAAAAACTTGATGGTTTTTTTATTTATTTTTTTTATAATATCACCTCAAGCGTTGTTGTGCAGAAAATTACATAGAAGGAAAGTTATGAGAAAGAGTGACAGGTTATAGGGGGTGTCAGGAAGTGGGTAAAAGAAGGATGAGAATACTGATGAGAATGGAGTGGATGGAGAATGGAGCATGAGAGAGAAGATGCAAGTTAGTGAGATAGGAGATGACTATTGACTTTACATTTAAATTCTTGCAGATTGTAGCTGTCAGGGAAGCAAGTAAACAGAAGGGAATTCCACAAGCAGGAAGTGCGAGAAAAGAAGCTGATGGAGTAGAATTTGTGATTACATTTTATTGGCTTCACAGTAGAAGGGTGGGACCTAGTTGCTAATCTTGTGGCTCAAGTAAATTCATAATACTTCAATGACCAAGCTAATTATATTCCATCATGCACAATCTGACCCCAAACTACCACTAATCAGGATGAATGGTTGTCTACCTGGGGAGGCACTGTGCCTTGAAAGACACAGTGCTTCAAATTAGGGCCTCATTTTAACACCTGACTTCAAGTGGTACTCATACATAAAACCCAAAGCGAAAGATACAGGTAAAATGTTCAATACTCTATAAGGTTCCAGTAAGTATACGATATCCTGCTATCCTTTATCTTTACAAGAGTCAGATCAGGCCAAAAATGGAGTACTGTTGTCATATTCTGGCAGGAGCTGCCCAGACTCCACTCTCCAGATAGAGTCTAAAAGCATCTTCAAGTCCTTGTGGGTGATGAACTATTCTCCACCTTCCAACCTCTGTTCCACAGGCAGAATGTGACAAGCCTCTCATTGCTCTATCACTATTTCCACAGAAAATGCTGAAATGTACTACATACTCTGGTCCTGCGAATTCAAACTTTCAAGGCAAGGACATGCCATGGCATATACATAGTAGCAAACCACTCACATTCCCTCTGTATTTCATCAGTAATAAGTTAGTTATACTCTATCAGCTTTTTCCCATGAACCACTGTGGAAACGGCTCTCAAAAGGATGTTTCCCTGATCACTACACTCTTAATCTGTCAAGACTAGGGTTAACCGTTATCTTCCACTCCTATCCACAGAAATTGCTTCCTAATGTAATCCTTACCTTGAGTGGCCCACAGGCCTTGTAAATGGTGAACCTTACTGTAAAAGCAAAATGCTTAAAGCACTGGTGAACAATGCCCAATGTTACAGAATGTAGAGGTTGTGCCATGATGATCAGCAATTGATCAGAATATCTTGTGGTTGTGGTATTCTGACAGTGATGAATTGCCTTTGTCTATACCATATTTTATTCTGTATAATATGACAAACTTGGAACAAAAATTAAAGTCAAAAAGTGTGTTGTATTATTCAGAAGTGCACTCAGTTAAAAAAAAATTGTTTTAAAAATCAAATCCACAAAAATTTGAAAATAAGTTTTGAAACTGAAATTACAAGAAGAAACACATAATGACCAAATATCTGGTTCATTTCTGTTCTTTAATATCATGAGAATTAAATATTTAAATAAAACATTCAGATTTTCGTAGTTGTTTATATTTCTGAGATGAGGTAGTATTTACATTATTCGCACTATTGTCCTCAATAGTAGCCATTTGTACACTGTTTCGGCCATTGTACGCTCCAGCCTTCTTCCATGCTAAGAATTTTGAACAGAACCCATTATTACAATCATTTCCATCCCTTTTGCACAGTTATAAGTTATCTATCTCTAGCCCTGTAAGTTATTTGTGCATCACTGCTGTAGTCTGGTATTGAACTCACAACTCTTTGGGTCAAGGCACAGGAACCAACCAATGTCTATATCCACTGGGCCATGTGTCCTTAAGTTACAAGAACAACTGAATTTTTTGGGACTTATAAACCTAATGTCCAGTAACCATTTTTTTTTTACCAATTTTAATGGATAATATGATAAAATTTTCCAAAACTAGTTTGCATAGAGATGGCTGTACTATGGCATCTTATTATACTGTAGGCTTTAATTTATTTCCTGTTTTTAGCTTCAGAAATATTGGTTGTCAAGTCATATTATACATAGAGAATATATGGTAACTGTTTTTGTAAGCCTATCATGACTTGTCCTCAATCACTTGAGCAGTTAATTATTGTTGAGTGATGGCTTGAGTGGTGCCAATAAAAAATAAGTAAAATAAAAGAAATACTGGAAAACTTCAACTAATAAAAAAACAATTTTAAGTAACATTAATGTTTACTAGTGGTTGTCAACCGAGGTTGCAATGAAAACCAAGTAAAGTTAAAATGAAGTGCTAGTTGAGAATTAATCACTGACAAGCATTTATTCTATAACTTACTTGCAGAATGGTGATGTAAATAGTTACCATTAAAACTAACTAAAATTAAGATGAAAGAAATACAAGTCAAAAATCAATAATGGCTGACAATGCTTCATCTAATAAAAATTCCAGATAATATTACTACTTGTAATAGCCATGAAGTGATGATCTGGGGAGTTGATGTACCATGGGGTCATATTATACTGAAACATGAGGTAGTGCTATATTCAAGTCATATTATACACAAGAAAATATGGTAAGACCAAAACAGCATGAAGTCAGCAGGGGGCCACTGGGGGCCACAAGAATTTTGAAGCATCAATATGCTTCACACACCCAGGTTCAATAAACAGGCTAAGAACCCTGCATGTGAATGAGTGCTAACCCAATGAGAGGGAACACATCCTCTTGATCTTCTATTTCCTGGTACCTCATAGAATCAAAGCTGCCGTGCCTGTTCCTCTCCTCTAATAAAACAAATAAGAAAAAGAAACTGTCTATCACTGAGATTATGAAGTGGCACTGGAGTCCAAGGAGGTGAAAACATTTATGATATGGAATGCAACACCAATATGGTTGAAGAGGATCATGTAAGGAAACTGCTAAAAGAAAATCATTTTGCACAAAATAAAAAATTTTAATGGCACCCACCATCAATACACAATATATTTATTTCCCATGCATAAAAATTAATTTTATTACATTTAAATTAAACATCTATTCTGTTTTCTATCAAAAAAAGCCATAAAGGTTTTTTTTCAATTTGATGAACATTCAAGGACCAATAATTTCAAAAAATCCATGGCAATTTGATGCTAAAAATGGTAAAATTTTCAATCCTTGAATTGAATCTTTGATTCCACATAAACTCTGAAAATATCATATCACAATTTGTTCCTTCATGCATTGCTTTGATTTTTTATTTACACAATTGCAATATAACTTGTAAGTGGTTTGTGGTTGCACCTACCTTATTTTTGGAAGATTTTTAAAGAATTTTTTGTCAAAGATCAACTTTTACACAAAAATAATTGTTAATTTTTACAACTAGCTATTTTCTTGCAGTTAAAATCAAAATCAAAATATTAAAAAAAAAACTTGAATTAGTGTAAAAGTTTTTAAAATTTTTTATTTATGATCATTGCAGCAATTTGTAACGTTTTTAGTCACTAACAAATTGAAATAATCTAAATATACAATATTGAAATATTTCAGAACAAGTTCAAAATTTTATTAAACCACTAAAAGGCGACATATTAAAAACATTTCATAAAAAAGAAACAATTCATAACAAATAAAAGGGGTAACAAAAATATATATATTACCATTATAATATATATATATTACCATAAAATGGTAATACTGAAATATAACAACTGAAAGCAGCTAAACAATTTTTTAATCATTGATATTACCATTTTACAGTAATATATATTGTCCTCATCTTTATTGTCATATTCACAACGTTTCAGCCATTGTGCACTCTTACCTTCTGCTGGTGACTAGAATTTTTAACTGAACTCTTTATTTCAATCACTGGGGTAGATTGTTCTCATTCCATGAGTCATGCCACTTCTGGATGTCTTAGTTATCTCCATTTAACTCAACTCTCTAAGTTTGTGTTCATCACTACTGTCACCAGGTATTGAACTCACAACTGTTTGGGTCAAGTCACAGGATCTAACACTTTTATCCACTAGGCCACATGCCCTTGAGGATGTCAGTGGATGTGAATTTTTGTGACTTTAATCATTTTTTTACCAGTGCTTATATAACAATCTTGGTGTTTGTAAGTGGTTTTCTCTAGCACTCTGTATTACTGATTTCCATATTATATTCATTTCTATGATTGGTTAACTTTGGAGATTTTTGTGGCCTAGCATATGTGCTGATTCCTTAAGTTTTCATATTTTTAGTTCAAAATTCCAGTTACCTGAAAAAGGTTGAAGCGTACAACAGCCAAACGGATGGGGAATTGTTCTATTCTACATGTTAAAAAGTTATTACTTTAACAAATATTTCATTAATGCGCCATTTTCTGCTATGTAATAAACACATGTGTTTTTCTACACTGTTATTCATCTAATTCTAGGATCTACTCAAGGTAGAGGTTTACTGAATATGTTTGTAACATTAATTTTAATGCAAATAGCCTTGGGAAAAGTAGAAATCTATAATTTTACCCCCAGCTATAGGTTAAATAGTATGCTAGACCTTAGCCTTGTCTTGCAACCATTAGAAGAAAGAATTTTTAATTTAAAACTGACTGAGTGTAGCAAATCCATACCATAAAAATTTACTTGCCATGGAAATCAAAGCAGTGACACCTAACACATTGGGGTTACTTCTTCATACGCCACAGTTAGATTGTACAAAACTTGAGGGAGGGAACTTTTTTTTGTTTTTACTAATTCTCCACCCAATACAGTGTACAAGAACAATTCAAGGTAGAAGAGGAAGATAAGAGGAGGAGGTAACAAGTGCAGGTTATGAGGATATGTCGGATAGATAATGGCTGACCTCGGACTTGAAGACATTAAGATTGTGATGGTTGGGATATAATCCTCTTGGGAATCTGTTTCACAAAGAAATGACTCTGGAAGGAGCGGTTTGAGTAGAACTTCTTCCTTATCAATAGAATATGTAGGAAATGAGTGTGGTTCATGCTTGTCTATATGGTATGGTATGGCAAGTCTTAGTTTTAAAAGTTAGATTTGGTAGAATTATGAAATGTAGCATTTTCATAATCAGAAAATTTTCCATAGAAATAGTGTAATGATAGGTTTATGACATGGCATCTATAGGAAAGGAGCTGTTAGCTGGTTTATTATAAATATAGGAAAAATATACATTATACTTTATTATTTGTCTATATTTCTGAGATGAGGTATTGTAATTATTTACACTATTTACATTGTTTGAACTGTTTTCCTCATCTTTGTTGCCATATTCATGATGTTTCATCCTGAAGGAGACATGGCCTAGTGGATAAAAGTTTTGGTTGGATTCAGTGACTTGATGCAAAGAGTTATAAGTTCAATCAGAGGTGAACAAAAAACTTAAAGAGTTGATTTAAAGGGAGATAACTGATACAGAGACAGCTGGAAGAGGCATGAATGAATGAACTAGAATAATCTACTCTCCAGTGAGCAAAATAAAGGGTTCACTTCAAAATTCTAATCTCCAGAAGAAGGTCAGAGTATACAATGGACAAAACATTATGAATATGATAACAACAGTCCGAACAATGTAAATAGTGCAAATAATCATACTTTATAAATATGATTTTCTACTGCTTTGGTTTGGTTTGATTTATGGCATATCAACACTTCAATGGGTTATTTAATGCCGATAAGATCTTTATGATAGATTTGCATGAATAGAATATATATTCTTTGTGAGAAATCAGTTTGTAGATCAGGTTTCATTTATCTATATTTGTAAAGAGGGTTTTTGGTTTGATTTTTGTTTTATGACATAATAACCTCAATGGGCTATTTAATGCTGACAAAATCTTTACAATAGATTTGTATAAATAAAATATATAATCTTTGTAAGAAATAAGTTTGTAGATCAGAATTCGTTGACTGTTTTGGAAAAGTGGGTTTTGTTGAGAGTCAGATGTATTGCTGGTAATATATTTTTCCTTCAAAAATGCATTGCTGGAGCTTTTACTATGAAGGTCTATTTTTATACTTTCATAGTGTTTTGACCCCAGTTTGGGGGGTTAACTATTTCCCCATAATTGGGACCCTAACAGGTGCTAACACACCGGGTAAGGATGTATCTGGGAACAACAGTAATTAAAAAATGGTTCCATGCTCCTCACAACCTCCCAATCAGAGGCCTTGCTGCCAGATGCAGTTTATTGTCATACCCTGGACCGTTTCTATTGCCTTTATTTGTTTACTAATATACATAATTATATTATCATATTGATTTTATGATCCTATATCAAATGTAATAAAAATACATTGCCTAATAACAAGACTGTTAGTGTGTGTAGAGGCACAGTGGGTGGTAATAGATAGCGTCTTGAATTGAGAAATCAAAGAACTGAGTTCAAATTCCAGTCATTACAATTCACTTACATGTTAATTACCCTTGGGAAAGATATGAAGGACAAACTGGGTTCTATAGCCTTGATTGGCAACCAGTCTACCGCAATAAGTATTGGCAACCTATTGTGAGAAAGTATTCATACAACATGCAATTGGGGACCTCTTTTGAAGGCAAAAAATAAAAATAAAAGTCCCCTGTTACTTCTTCTAAAGAAGAAAGCGGCTCAACCTGCCCGGATGGAATGTCACCACAAGTACAAGTAACTAGGTCTGTTAGTAGTTCTGGAAAAACACGACTTTCAAATGTGGAAAGCAGAACAAGAGAGAGGCTTTTGGTTTAAAATTGTTGTACCAATTTCAAAAGTGTAGGGTGCAACATATCTCATTGCAGGTATCGCCCGGTTCACACTCCACCCTCATCTATTGAACAGGCGAAGAGGCTCATCCCTTGTTCCCTGTTTAGGATGGGGTTTCCTGTTTTCTCTTTTCCTATCTTGTCACACCTTTTTTTTTTTTTTCAATTGGAGTAGATAGACTAAACTATTGCCATGTTCACACTCCACTCTCATCTATTGAACAGGTGAAGAGGCTCATCCCTTGTTCCCTGTTTAGGATGTGGTTTCCGGTTTTCTCTTTCCCAATCCCTTACGTAGCCCCCTGCACATCAGTGGCGTTACCGCCTTGCTTGGGGTGACATGATTAAAAAAAAAAATCAAAATTCATACAAGAAGGCCTCATAAATGTTTCACTGGTGGAACCTATATATGCACCACTTAACCATATCCACATCCACATCAACACATGAAGTCATGTAGTTAATTGGTCAGATGATCAGCAATATGTATTTCTTTTAATCATATTACATTTCCAAAAATATGAAAGACATGTCTTTTTGATCAAGCCAGTTATTTTTTTTTATGGGTGGGTACCATTAGTACTGTGGAATATTTGAACACCATCCAAAATGTCTTTACTGAATATTTAGCAAGTGGCAAGGTAAATTATCAAGATTAGTCAAGAAGCTTTCTCGACACATCTGTCTTTTATATAACTATATATACAAGCTAGATATAATTATAACTATATATTACTAGCTGTATAGACCAGCGTTGCTTGAGGTTTTTTAGTGGTTATATTAAAATGGTAAGGTAAAGTGCTTATTCAAAAAGCTCTAGTATGAGGTTGTCATGACACATAAATTAAAAAACTGCTAAGTATTGGTTTTTGTTGTATTTGTAAAACAAGATTCATACTTGGTCAATTTTGCTAATAAACAGGAATGACACATGTACAATTGGAAGAACAGGGCAGGCATTACGGGAGCCTGTAAAGCAATGTGATGATGTTATGACACAGAAGAAGTGAATGCATTGTCCCTGCAATGTCAGAGGGATTGACATCTTGTAGAAAACGTGAAATTGTCATGGAATATGTTATGGTAAAAGTTACAAAAAAAACCTGATTTTTGAAAAAAAAAAGCTAATTTTTGTCACACACTGTGTGCCAATCGAAATTTTTGTTCACATATCAAGGCATCAGACCTCGATCTACCAGTGACTTGATTTTGATTGAGTTTGCGTGAAGCATCTTGAAGAAATGAATAAAGGTGCACAAAAGACCACGCAAAATTATGTTTGCTGATAATTTTTGATGAACCCTGTATTGTAATTCAAAAGATTTTTCTGTACATCAAAGGTTCAGACCTTGATCTACAAGTTACCTAAATTTGGTTGAATTCACATAAGGCATCTTGAAGGAGAAGAGTTTGTAAATTCTAAGCATTTCGGTGATTTCTTCCCTACTCTGTTAAACAATTTGAAAAATTTTGTCTATATCGAAGGTTCATGTCATGATTAACAAATAACCTACTTTTGGTTGAAATTGGACCAAGGGTTTTGGAGGAGTAGGGTTTGTTAGAGTGGAGACACACACACACTCACACAGACATATCCATTTTTATATATACAAATAAGGAAGTGAAAGAACAGATAGATTAAAGACCTACTGTTCATGCATTTATTCATATAAAGAGTACTCAGTACAGAGCAGAGCTTAATATTATAACTTTGTTAATACAATGGCTTATAAAAGCATTATATCATTATAATAAGCCAGTGTAAAAAACAAAATTACTATATATATACAAACTATAAATAAAGATATATATAACTATACATATATATATATATATATATATATATATATATATAAATTGATTGTTTAATACTTACTCATTATAGGATTAGACCAGTACATATTTGTATGAAAAAGTGTACGATACAATTATATTGTAGAACTTTTGAATATTTTTCATTTTTAAATGAGCTATTCCGGTACCCAGGTTTCTACCATGAGTATTGTCTTCAGGTGATTTTTAATAAAATTAATTAAAAATCACCTGAAGACACTGTAGGGATTGAATAAAAATATGAAATAAAATAAAGAACACTAAATAAAATAAAGGTACAGAATAAAATAAAAACTACAAAATAAAATAAAAAAATACAAAATAAAATAAAAGTACAAAATAAAATAAACATAAAAATCTCCCAAGAGTCTTCTGACAGGAAAGACAATTTACGCATGTGCAAAAAGAGAGGCTTCCTGGCATATCTATAACTACAAGGAATTTCTGAGTTTTAGTGCAAATTACATGCAGATTTATTTATTTACTTCTTGAAGAAATGAGCTGTTGGTTTGTCATGGTAGAAATTGTCTCAAGTATGCCAAACAATAAATTGAATAGTGATTCATGGTAATTAATACTGGCAATGACTGTTCAAGTGATGTACAAAATATATCTTTTGATGAATTTCTTTACCCTGGGTCTTCTTACACAATGATTTGTAGAAGGACTGAAGGTACGTCATAGAGGGGATAACAGCAATGGTTGTTCAAGGGAGGTAGAAAATATACCTTTTGATAAATTTCTGGTCCTGGGGCCATTTTGTTCACACAATGAATTGAATAATGGTTCAAAGAAATTCATATATAGTGATAAAAGAAAACCCCTGTTTTTGACAAAAAATGCAAAAAAAAAAAAAAAAAAAAGAGAAGAAATATCCCCAACCTCTTGTGGTTAACTGGCAAAAACAGATAAAAAAATGAAGGCAAATTTATGGATGTAGCATTAATGTTTGATTAATCAGCTTGGATTTCCTATTGATTGATCTCCATTAAGTTTTACTTATTTCTGTATTTACTTCCATTTTGACTTGGTTGCAAGAACAACTGAAATCCTCTTTGCAGATTTGTGTTTACAAGTAAAACCGCATTAGGAGAAAAGGGACTTGTGTCGGACTGCTTACTCTAGCTGTTTTTCAGTTAAATCAATTCAGGATTACAGCAATACTTATATCAAGATGATTAGCACTGGGATAGAGCAAAGGAATACTAGCTTCAAGCCTTTCCCACATACATCAGCACAAAATAGTTTGTATTGCTTTTTGAATTTACACCTAGCCAAAGAACATAAAATCACTTTATTTATATATATATATATATATATTTACTTGGCATTCCTGTTTAGGATGCGGTTTCCGGTTTTCTCTTTTCCAACATTTTTACTCTTTTCTTTTTTTTTCAATTGGAGTAGATAGACTAAACTATCGCCCGGTTCACACTCCACCCACATCTATTGAACAATTGAAGAGTCTCATCCCTTGTTTCCTGTTTAGGATGCGGTTTCCAGCTTTCTCTTTTCCAATCTTTTTACTCTTACATAGCCCCCTGCGCATAAGTGGCGTTATCACCTTGCTTGGAGTGAGATGATTAAAAAAAAAAAAATCTCAACTTCAGTCACTTTCCCATCTCCGTAATGTAGCTTCATTGTCTTTTCTATAAATAATTTCATGGCAATTGTACAAAGACCTCTTTGCTATGATACCTAGAAACAAGAACGAGAAATCGGGTAGCCAAGTTCAAATTCCAGTTGAATTCCTTGCATTCACTTACACACAAATACCCTTGGGAACGGTATTAATCCATCTCTTCCCTCCAGTTATGGGCTAAATAACAGGACAGATTGGGTTCTATAGCCTTGGCTGGCAACCAGTCTACCACAGAAAGTAATGGCATCCTACTGTGAGATAATCTTCTGCCCAGTCAGTCATGTCTCTTTTGGGACATGATCAACCAAGCGTGTATCACGTATGGCACTTAACTAACTGACTGACTGACTATATGGAGGCAAGATCTCATCAAATTTTACATTTTTAGATGTAAATGTAAATTCTATGCTAACAGTCTCTTCTATCACACTTCTCACTTGTGGAACTCTCTTCCAGATCCATGCTTTTCACACAACTGTAATTTTCGAAAATTTAAATGCAATGTCAATCATTATCTATCGTCTTCTTGATTACTCTTCTGTTGTTCTCACTCCTTAATAATATTTCTCTTTTTCTTATTCTTTCACAAATGGTAACCCATTGTATCTTATAGTGGGTTATCCATTCTAATGAAACATAGTTGTATGTTCAGACAGATTAACTGAATTTGGCCTCATTAGTAGATAACCCACTATAAGTTATAAAAGGGTTATAAAACAAGAAAATCAAATTGAGTATAGGAACAACATTTTATATATACACATATATCAATTAAGGTTTTTACAAATAAAAGTAATGTCCTTAGGATGGGTTCAAAGGACGTTAAAATGTTTATAGCAGTAAATGCTGAAAAGAGAGTTTTTGCGTATGGATGTGGGAGCGTTTGTCAGTTAGGAATGTCTTTGATGTATCCGCTCTGTAGATCGGGTGTAAGTAGCTCAGGGGACAGCAAAGAAGAAGGTGAGAGGGAAAGGTGAGGCGAGCATAGTGGATCGCTTGACAAGGTCAAGGGACGTGATAATTACGCTCATACTTTCTCAACTCTGGTGATGCTTTCTGTGTCGGCTTTTTACTTCATCTTTGTGGGTCCCAGCAGGTCATTTGGGAATTCACACCCATATTTAATTCTGGGCTTCTCATTGGATGATAAATAAAAGGAATTTGATATTTATTAATTTTTGGTTTTCTGCCGGAACATATGCATGCAGCCGGGTGCGCAAAGACCAATTTTGGTCATTTTCTTTCTGGACCTCCGAGGGCAAACATCTGGTCCCTTGCTTTGCTCAGTATCACCACATAACTTTCGCCCCAGAAAAGGGAGTTGTTATTGGTATCTGTTGTCGCTTTTTTGAAATAGTAGTTTTCTTTTTGTTTTGCTGTTTTTTTTGTTTTTGTTTTTTTTTGTTAGTAATAACAATATGTGTTTTCTTTCTTCCATTTAATCGTTCTACCGGACATCGTTCTCGTTTTTGGTTTGTTATCATTATTTTCCTCGGTACAAGATAGGGAGTTATCCAAATCCTGTCTTGATCTTTTTATAGTAAAATATTTTTCATGACGACTTAATACCTGGAAAGGACCTGGGTATGGAGCTTCCAACGGTTTTCTTACTCTGTTAGTTCTTAGCCAGATACTTTTACATGTTTGTAAGTCTTTTGGAATGTAAGAATTAGGTGTTGAATGTAGGTGTCCGCTGGATAATTTGTCCATGTCAAATTTTTGCATTTCGTCAGTTAAAATTTTAACGTGTGAGTTTGCTATTTCGCTATTCTTGCTCTTGGTAGGGTCGATTAGTAATTGGGGAACTTGTGCATGACTCCCTGTTACTGCAGTAAATGGAGAATAGTTTGATTCGTTAGGTGTTATTCTCATTCCCAAAAGGATGATAGGTAGAGCTGATAACCACAATTCTTTCCTAGCTATGATAGCCATTTTTAGGGTTCTGTGTGCTTGCTCTACTAGTCCATTCATTTGCAGATGGTACGCCGTTGTTCATAATCTGTGGAAACCTATTATTTTTGATAGTTCTGTGAATAGTTCGGATTCAAATTGGCTTCCTCTGTCTGTAATGACATGAAGAGAACCCCGAATTGGGAGATCTACAGATTGACAAAAGCCATTGATATTGATTTCACCATAATTTCTGTTATTGGGCATGCTTTTATCCACCTCGTGTTTCTATCGATGCATGTTAATAAATATCGGTATAGTGAAAAATAAGATTCAGTTTGGTTCTTTACTGGTGGTAAGGGACTGACAATGTCTACATGCACAGTTTCAAAACGTCTGGAAGGTAATTCAAATGGATTTACTTTACTCTTTGTGTGTTTTATTATTTTTGCTTGTTGGCAATGTTGGCAATGTTGGCATTCTCTGCACCAGGTTTTTTATTGATTTGTCCATTTTTGGCCAACAGTATCTGGATTTTATTATTTTTCTTGAAGATGTTATTCCCAGATGTGATAGATTATGCAGACTGTCAAATACCGATTTTCTGATCTTCTCTTTCACAAAAGGTCGTGGAAAAGGTAATGTCGTGTCGCATAATATGGTTTCATTTTTATTTATTGTGTATGGTTTCAATTAATCTCTGAATGCCTGAATTTCATTGTCAGTAGCTGGATGTTTCATTATTTCTTGTCAGTCACATACATCAATTGTGATTGCATTGACAGGTCCTAAAAAACAATCAACTACTATGTTTTGTGGTCCTCTTATATGTGAAATGTCATTCACATATTCGCTGATAAAACAGGTGACGCTGTTGTCTATCTGATTTTAGGGAAGATTGGCTTTTAAAAGCACTGCAAAGTGGTTTGTGATCCGTCAGTAACATTACATTTTTGCCTTCTATTAAATGTTTAAAATGAAAAACTGCTAGATAGGCAGCTAGTAGTTCTCTGTCAAAAGTAGAATATTTTTGTTGGGTTTGGGATAATTTCTTGAAAAGAAGCCTATGGGGATGGGTTGATTATCAATCATTTGGTGAAGTGCTGTATCCACCGCATAATTTGAACTGTCTGTTACAAGTTGATAGTTGTTAGCTTTTGAGCTGGGGAAAGCCAGAACTGTTACATTTGATAAAGAGTTTTTATGTTTTCGAAAGATTCAATTTCTTCCTTTGTTAAGGTTAAGGAGTTTGAATTTTGGTTTAAACATATATTTTTTGTGAGAGATAATATGATATTGCTGAAATTTGCCACAAGTTTCCTATGAAAATTTGCCATTCCAAGGAATCGGTGTAGTGATTTAGAATCGTTTGGTTGAGGAAATTCACTTAATTCATTCAACTTTTTAGCACTGGGTTTGAGACCATTAGAAGAGATGTGAAATCCTAAAAAGTCTAACTCATGAGCACTAAATATGCATTTGGAGGGACAAATTTTAAAGTCGTATTCACTTAGTTTTTGTAGTACTTGGTCGACATGCTTGGAATGAGTTTCTTCATCTTCTGAGAATATCAGGATATCGTTGATATACACAAAGGATATTGTTGATATACACAAAGGTATAATCCGTATCATGAAAGTTATTGTCTATCATTCTTTGAAAAGTGCATGATGTGTTCCGTAGTCCGAAAGGCATATAGTTGTATTCAAATAACCCGAAAGGGGTAGAGATGGCTGTCTTGCAGACATCCTTTGGGTGAACTGGTATCTGGTGATATGCAGACGACAGCTCTATCTTTGAAAAGAAGTTCTTATGAAGCTTCGAAGACAAGGAATTTATATTTGGGACCTGATATCAATCGGCTTTTGTTATGGTATTTAAATATCTGTAATCACGAACAGGTCTATATGTGCTGTCTAACTTCGGTACCATGTATAAGGCTGAACTCCATTCTGAGTTCGAAGGGGAAATTATTCCTGCCTTTAAACACTTGTCAACAATGGCTTTCCAAATTATTTACTTGATTAGCATATCAAACTTTTTCTTTGTAGTGTAACCAACGGCAACTACAAACATGTGAACAAAAACAATAACATTAATTTTTTTTTTACAAAAATCAAATGCACAATAACTACAGACAGGATGAATCTTCAGTTTGCAATATCATCCGAAATTATGCAACACCAAAACATTTTAAACAAAAAAATTAAATTGTTTATTATAAAAATTTCCAAACTGCCAACTTCATTATCAATAATAATAATTCACCTGCAAAATCTAAACTGCAGAGAACCAGTGTTGTTTACGAATTTATATGTCCTTTGAAGAACTGTGTTCCTCAACTATCCAAATCTCTAAACAATTACATTGTCTACACCACAACAAAATTGATGAGAATATTGACCTTACACCTTTCCCACAACAGTTCCATCCGATCTCATTTAAACACACATTGAGATCTTCCAGGACCTATCTATGATATACTTGTTGAGAATACATACATAATAGCATCATCCATATGCAAAAGAAGATTAAAAATAATGGAGGCATTACTAATAAAAAAGAGAAATCCTGCACTTAATAACATCAATTATGAACATGGTAACAATGAGCTTACCGTGTTCAGAACTTTACATACACAAGTCTCTATATGCATAAACTTCACACGTTTATTTACAAGTAAAACAAAATTAATTCTTGATAATGGCTAAAAGTATAGCCGAAAACATTCAAAAGTACAAAATGTTTGCACAGTTCTTATGTAATTTGAATTCTGAAAAGAAAAAAATTATAGAAACACATGAAAAATTATATAAAAAAAACTTAATGATTATACCTTGTCTGTCATTTTTAATGAAACCTGTATAAAAGAGAGGTTGTTGCCCAAATACACAATATATATATATATATATATATATATATATATATATACTAGCAGTATAGCTCGGCGTTGTTCGGGTGTAATGAAAGCTTTAAAACTAATCCATGCTCCTAGAGCTCAGACTCTTTGGATGTTGGCATGAAAGACTAAAAAGCAATAGTTGTTTCCAGTTAAAGCAAAACTGTAGACTGAAAGAAAAATGAATGGATGTAAGTCAAATTTTGATTTCCTGGTATCGATATCAAATAAGTTTTTTTCGTCGTAAACTGAATTTTGAAGGCTAAATAAGTCCTCTGAGTAAATGGTATCATGGCTGAAACTAAGAACTGCAATTATACCTACTTAGAGCCAAACCTGAAGCAAAAACTGAAATAAAAGGTCTGAAAAAAATACAGACATATAGGCAGATAGACAGACACACACACACACACACACACACAAACATCTTGCCTTTTATATATATATATATATATTATCAATTTTCTGCACTATTGTAAGAACTGCAACCTTGAAACTTCTGAATATTGTTTCTTATGGCTTTGTCTATGAGTGTATCAAATTTGATTAAAATCGGACCACTCCTCCTATAACATGATTTTTTTGATTATCGATTTTTATAGGGGGTATCTCGACACAAAACCTAGCTAAGAACACTCGCAGACACTTATAGTACAACTGAATAAATTTTCAAGAAAATAGGTTCAGCCATTTTGGAGTCTATAGGTAACGGTCACACACACACAGAGACAAAGTTCCATTTTTAAATAAGTTTAGATTAGATTAGATTTAGATTAGATTTAGATTTAGATATATACATGAAAATAAATTAGAATAATTTACAAATCCTTTGCTGATAATTTATTTTGTGAATATTTTTGAAATATTCACATCCTCAGACCAAAATTTTTTTACAAAAATTTAACCGTCTAGATAAATCTAACCCATTTATTTTTGTAAAATAGTTTCGGTCTGAGGATGTGAATATTTTTTTAAATATTCACAAAATAAACTATCAGCAATAGATTTGTAAATTATTCTTATTTTCATTATAACACATCACTCAATAAGTCCCAAGCTTGACAAATAGATCGCACCACTAATAAAAAATCCATAACCTTTAAATGGCATGTGACAAAATTTGGGTTCAATCAGATCATTAGTTTACTAATTACACTTACTTACTTCACTGTTGTGAATTTTCAAAACAATGGAAAAATCTGAATTTAATGTGTTGATAAAGCATTGGTTTCTGATGGGAAATAATACTGTTCAAGTAAAGCAATGGCTTAATAAGTGTTATTTGCACTCTGCTCCTTTGGAAACAATAGTTAAGAAGTGCTATGTTGACTTTAAACACAGTTGTACAGACACAAATGATGCTGAATGCTCAGGTCGCCCAAAATTGGCAGTTGTCCACGAAAACACTAAAAAATCTACAAACTCGTTTCTGCTGATCATAAATGGAAGTTGCATGAGATAGCAGAGGAGTTGAATATATCAGAAGGCAGTGTATTCATCATTTTGTATAAAACATTTGTCAATGAGAAAGCTGTGGTCAAAGTGAGTGCCGTGTTTGCTCACATTCGATCAAAAACATGTCAATTCAGAGTGTTGTTTGCAATTGTTTCAATGCAACAATATGAAATTCTTGCACATATATGTGACAATGAATGAAACACGGATCCACCAGTTCACTCCAGAGTCAAATTGGCAGTCAGTTGAGTAGACAGCAGCAGGTGAAAGCCATCCAAAGCGACCAAAGTCGCAAACATTAGCAGGCAAGGTATTTTGGGATGCACAAGATATTTTGTTCATCAATTACCTTGAGAAAGAAAGAACCATCAATATCGAATAATATATAGCATTATTGGTGCATTTGAAGGAAGAAATCACCAAAAAACAACCACAAATGAAGAAGAAAAAAGTTATCTTTCACCAAGACCACGCACTGTGTCCCAAGTGAATCGCATTGATGGCAAAACTACATGAATTGCAATTCAAATTTCTTTTGCATATACCCTATTCTCCAGAGCTGGCCCCCAGTGACTACTGGCTGCATGCAGAACCCAAATGAATGCACCAGGGAAAGAGATTTGGTTTCAGTGAAGAAATGATATCAGAAACTGAGGTGTATTTTGAGGCCAAAGACAAAAAAAAAAAAAAATTGTTATAGAAGCGTTGGAATCAGTGTAGGAGACTATGTTGATGAATAAAGTCGGATTTTGCCTAAAAGTTGTTGTTTTATTAGTTAAGCCTAGGATTTATTGAGTGATGTGTTAATACTGTTAAATTTTAACATTGAGTACTCATTGGATTATAATTTTCTGTGGAATTAACCTTACAAATCAAGAAGTATACTAATTAAATGTGTGTGTGTGTGTGTGTGTGTGTGTAGTGTTGAGTTGTGATGATGTTTAGTGCCAAGATTGTTATTTTTTCAGTAGTTTACTGATAAAAAGATATTCTGGCAAGCTGTCTTTTGTCATAAAGCGCTTGATATCAAGATAGAGCATTAATAGGATTAACATGGAGAAGTTTGTTACTTAACTGAGCAGATTCATGTCAACTTCAAAGTTTCATAAAGGCATTGTTATGTTGTCCTCATTCCTCAGGGCTTATTTTCACTCTGCTGTTGTGTCCTGGTTTTATTTTTATTTGGATGGACCATGGTGTAATTTCATATCTGTAGAACTACTCACATACAAAAATATTAACCTAGATTATTGACTTAAATTAGCACATTTTTTAAATAATATTAACTATTTAGTAATCTGAAAAATGTTGGAAAATATTCTCCATAATCTTATTTAAAAAATGTTGATTTTACACTAAAAAAAAAAATATAAATAAAAGAATAAAAAAATTATTTAAAAAATGTTAGTGTATGATAATTTGTATTAAGCTTTTCTATTTTTGATAAGTAAATATAATTTTCACTTAGCATCACCTAATGCAATTAAAATAATGCAGAATTTTAAAAGATTTGAAACTTAAATTTTTTCTAATTAAAATGAAAAAATGTTTTGAAATGTTTCTAACTTAGTTAAAGACACGTTCAAAGTCTTAACTTTTCTTTGTTTCTTTGAATTTACACCATGTATTTACCATGTTTACATTTGTAGCATGTTTCTTCCATTTTTTTTGTATTTGCAATAAGCACTTCTGTGTCCTATCCTCCTACATTTGTAGCATTTTTTGTTCTTAAAAAAATAATTACTTTTAAAATGCTTGCCTTCATAACCCTGGCAAGTATTATATATTGAGGTGGGGGTATCATTTTTTTTTTTAATGTTCTGCTAGGAATTGAAAAATGTCTATAGCGCTTTTTCTTAGATGGTTAGATGATATGTACTTGTGAAATATCTCTTTCCTCAATCCTTGCAGCATAGAGTTTTAGATTTACAATATGTTGACACTCTTCCGCTATTTTCTTCAGAGTTAATTTGGAATCCTTTTCTAATTTAGCAAGTTCCTGGATTTTATTTCCGCATTCTTATTAGAATATGAGGCATTTAAATAAATCTGGAGTTAATTCATTTAACTTGAATTTCTCGCATTCTTGATTCATGACTTCTGTATAAGTGACAAACTCTTCATCGTCACACTTTACTAAGTTCAGACATTACCAACATCTATTGAATAATGAACTGTCACCAAAAATTTTCGATAGCATTACTAGTTTCATCAAAGTTTATCTCACCTGGTTTTTTGACAGAATAAAATTTACATACTTTTCATGTTCAGCATGGAACAATTTTATTCATAATAAACAACATTTTTTCATCATTCCAATGTGAACAATCCCTTTTGAAGATCCCTTCATATCTTCTATAATAAGCTGGAAAAGTTATCCTTTCATTTGGATTGGATAAAAAGTCGCTAATTGAATTAGCAACTGCATCTGGAGTGAATAAATCTGATGTTTTTTCTTTTGTAGTTTTATTAATCAATAATTCAAAAAATTTCTATTGTTGAAATTGTACTTGTTCATGTTTTTGTTTTTGTTGCTGAAAGCAACAACATTTGAATCATGATAGATTTTAGTTTTTCCATTTTCCTGTACTTCACTGAATATTTATAAATTAACTTTTGAATAACTTCACCTGGATATTTCTCTGTAGCACTGTGAATATGACGTCCCTTTGGTGAATTGGTAAATATTAACTGAATATCCTATTACAACGTGTAGGATACATATTTTTTGTTTCCTCGTGTAAGTTCAAAAGAAATATTTGTCACCCATTTTGTAAAATTACATATACTAGAAATAATTTCTGTGAAGAATACTGTCAGGCCTTTTTCTTTTCTCTCTGGAATACTTATTATATATTATATATATTATATATTCTTATTATATATTATTTTTACAGCATCACATCATCCCAGCAGCATGATTTCTATAATTACATCAAAATGAGGTCAACTATGTTTGTTCTCTGGTGATCTGTGTTCAAACTCAAATGTCGACAGCAACACTATTCATATGTGACAGTAAGTTTTTCGAAAAAAAATTTTGTTTATTTGTGAATAAATCCTTAAAATTTCATTAAAATCTGACAATTATTTGATTTTTGCAAGAATTTTCAATTCAGTGTGTTTTTCACATAAATGTGTTTTAACCATAAATATTAAATTGACTGCTGATATAAAATAAAAAAATCAATTTTTTAACCAAAATTTTAAATGTTCTAGAAAGGATTAAAAAATTTAAGAAAATAATAAATATATAAAAAAAAGCACTTTGGTGTTTCCTCTTAATAACATAACCTTGTTTTTTGCTAAATTGGAGGCTTCTTTCATTATGCTATATTGCTTCTTTTTTTTTCAGTGAATTCATGGAGGTCCCTAATTTTAACTAATCTTAATGTGTTTTTTTAATGATATTCACATTCCTTCAGTAATAATTTAGTAAGTAGTGGAGACAATTTTAACACTGTAACAATGACACTCATTGTTTTAAAACATGATGTGTGATGCAGCTCATGAAGGCGCCATATTACATTCTGTTCCTGACTCTTATAAAAAAAAAAAAAATTCTTGACAATGCCAGTTGATTTCTTTTTTGTTTATTTTCTTTCGCTCATGTGAATTACAAATTGAGAGAGAGAACAGTGACCACTGACTGTCCTATCGGCAGGTTAATAAACTGCTTGCTCTTTGGAAACATCTTAATTTTGCTCGCAATCAGCTGGCTCAAAACTTGGCCACCATCGTTCTCTTTCTGGTTTTATGACCCCAGCAAAATACACCAGAATGCTTTCTCAGTCCCTCTTATTTTCACTTTTTTTGTTTTTTTGAAGAGGTTAAAAATCATGGATTTTCAGTTACCAGTCCACTATACACAAGTAAATTTTTTTTCTGCAGGGGTTAAAGTTCATGCCCCACAAAATTCAAGGGTCAGCACCTTGATATGCTAAGCTTATTTATAACTGAAGAGTGAGTCTGTTCTTCACTATGTGCTCCATACTTTCAGCTTTGTGCCACATCTTGCAATGTTTAGTAAATTGCTTTATTCTAAACATATACTTTTAAATATAACAGACAATGAAGGTCTGTTATGTTTAATCATAAGCTGTTATAAACATTTGGGCTTTAATTTCAGGTGTAAATAAAGACAAAAATGGTCCAACATTTGGATATTTTATTTTTTTTTATTATGTTGGTTCTAAGCTTTCGGCTCACATGAGCCATCTTCAGAGAAGTTACAGGGACGTTAGCATAAAGACATCCAAGTTTTGTCTATAAAGATTTAAAAAGCATGCAACCAAATGGAAAGATGTAAAAAAACTATCAAATGTAAAAACAAGTTGAACAAAATTTTAAAAAATTAAATTAAAAATCTTTTATTTCTTACTGATATTAACACATACACTTTAATACTTTTGATTCTTTGGGATATTTTCATAATTCCTTTTCATGAACCGGAGGCTTTTTGGATCAGTTTATCCTGAAATTAAATTTTCAAAAAAGAAAAAGTTGAGAAATAAGTAACAGAAAATAAATAGCTTTGAAGTTTCAAATAAATGGATAGAAAAAAAATCCACCCAAGGTGTTTTCATTCCAATTAAATATTCAACAAGTTTCCTTCCACCCATTAATTCAGACTACCATTATTTGAGGAGAAAGTTTTTCAAAATTGAAAATTATTAAAAAAATTCATAGCTCCAGCCTTTTATTCCACTGACTTCACCTATTTGACCCTCAAGCATAAATTTGCTAAAGAATTTAAATTAATTGAGAACACTTATTCAAAGACAATGAATATTAATATGACCGTTATACTAAATAAACAATAACTTTGGAAGTTACACATTAAAGCAACAAACATAAATAACCAAGTGAGTGAAAATGATTTTAATATATTATGTTGGCTTTTCACATGTCATATAACATCAATTATTTTCAAGTCATGTTATGAATCTCAGCTTATTTAACCAGACGCAGTACATTATTCAGCAAATTTCCAAAACAGAAATTCACAAACTATTTTTGACACATCAAAGCATTTGCAGCACCTTCTTCATAAACTGTATATATCTTTAGTGTCAGACATGCACTTTTACTTTTCTAAAAAAAAAAAAAGAAAAGAATAATATGTTGAAAATGTTTCTTTTTTTTTCAATAGGAGAACCAATAAATAAGAAAATGCCAATTTTGGGAGGAGTCTGGAGAGGTCTACTTGTCCAAGACACATTATAAATAAATGAACACCACTCAAACTTTCATATCAAATTAGCCATTGGCTGAGATTATTATTGAAAAATCTTTTTCAGTGACAATCCATACACTGGTGCACAACCAAAACATGTGGAGAGAGCTAGTAAGGTGCTCTGCAACCCTATCACTGGTGTGGGCATAGGGTTGCTGATGATGATGACGACGACTGTCACAATAGAATCAGAACAAATATTTTGAATGAAGCTAGTTAGGACTAAATGCACCTAATATTATCTAACAAATTATGGAACGAATGTAGGAACTACAGTTAACAGTTTTGAGAAGAGTTATTAACAAATCCGACATTGTATGGACAAGGGTATTTCTTTATATACTTGCTGCTGTTTACACAACATTCTGGACAATTTGTTTATTGGTCACAATCAGGTGTATTTTAAGTGGGGTGTGGTGGAAGGGGAGAAAAAGAAAATCGCTTTCATCCAGAGAAACAGTCATGATAAAGCAAAGCTTAACTAACTGCTTAAGAAATGCATACCTCTCATTGGGGCATTTTGAAGTCTATATCTGTTAGCTTTATTTTCATTACCCAAAATTTAAACACAGTAATTTTGTAAATGGATTTTGTTATCTGACATTATTTTTTACCAGAAGTATCTCTGAAAATTTCACTGTTTTCTATTTCTGATTGTTATAACTTCATTGGTTATTGTTGTAACATAAAAGGTTACTGATATGTTGTGGTATCACATGGTTGTATTGTCTTGGGTCTTGGTATGTTACTTCAGTTACTCGCGAATCTGTAGTAATAGTTATGACAATGAGTGATATTTCAGTATCTTGCTATTGCAAGATGGTCATGCATTTTGCAAATAATACTGTATCAAGAGTTTCTGCTTGATAATACATAGTACCCGCTCTTGGGAGCACTCCTGAGTAATCTACTAATCAAGGAGTAAATAGCAATATCATATTGTGGACACTGAACTCTGCTGCAACTTGTAACTCAGTAGATCCATCTGGTTGATTCACTCATCTGATCCACTCAGTTGATCCCCCCAGACTTCTGTCTGGTGCTTAATATAGATTATCATCATGGTCATGTGATGCCAAGTAAAATAATCCATTCTTATAGTATTATTTATTATCTGGTGATCAGTGTTCAACCACATGTGTTGTTGTTGACACTTTCTACATGACACTGATGAATCTTAATTCTTAAATTAATGATTGAATAAGCTCATGGCATGTTCTACAACAATAAAATATCTGTAGAAATTCCCCAATCACTTTGTTTAATATTTGACCATTAACAAAATATTGCAATAACAATCATCCTATCATAATTGTACATACCTAATAAATAATGGACTATTCTGTTTTGATTTTGTAGAAAGAGGGGTAAAGATACAATTTGATTTCAGTAAGAAAATGAAAGAAAGAAAGAAAGGGAAGAAAGACATTGTCAATTTAAAATCATTTCATTTTTACCCACTTAACAAGCAGCATTCATATTTATGATTGTTATTACAATATTTTATTATAATTGTTATGGTCAAATATCTAACAATGCAATAAGGGAATTTCTATGGATATTTTATTGTTGTAGAACTCAGCATGAGTTTATTCATTAAGTTATGTATTAAGATTCATCAGAATATGTGAAAAACTTAAATTTTCACAGGTTAAAACTAGTAAATATGAATGCTGGTTGTTATTTTAAGAAGTAAGGGGGTACAAATGAAAAGATTTGAAACTGACAACTTTTTCTATTTCACTGAAATAGTTGTTAAACATTTCTATTTTCCCCCTTCTTTCTTAGATTTTCTCATTAAAACCAAATAGCGTCTCTGATATGTTTTTCGTCTTTCCATGCATCAAAATAGAATATTCCATTATTCATGAGGCATTGGTAAGAGACATTAAACACTTAATTTCCTTTCTTATTCTCACTGAAACAAAGTAACATCTATCATAGGTCTTCACCATCTTCCCATGCATCAAAATAGAATCGTTCATCATTATGAGGTATTGGCAGGGCTTAAAGATCATGCTAACTAATGGAGGGAATTATAATAAGATTACTTGAAACATTATTTTTAGTGGGGACACATTTGAGTTGACATACCTGGTTTTTTTTTTTTCATTTTTATTTTCTCAAATAGTGAAAACAATGTCAACTGACCTAGCAGTCTTACTAAAGAAAAATGTGACTCCTGACAAAAATCAAATCAGTATTCCCTTTTCCTGTCATTCTTTAAGTAGATAACTGAGCCATACTTTAACATGACAGTTTCCCATAACCTAATTGGTAAGAGCACACTTTCATCAAAGAAGTAGTTTTCCTGATGGAAAAAGGGAATGAAGGTTTCTATTCCTGTTGAAAGACACATTTTTTTTTAGTCTTGATATCGCTGAGTTATATCATCTATGAGAATGAGAAACTGGAGTGCTAAATTTGAATTCCAGTTAAATTTATTTCATTCACTTATGTACAAATAGCTTAGGAAAGGTATTAATCCATCTTTTCTCTCTTTAGCTATGAGTTGAATAGCAGGACAGATTGGATTCTATAGTCTTGTTGGCAACAGGTCCACTGCAGAAAATAATGGCAACCTACTGTAGGAAAATCTTCTACAAAGTCAATCATGTCTCAAGAGACATGATTGCCCAAGTGTGTATCACGTATGACAATTAACTGACACAAAAGATATGACTTACCTCGGAATTCGAAATGAGCGTGAACGTGTCTTGCTTGCAAAATAACAAGTAAGAAATATGGCCACTATTAAAGACAATTTATGTATGCCTTTCTCCTCCAAAACAAGACAATATTCGCACACATGCAAATTTGGGCCGTCTTGGAATGGCATAAAAAGCAGGGTGCCAGCAGTGCTGACAGTTGTTTTTTTCAGAGGACTACATGTGTTAAGCTGGACATGCAGATTGACAGTCAGACTGACGAAGAGGAAGTAGGAACGGCTTAGTTGGTGTCTATTTCACAACTGCCCAGTGTAATGGCCAAGAAAGAGATATAAAATCCATTTCCTTGAAGTGACCAAGAAAGAAAAATAGCTGTCCTGCCAGCGAGCGTTGCACTGCTCTTTTTGACCCCCCTCATCATCATTTTTTTTTTTCTACACATCTACAATTAATACTGAATTTTTATTTCAAATTTTATAATTAATCCCCAATTTTAAATACATTTACTGCAAGAAGAATTGTAACAGGAAAGATTCTCTATTTTTTGAACTGATCTTGAAAGAATTTCCATCCTTAATCTCAGAATAGTTTCTCTTTGATCCTCTTATTTCTTTTTACGGCAATACTTAGGTCATTTTTTACATTCTTAGTAGAAATAAAAAAATAGTTTCCAAAATAATTTGAATTTTACCTATGTCAGTAACCAAATTTGTAAGGCATTACCCATAGAAGACAGACTCCAAAGGATATGAGATGCAAGTACAAATCTCATCAGAAACTAATTTTTATTTCTGGTTCATGTGGGTGGACCTCAAGGTTAAGCAATCAGACCCTTACCCAACCCACCACAATACTACAAGCTGTGACTTTCAAAGACACAAACAATAGCAAGATAATCCCAGAAAATTCAAAACAATATGGCAGAGAAAAAGCACAATACCAGTGCTTATGGTAACAGCTGGTAAGCACCAGTGTCTGACACAGAATAATGGATGACAAGAAAGAAAAAACTCATGATGAATGATCTCTGACCTTTATGTATGTGGCAGCATTGGTTGCTTGTAATCCTAAAGATCGAAGGACAACTGCAGGGGTCCAGTCAGTGCTGTACAATTTTTGGAGGCCATCAATCGCAGTCACAATAGGAATAATCTTCCGCTGTCGTTCCGTTTCATATGCTAACAAGACGTTCAAAGAGCCTGAAAAAAAAAATTCTTTTTTCTTTATGCAATACTCATTAGATATGGGAAGTATTGTTAGAATGCCATATGATGAAGAGAGAGACAATAACGAGGTAGCATTGGCTCAGTTCATTCCCTTCACTACCAGTTATGAAAGGTCTGACCATGTGTTCACTCTTCAACAGTGCCTTATGATTTTATTTTTTTGCAATAATTATGCCATCAACCAGTGAAGAATATATATATCCTATCTATTATAATAAAATTGTTATGTATTTGTTTTTGTGTGTATAGATTTCCCTCCTGTTATGCTCAGGAGTTTGGATTATAATATTTTTTATTTCTTTTGTCTTGATGTAAGATACTCAATAGTAAGTACAACAATATATATGTTGACATCATTTTAGACAGTATATTGATATAAATATTTTGCAGTCACTTTTGACGGCACACGCTCACTTGTATTGTAAGAGTTTTGACAATATAGTGGCTATTTTCACACCAGAAGCTGAATGAATTTATCAGGCACAGACATATATAGGGGGTGTTGTACAATATTTCCAGGAATAAATATATTATAAAGCGTATCTCATAGTATAAGAGTGTGTGTGTGTGTGTGTGTGTGCGCACACATGTATCTTGATGGCTGACAACAAGAACGTTCAACCTGTAAAAATACATTCAATTCTCATTAGGAACCGGTCTTTGGGCAATAGCCATACACATTTTAAAATGATTATAAGTAGCCTCTTCATATAGGATAGAGACAGGGAATATATTTTCATACACATAAACACACACTGAATATATATATATATATATATATATATATATATATTTATTATAAATTATATTTTAGAACATGTACATAATGTTTTTTTATATATACGTGTCCTCTACAATCATATGGTTGTTTCGACATTGGGTCTCCAATGTCTCTTCAGGAGGAATGAAGAAGAATGGAAATCTTCGCTGTCTATATTTGGTTGATTCCTTGTTAGTGTGAGGTTGGTTGGGGTTATTGATAATAAAGGGAATATGTCTTCTGTGTTGACTGTTAGAATTTTGAAGGAAATAGAGTGTGAAGTTAAATGGTTGATTAATGACATTAGCTGTTGGGATGTACGTTTTTATTGCTTGGGTATATCTTTTGGTTAGAATTTTGAAGAATTGTGTGCTTAGTTAAAAGGTTGATTACATGGTCAGTTGAGCGCGTGTGTGTGTGCAGGGGGGGTGATTAGGGAACCCGTCCTGTTTGCTGACCTTAAGAATTTGATTAATGAGTGTCTGTTGTTACTAGACAGATTTTATGTATTCTTTTTTATCTAGTGACTAGATTATATTACTTGGGGTTCCTTAGATGGATGTGGTAGGGGTGGGATGTCTATTCTGTACAGAGTATTTTTGTGTATTTCAGCATGGTTTTTTTTTTTTTTAAATATAATATAATTGATTAATCTGAAATTGTATATTTAATCTTGATTTTGAATATAGGAAATTGATTTTCTTCGAGTTTGGGGGCCATTTTTTTCTTTTAATTTTGGTTTTTCCAGTACGGAATATTTTTGTATTTAAGTAAAGTTTTAGCGGATATATTTCTAATCTAATTCAGAATATTAAGCCTTGCTTTAGAATTTAGTAATTTGATCTTTTCTAGAGAATTTTTGTTTTAGTGGGATAGGGAGAAACTGAGTAATGTGTAAAATGTAGGATTATATATATATATATATATACACACACACACACAACATATACATATTTACATGCATGCAGGCATATGTGAAAATTCAGGTATAGTATATTTGTAAAAGGACAATAACAATAAAGCTAAAAAAGAAAACTTATCTTAGCCGACATATTTCTTTATGAAGGCATTTGCCACAATCCCTCAGAGGATGAAACATGTCAGCTAAAATAATCTCCCCTTTGATTTTTTGTTGTCTGTGTGGGTGTACACACACAAAATCTGGTATACAAAGTATGTGTGCAAAAAGTTCATCAAAATGATCTGGTCATTTTGTCCAAAAGAAAGAATAAAAATATCAAAATCAACACTGATTTATATGATAACATGTAAAAATAAAAAATAAAAAATAAAAAAATATGTAGAGAACTCACCTAAATCAGCACCTTCACTCACAGCTTTTGTTAACATGTTTTGTAGGCATGTCACATCTGAAAAGCCTAAGTTCACTCCTTGCCCAGCCAATGGGTGAACCCTATGGGCTGCATCTCTTAAGAAAAAAGACAAGTTACAACAAATTTTAGAAATGAATCACTTAATAAATTAAATAATTTTTTCAAATGTGTTTCAATTTGGAAATAACTTTTTAATTTGTAGTTTGCAGAAAATATATAGCTCTTTTTCTTTTTCATTAGTGACAAATTTTATTTTGATTATCACAAGATATGTTGGAAACTATGAGAAATCTACAAAACATTTGCATGGTCTTGATGATGCTACAACCCAAATCTCATTTTCTTGTCTTTTAATTCTAGTTTCGTGATCAGAGAAACATATCCGAATGTACATGCAGAAAGTTTTGAGACACTATTATCTATGTATCACCTCTTATCTAAACAATAAAAATAAAAAAAAGCATATAAAAAATTTACATTCCACCAAATAAAACAGTCAACCAGGGTATTTCAAGAAGATTTTTTTAAAATCTCAAGCAAGGAAATAAAGTCACTAAAACACAAAGGGTTACTGAGTGTCAGAGAATATGAGAAAAGAAAATATTAATTAAGAAAAGTGAACAATAAAAGAACAAGCATTAAGAAAACAATTGAAATTGTATTTAAATTTTTGTAGAGTTGACCAAAAAGCAGTAATCCAGAAGAGAGATCCACAAGTGACAAGTGCAATAGAAGAAACTGTTAGTACAAAAGTTCTGGTTACATCTAACCATTTCAACTGTAAGATGAGACCCAGCTGCCAATCTAGTAGTATGCTTAAATTCATCAAGTCTACATACCAAACAGGAAAGCTTAGCAGTATAATTATCATGAAAATATTTATAGAAAAGGTACAGGGAAACTACATCATCGTGGTGGAAAATTGTCTGAAGCAGAGATGCCAGGTCAGGTAACACTGCAGATTCTTTGTATTTCATGAAGAATTTCTAAATATGTAGCAGAAACATCTGACCAGATATGGCAGCAATATTCAAAGAATTGATGAATAGTAAACTTATAAATATGGTAAGACAGATTCTGGCAAGAGAAATTTTTATTGCACAATACAATGAACCAACTTTCCTAGTAGCAGACCTAGCACTTTTTTCAATATAATCATTCCACTTATCAGTAGAAAATGATAGCATTTTTAAGGAAAGCAGTTTTTATAACTAAAGTGCTAAATATCATGAGATAGCACATTAATATTAGCAAATTTAAATGTTCACTTATTTTTCTCAATTATGAATTTTGCAGAGATTACATACACAAGCAGATGCAATCCACACAAAACTCAGAGTAGGAACAGATTCAATTCTATTCATTTCTTTTTCTTCTCTTTCGTTCTCTCTCAAATATAAAAATGAAGTGGGTGCAGAAAAGTAAGTCCCTGAATTGACTTACTTCTCAAAATCTGATCAAATATGCAAATTCCCAAATGTTTTTTTCTTTTTGGTTAGGCCGAAAGCTACTCAGCACCCTGTCATAAAACATATTACTTACCCAATTAAAGCAAGTCTTTGGCGAACATAATGTGAAGAGAGGTTTAAACCGAGTGGGAACATGGCACGAGATCCTTCATCCACTCCAATGATTGTTGGGGGTAATTGCCTCATTGACGTTCCCCCTGAAAAGTAAAGTAAAATATACTGTTTGTAATTTTTTTTTTTTTGTTTCACCACAAGCAAGGCGGTAATGCCACTGATGCGCAGGGGGTTACATAAGAGTAAAAGATTAGATAGGAGGAGAGTAAAGAGAAAGATGAACCAGTTACAGCGGGTGTCAGAGAAAGGAGCAAGAGAAGGATGGAAATACATGTGTGATGACAGTTGCAAACGTAGAGAGAAAGGAAAAGATATACAGGGTTATGTAAAAAGAACTAAAGTTAAGTGGTTAAGAGATGGGTATTGACATTGCATTTAATTTCCTGGAGGTTGTAGCTCCAGGAAAGCAAGAATATGGAAGAGAGTCCACAGGCGGGAAGTGTGAGAAAAGAAGCTACTAGAGTAGAATTGTCATCTGCATTTGGTTGATCTAACTGTGAATGGGTGGGACCCAGTTGCCAGTCTGGTTGCACGAGTAATCTCCTGTGGCAGGGGCACCAGGGACTTAAGTTTGTCGAAGCAGAAGCCATGAAAATATTTATAGAAGAGACAGAGGGAAGCCACATCCCGTTGGTGAGAAAGTGGCTGGAGTCAAGCCACCAAGCCAGTATCTATCACATTCCAGATTCTCCTTTGGAGCCTGTCAAGAACACTGAGATGAACAGTAGGTGCGCCTGACCATATATGACAGCAGTATTCCATGCACGGACGGATGGTTGATTTGTATATGTGCAAGATGGATTCAGGCGAGAAAAACATTGTGAAAGGGATAGAGAGATGAAAACTTGGATCATAGATGAGTCGTTACTATGCAACTCAAGACACTGGATTATACAATATTCTGTCAATATCTATTGATATAATATAAATATAAAATCTAATGGGTGGGGGTGAAATGCTTGTTTATTTTTCTTTTCATTTTTAATGGCACATCACCCTCTGATGGTCATTTTATTACTGAATGCTTCATTTAGTATATTTATGATTTGTAAGGAAGTCTATAGTTAAATTCTTTACAGATGAGTTTTTAAATAGATTGAAAAGAAAGATGTTTTGTTTTTGCTTTTGGACTGTGGGAGATTACATTTCGGGTTGGTTTGTCAGAAAAGCTCATTTATGTCACAGAACTTTTCCCGGATATGGTTAAAACCAGTACAATCTATAAGTATGCACTTAAAGGTTTATGTTTCTTGGCATACTGTATGTACTGAAGATTCTTGGGTGAGTTTAAACTGGTCATTTATGTATTTTTTTAAATAATTTGTTCTACTGATTGTCTTTATTTTAATAACTTTCATTACACACACATCTGAGAGTAATGATTTCCAACTGACCAATTTGGTGTCATGTGGAATCTTTTAAAAAGAGGAATGCTCCCAGCATATTTTATATTTTGGTAAGTATCTAACCTGAAGGAAACTTTGAAGCTTTGTTCCTTCATCAGGTTCTATATGAAAAAGAAAATATATGCTTTCTTTATTTCTCTGGCTCACAACCCACTTGCCTAGGAGTAGTGGTAGCTTTGCTATAAAATCTGAAAGATAATTCCTTTCTTAAGAAATGCAAACTTACCAAAAAATGAGACAATCATAGATATCTTGCTTTTTATCAAAAAGACTCTAGGATGTACATGTGTGGTTCCAGTATTTATGTTCAGGGAAATCTCCCAATTGTAAGAAAATTGCCTGTTGAGTCTTTGATTGTTCCTATATTCGTTCTGTTAGTTATCTCTTCCTCTTTTCTTGTTTCCCTTCTCAGAACTGTAGCTTGTTAGGTAAAATACAATACAGAAATGGCACTCTCAACATTCATCTGCAAATATTTTCAGGTTTGGCAACTTCTGTATACACAGGTGTGTGTAGTCCTATTTGTTTCATTTTCCTCCCTCCCTGATCCTTAAGAAATAAAACAAATTGTAGGTAATACAAGTAGTTTAATTTTTCCCATCATTTGTTTTGTTCTTTCTCGATGTGAGACAATGCAACTCAAATTAAGTTAAAACTTAACTGTTAATTATAAATAGGCCATTCCCTACCTAACCCTACCGAAATTCAATCACTAAAATCTCATGTATTTTTAGTTTAACTCTATACCTTGAAATCTTCCACATCCTCTTTGAGATTTTCTTTTTTAAATAGAAGTAGATTGGTTTGTCTTTCGCTCAGTTCACACAACTTTCCCTTTTTTGAACAAGAGTAAATGTTTATCTCTTGTTTCTAGTGTAGGATGGAGTTTTCAGTTCACTCTTCTGAAACCTTAATAAAAACATCTTGACTTTTTGGTGATATGACTGGCTGGTGACTAAGACTGTTCATGTTAAAAGTACCAGGTTGGCACTTTTCTGGTTGTTACATCTCAATGGGTAGCAGGTAGTCCGAATTATTTGATAGTGCTTAGAGAGGTTACTCTGGTCAAGAGCCACATACCAGGATTCTTGCAGTGCCATCTCATGGATGAATAAGAAAGAAACCCAGGAAAAATAACAGAAAAATAAGCATAAAAACTACATTTTATAAAATTAATTTTCTTGTTTGTCTATATTTGAGATTAGGTATAATTATTTACATTGTTCAAACTGCTGTCTTCATCTATGTTGCCATATTCACAACGTTACACTCTAAACTTCTTCAGGTGATAGCAATTTTGAACTGCTCAAAATTCCAATCACTTGAATGGTCTATATGTTGTGAATATCACAACATATATGAGAACAACAGTCTGAGCAATGTAAATAATTTTCTTGTCTTTTTGCCCATTTGTCATGCACACTTGTGAAACCTTTTTCCATTATTTAAGGGTTAAAACAACAAAGAAGATACCAGTCCTAAGAAATCCTCATGAATAATTGTTTATCAATTTTAAATTTGGGTGCAATTCAAGTACAATAAATATATTCCTACAGAAAAGGTGTGTCAGGGTCAGGGTAAAAGAGAAAGTACAAAGACTCACCTGGTACAACTTTATTAAGGAACTTTTCCAAAGATTTCTCCATATTTTGAGCGATTAGATTCTTTTTGTCATCATGCCACTACAAATTCAATAAAGAAGATAAAGACTACATGCAGGCACCAGAACATTTATTTATCCAGTTTTCAGAAAAAACAAAATTACCAGATAACTATTTTTTTAAGTTGTAAAGATTTATAATTTATCACTTATCTTTTTTGTAAGAAAGGCTATGAAATTATCACAGAACTTTCTCACAATTGTATATAACAGTTTAAACCAATTTTCATAAAATTTACATTAAATAGAAGTGGGGAAAAAAATTGATATTAAAATCACTTTCATTATACAGAAATAGAGTTAAGCATTTTTGAAATTTATATTTAATGTGTACCATGTTAAATATTTACTTAATTCATTTAGAAAGCATAAGAATGAAAATGGTTTATTGTGTTAATACATCCTTTCAAAATTATAATACAACCAAAATATGAACAAAATAATAAACAAAGTAATATTGTTAAAGCAGTGTCAAATTTGTTGAACTTGATTTAATTTCTCTGTTAAATTTATTTATGTGATAGGTTGTCATATGAATATTATTGTGGTTGCAGAGGTTCTTTTTTTATTCTCTTTAACAGGAGATGGTTTAGATAGAAGTCTATAACAACATTGTCTCTTTTGTTGAACTGTGATATTTTCTTGTGTTGGAGAGAGACTATTTATGTCATAAGTTGCTATGCAGATATTATTGTGTTATGAGTGATGGGTAAATTCTCATGATTTTATATTTTTACTTTTGTGCATGCACATTGCTTGTTTTTGATTATGTCAACTGCACAATATAGTAGGGTCTGTTGGGCATCATGACACAATTCACTCCATCAGGAATTTGTAAATGCCATGCTATACTACTTGGCATTTGCACTGTAAGCTCCAATACAAATATTTCAGAGTGTATGGGTGTCAATCTGCGGACAATGCAAAGGATTCAGAAAGAGTTACAGGAATCTAATAGGGATTACGAATATGTTTGGGGTGATCACTAGTGATGGTGACATTATGCTTCCATTCATCTTTCCACAGAGACTCAAACTCAACACGAAGGCCTACATCAAGTGCCTTGAGGAGGTAGTGTTGTCCTAGGTCAAGAGGGTGACTGCTGGAAGACTATATCTGGCAACAGGACTGCACCACGCCACACAGTATATTTTTATGTTAATTGTTTTCTCTAGTATTTTTTACCTGAACTCATATTGCAATTTAGTGGATATAGAGTTGGTTAGTTCCTGTGACTTGACCCAAATAGTTGTGAGTTCAATACCAGGCTACAGCAGTGGTGAACAGGTAACTTATATGTATCTTACGCAGAGAAAATTAAAAAGTGTCATGCTTTGATATCAGGCATGTTTCCTTTTGTGACTCAAATCTTCAACTTCATAGTTCAACCAAATTCTCATTTTTGATTGAACAATATTAACAAGCCTACAAGAATATTCTCCAACTGCCACTCCTTAATTTTCTAAATAACCATGAATTCATTTTATATTTTCTAAATAAATCATTTTCATCATTTATTTTAAAATATCACCTGAAGAGCAGTATTATTCTGAAACATAAAAATTTTTGTGTAGTGATATAATGCTTTTATAAACCATTTTAATAACAAAATTACAATATATATATCTTTTTACATTAGTATTATTAATTTTTTTTATTTTCCCTTAAAATAAAAATTCCAAGTAATCCCCCTTGACGAATAGGGACAAAATGTATACGTCCTGCTCTAAAAATATTCTTTTTTTTTTTTAATCATATCACCCCGAGCAAGGCGATAACGCCACTGATGTGCAGGGGGCTACGTAATAGTGAAAAGATTGGAAAAGAGAAAGCCAGAAACCACGTCCTAAACAGGGAATAAGGGATGAGCCTCTTAACCTGTTCAATAGACATGGGTAGAGTGTGAACTGGGCGATAGATAGATCTATCTACTCCAATTGAAAAAAACCCCAAAAAAAAACAAGAAAACAAAGTGAGAAGATTGGAAAAGAGAAAGCCAGAAACCACGTCCTAAACAGGGAATAAGGGATGAGCCTCTTAACCTGTTCAATAGACATGGGTAGAGTGTGAACTGGGCGATAGATAGATCTATCTACTCCAATTGAAAAAAAAACAAAACAAGAAAACAAAGTGAGAAGATTGGAAAAGAGAAAGCCGGAAACCACGTCCTAAACAGGGAACAAGGGATGAGCCTCTTAACCTGTTCAATTCTACTCATAAATTTAACTTTTGTGATTTTACTTTCCACTTTCATGTTTAAGATTTAGTTCAAGTTAAATAAAATTATATAATTAACAATTTAAAAAATAGCATCTGAGTATTATAATATATAACTACCCTGAATAATGCCAGAATCAAAAATTAAAATCCTGAAAATGGTCTGTTTATAATATGTCCCTGATGATTTCAGAATGCATGAAACTATGTGTTGTGCTACAGACATAGGATAATATATATATATATATATATATATATATATATACACACACACTTCACTCAAAAAAAAACACGATGAATTTTTGTAGTCATTTTTTGGTAAAAATTATTAAAGAAAATTTGGCAATCTTTGACATTTGGAAATCTTTTGACATGCTCTACTGTCTGAGTATCAAAAGGAAGGTTTTTCTCTTTATGTCACTTATTTTAACCAACTTCACTCCTCAACAATGTTTACTGTTTTAAAAAGTGATGATTAGAATTGTAGTAAAATCTAAATATCTGAAAGTTAAATTATACATTTCTTTTGTTCTTGAGAATTTACAACAAAAATATTAAATACGATTTATTAAATTGTTTGTTTGTACAACATTCTAAAAGCTAATAGAATTGTATTAAAACTAATGCAACGCAATATTTATCATTTGCCAATTTATAAAGAAATAAATATGAAAACAATTTTTATTCATAAACTTGAAATCCTTATTGACCATTTTATAAAGTTGGAATCAACTGGCAATTAGCTGATGTTTCGCTGACTATTCCAATAATCTATTTAAAGAATAGTGTAAATAAACAATCTAATAAATAGTGTTTATTATTTTTTGTTGGCAATTCTCAAGAACAAAGAAAAGGTATAAATTCATACTACTGCTAGAAAGGTTGGCTCATTGTGTTGGGCCAAGAAGTTTTTATCATCAGAATCCATTTTGCACATTCATAAATCTACAATTCGTCTGTGCATTGAATACTGTTGTCATATCTGGTCGGGTGCTCTTGCTATTTATCCTGAGGTTCTCAACAAAATCCAAAGGATGATCTGTAATATAATCGATCCTCACTTAGCAGCTCACCTTCAGTCACTTTCTCAGTAACATGATGTGGCTTCCCTCTGTCTTTTCATGGCAACTGCTCTGACAATTTTTTTTCCCTGGTTCCACAACCACATGTATTTATTTGTGCTGCTACTAGATTGGCATCCTGTACCTTGTTCTTTTCTCTCACACTAACACCCTGTGCACTAGTGGAGGGTCTTGCCTTGCTTGAGGCAAAATGTTTATTTAAAAAAGAAAAAAAAAAGAAAAAAGACTTTCACACTAACACCCGGTGCACTAGAGGGGGTCTTGCCTTGCTTGGGGCAAAATATTTATAAAAAAAAAAAACTTTCACATTTTGGTTTATTAAAATTTTAATCATTGCTTTTTTAAAAACAAACATTTCCGAGGAGTGAAGGTAGTTAAAATAATAGCAGCATCAAGGAAAAAAAAAATGTTCTTTTTTTGACACTGTTTTTTGCAGGCACGAAGATTCAAGATTGCTAAAAATTCTTTGCAAATGTATTTTTGCAGTTCAATAGAGATTTTTAAAAATGATGTAACTTAACAGTGAATTTTTGTAGTAAAATAACCAATAACTAAATGGCAATAGTAATGGTAGTCTTAATTGTTTCCTTATGTGGAAATAATTGGCGTTCATTGACTGAACAGCCAGTATTACTGTCAGTTGAAATTTATAAAATCTTTCTGTTAAAACAATTTTTCAGGAAGTAAAATTAGTTTTCATGTTTCAATATTAAGATGAAAAAAAAAAACCAATATGAACAAAGGCAAATACTTACAAATGCATGATTGACAGCATCAATAAACTCTTCTTTAGTCATAGTCAACAGTTTTTTGGCATAAGTTGGACTAGTTGACCATACCATAGAACTTAAAGAGTTTGAAAGCTGTGAAAATATTGACCAAAAAAACACAAATTCAGGTTTATATTTCAGGTGTCAAAAATAAAAGCAATCATTTAAATGCAATTTCTTTTAGACACATAGATTTTTTTTTAAATACAAGTTACATTTAGAAACAGAAAGAAACCTAAATATGATGGCTAAGAAAACAGACTATAAAAAAATACCTCCAACACACACATACACACACACACACATTATATATACTAGCAGTATACTCCGGTGTTGCTCGGGTGTAATGAAAGCTTTAAAACTAATCCATGGACTCTTTGGACGTCGGCACGAAAGACTAAAAAGCAATAATTGTTTCCAGTTAAAGCGAAACCGTAGACTGAAAGAAAAATGAATGGATGTAAGTCAAATTTGATTTCCTACTATCAATATCAAATTATTTCTTTTTCATCATAAACTGAATTTTGAAGGCTAAATAAGTCCTCTGAGTAAATGGTATCATGGCTGAGACTAAGAACTACAATTATACCTACTTAGAGTCAAACCCGAAGCAAAAACTAAAATAAAAGGGCTGAAAAAAATACAGACATGCAGGCAGATGAACACACACGCACAAACATCTTGCCTTATATATATATATATCTATCTATACATAATCGAATTTCTGCACTATTGTAAGAACAGCAACCTTGAAACTTCTGAATATCATTTCTTATGTCTTTGTCTAGGAGTGTATCAAACTTGATTAAAATTGGACCACTCCTTCTATAACCCGATTTTTTCGATTATCGATATTTATCGGGGTACCTTGACACAAAACCTAGCTAAGAACACTCGCAGACGCTTATAGTACAACTGTGTAAATTTTCAAGAAAATCAGTTCAGCCGTTTCGAAGTCTATACGTAACGGACAAACACACACACACAAAGTTCCATTTATAAATAAGTTTAGATTTAGATTTAGATAAGTAACAATTTTTATATTTGTATCAATTTTCTCTTTCATATATATATTTTTTTAAATTTATTTGTTTAAATATGTTGGATTTAATACATTTCGTAATGGATTTCATAAAATTTTATATCAAAATTAGGGTTTCATAAGTGAGCCCTCCAGCAATCATTCTGTCCACTCATCAGGGAATATCAGCAATAAACTATTTTCTTTTTTTTTTATATATGCACTTTTCATTAGTGCAAAATCAATTTTCTTTTCCTTTGTGTGTGTGTGTGTGTGTGCATATCTGCATATCCCTGCCTGCGACTATGCGCATACATGTAGAGTATCATGGTTATTTATCCTTTTCATCATTTTTCTTGTCTCTTTAAACTTTCTCTTTATTGGCTTCATACTTTCTGTCTCTTTCAGTGGTAGCAGTTTGAACATCCATTTTTTTTCAGAAAGTCACTGTTGTTGTTAATCATTTTGTGTTTTAAGGATTTCTTCAGTTTAGAAAATTGTATTCCATTTTTTTTACTTAGATATTTTTTTTTATTAATACTAAATGGTAAGGTGTATATATATTGTTACGAACACCTAGCTGAGTTATTGAAAAAGATAAGATATTTTACAAGTATCCCAAAATACAGCAGTAATACATAAAAAAAAAGAAAAGAGAAAGAACAATTAAGTGACAAAAGCAAAGAGGAAGAACATTCTTTCTCTTTTCTTATTGTCTATCGGTTGAGATGTGCTGGAATTTGAATTTTTCTTCAAAACTTAGTTCAATTTCTACAAATTTTCATAGCCAAACTTCATGCTGACTATCACAAGCTATCATGGACATCTGATCAGATCAAATCTGTAGTGGGAACAAACTTGAAAGTGGTTCTTACTTTTGTGCCAAGTTTGGCATGTGATGCTGTACGTCCAAATATGGAATTCTATTCATGCAGGCAAAAGCAGGTCCTTAGGTTCAAGATTGTTTTAATGTTATCTCCATGCTATCACATGATCCAAGAAGAAGAAGAAAGCATATTCTCTATAAGTCTTCATCTCACATGCACACAGCTAAAATCAAACTGCTTGTTAACCTTTTCCTTCTTTTTTTTTTTTAAAATGTACTACTGCTGTGTTTTGGGATACTTCTAAAAATGTCTCATCTTTTTCAATAATTCAGCTAGGTGTTCATAACAATATATATATATATATATATATAAAATTATCTATCATACTAAATTCAAAACGACTAACCTCATCAATAAAAAACAACAATTCACCTTCGTGATCCAAACTACAAAAAAAAAAAAAAAAAAATCAACATTATTTACAAATCCACATGTCCTTTGAAGAACTGCGTTCTTGATCCTAATTTCGTAAATAATTTTATCGCCCATACCACAATGAAACTGACTCAAAGATTGACACTACATCTCTCTCAACAAAGCTCAATTAGATCTCATTTAAACACACTCGGAGACCTACCAAACCCTATCAGTAACGTACTTGTTGACAACACAAATATCATAGCATCATTCACATGCAAAAAAAAAAAGACTAAAAATAATGAAGGCCTTGTTGATAAAAACAAAAACCCCAACACTCAATAATATCAACTGCGAACACACTCACAATATGCTTATCGTGTTCAGTACATAACACATACCACTACTCTACATTATACATAACACCACATACATTCAGTTATATGTAAAATAACATTCATGCTCGAAAATGGCTAAAAGTGTAGGTGCAAATTTTCAAAAGAGGTGGTATGTTGACTTTAAACGCAGTCGTACAGACACAAATGATACTGAATGCTCAGGTTGCCTAAAATAGGCACTTGTCTCGGAAAACACCAAAGAAATCCACAAATTTGTTTTAGCTGATAGTAAATTGAAGTTGCAGGAGATAGCAGAGGAGTTAAACATATCAAAAGGCAGTGTATTTACCATTTTTCATGAACATTTTTAATGAGAAGGCTGGGTTCAAAGTGGGTGCTGCATTTGCTCACAGTCGATCAAAAACAACAACACATTGGCAATTCAGAGTGTTATTTGCAAATGTTTCAACACAACAAATATTTGTTTAAATATGTGACAATGGATGAAAAATGGATCCATCACTTCACTCTAGAGTCAAATTGGCTGTCAGCTGACTGGACTGCAATAGGTTAAATCTGTCCAAAGTGACCAAAAATGAAAACATCAGCAGGCAAAGTTTTGGCTTCCATATTATGGGATGTGCAAAGTATTTTGTTCATTGATTACCTTAAGAAAGGAAGAACCATCAATAGCAAATATTATATAGCATTATTGATGCACTTGAAGGAAGAATTTGCCAAAAAATGGTCACAAATGAAGAAGAAAAAGTGATCTTTCACTAACACAATGCACCATGTAACGAGTCGATCATAACGATGACAAAACTACATGAATTCCCCTACGAATGGCTTTTGCATCCACCCCATTCTCTAGATCTGGCCCCCAATGACTACCAGCTGTTTGCAGACCTAAAAAGAATGTTCCAGGGAAAGAGATTTGGCTCCAATGAAGTAATATTGGAAACTGAGGCATATTTTGAGACCAAAGACAAATCATTCTACAAAAAAGGCATTGAATTGTTAGAGAAGTGTAGGAATCAGTGTATCACCCTAGAAGGAGACTATGTTGATGAATAAAGTTGAATTTTGCCTGAAAGTTGTTGTTTTATTAGTTAAGCCCATGATTTATTGAGTGATGTGTCACATGAAAAATTACATAAAAAAAACAACCATCACATCTTGTCTGTCAATTTTAAAAAAGCCTGCATACAAGAGAGATTGCTACCCACACACACACACACACACACACACACACACACAGAGGATAGCTACCTTCTTGTTATCAAGTATGGACATCACACAACATCCTGCAAAGATTCACCAGTGGCATGCAGAGAAGATGAACTTTATGTCCAGCCAATGATTTGCGTTGCTTTCCAGACTTGGCAGCTATGACTAGTCTGTGCTCAGGCTGAGATGTCATGGGACATCTGCTGGCACAGACTCTTCCATCAATTCCAGATCACTTATTGCCAGAGCCTGTAATACTCTTGTCATTTATCATAATGATCATGCCTTTTAAGACTATGGCCAGGTATACATACCATCCAGTAAGATCCCATAAGACATTGTGCAATGCCTATGCGTGAAATTTTTAAAGAGAAGAAAGAAAGTACACAGGATCAATCCCACTCTCTGACAAACACATGCAATGATCTTTGATATCTGAGAAGGACATCATCATTATCAGTTCCTAGTGTACTGCAAATGTTAGAGTTTCCTTTCCTAGAAAGATGTTCTAACAAGGACTAAGGGGTCCCTCTCTCTATCAATGGTTCTTATTGGTGGTGTTGGGATTCTATGAGTGATCTTCATCTACTGGGTTCACTATTTAACCATAGCTGGGATCCTAACAGGTGCTAAAGGCTTGACAGAGCAATTAAAAGATGGTTTTACACTCCTCAAAACCTTCAATCTCCCAATTAGAGGTCTTGATGCCAGATGTAGTTTACCATCATACACAGGACATATATATACCATACAAACAGATATATAAATAATTAATGGATTTGTAACCTAAAATTATTTCTGATTGTGGCAAAGATTATATTTAATAGGTAAGCTCCTTAAAAAAACAATTAAAAAGTGAAATTAAAGTCTACTGGCATAGGTATTGAACGTCTTATTAAAGAAAATCAGAGCAGCATTTATTTCAATATGCTTTTTGATTTCTAAGTGGGCAAATATACTTAGTAAATGATCTAACTACTAGGCCACATACATATACATATATAAATAAAATGTCAAATATAACTAAAATAAATCTGTAAAATACAATAAGGACAAAAGGCAAACTTATCTTAGCTGACATGTTTCATCCTCTGACATTTATTTTCATAAAGTCTATCAGAAGAGGAAATGTGATGACCAAGACAAGTTTTCCTTTTGTCTTTATATATGCACACATGGTCGACTCGGTAATTGAGAACAAATTATAATATAAATAAAGACAAAGATATTAAACCAAAAAAATCTATAAATTTTAACTTAGAAAAACAGAAAAAAAGTTATTCAACAAATCCAGGGAAACCTTGCAAGCAACTATCTGCCAAGACCAGGTGGTTCTTGTTTATGATGACCAACACTGTAACCTTGAAGAAATTCTTGTTGATTGTGGAGCACCTGGTTGGTCTCTGCCAACAATTCTCCAAATATAATAATCCAGGCGATTCAAATCTCAAGAGCTATGCGACTACAAATTGGTGGGTGACAGGATTGTGAAAATTCTCAGACAGCCACTCATGGATCACAAGGTCTATCCAGAATGGGGCAGTGTCCAGCTAGAAGAGAGCTTGACCACTGTGTCCAAAAGCTCAATGTAGATGATGGCATTCACTCCCAGTACCATCACAGACAGCATGAACTTTGTATGCATCGCCTGGAATACTACTGAGAGAGAGAGAGAGAGAGAGATAATTTCTGTTTTTCATCTTCTTGTCTCATCAGACGAAGAAGCATCATGTGTTGTCTCTTCAGGATGATTGAACTTGTTCAGCAAATGCTTTAATTGGATCATACAGTTCTCCTGAGTTTTGTTAGACATGAACTGCTCTCTCTTTATCACAGAAGACTTATACCTGATGTCCTTGTAAGTGTCACACTTCTGATAAACCTCGTCAATTTGCTAGGATCACAGCTGATATTCTAGACCTGGTGGATGAACACTTGTTATAGAATGCAGAAACTGAACTAGGATGGTAAGTAATTGGTCAGAATACCTTGTGAATGTGGAATTCTGACATTGCTTAAGTTTTGGATATAAGACAAAATGGCACAATGTCAGCCAGAATTTTGAAATGTCGCCAGGCTTTCCGCACCTAGATTCCTTAGAGAGGCTAGGTTGCACATGGCATGCACTCCCCTGAAGTTCTTCCTCCCACTAGCTTCTAGAATTTATGCTACTATGTCTGTCCTCTCATACAATAAAATGAATAAGAAAAAAAGTCTTTCATTGATAGTCTATAAAATGGCATTGGAGTCGGAATGGCTGAAGCCATTGTCAATATGGAACACAATACATTGCTGTCCTCATATCAGAGTACTTAGAACATTTTTTTTCACTCACAGCTGATGTCTACACTAGAGGCTTCCAGCACATTACTGACCTTGAATGGGATGATTTGTACACTTTCCAGAATTTTTCTATCTACAAGTCACTGTGGCTAGGCACTTTTGCATGGTACTTTTCATTTTTTGTGTCATATTGCAAGCTATTATGCTATTGTTCTTGATATGTTTGAAAAGAAAAATGAGAATATTAAAATTTGGTGCATGTTGTACAATATTACACTAATTTATTATTTATAGTATTTGCAGTGAGACTTATATCCCCATCTATATTTTTATTATCACATGTGATAATAATAATAGTAAAGATGAGGACATTAATCTGACTCCTGATCACAAGTCTCGTAACCCACTAGAGTCATAGGGGCACCAAACATACAGCAACCACAGAAGTTGTGTATCTCAGGGAAGATAGCCCGATAGAGTCCAACCTCCTTCAGGTTGGTTTGAATTCAGAGTTTTTCTTCTCCTAGACTGGTTACCACTCAACACTATGTCCTGCTATTTATCCATAGCTGTGAGGGTGGAAGGGGGAGATAAATTTATACTTTTCACAAAGGTATTAGCATGAAAGTAAGCAGAAAAGTTAATTCCATCATCTCAATTGTATGTAAATTCAGATATGGCATTTGCCACCACATCAGGCATAAATGAACTTTGGAAATTTTCTGTTTTCTTTTGAATTATTTCAATTGACTTTTGTTGTTGTCGCTGTATTTTTGCTATACAAGCTAATATTTCTTCCCTATTTCTTCCATCTTCAAATGGAATTTGAACTTGGCTCTCCAATTCCTCAATCCGAGCTGCTATCCATTACTGCACCTCATTCCAGAAATTCAATCAAAATTGATGTTAGTTTGTCTTCCATTTATGGCTTGTTGTATAAAATACTCACTGGCAACATAGCAATGGGTCCAGATGGCAAAAATCTCTGCCATGCAACTGTATTTTCTGTTTCCTAAAAAAAAAAAAAAAAGAAATAAAAAAATAGTTTAAATTAACAATTAATGAAAATGCCTGTCAAAATCAATTCCTTGTTATTAATCTATGTAATGGTTTATATTATGGGGATGTTTTAGGCAAGAAAGAATATTTCAAATTTACATTTCCCCATTCTAGGCATTATTACATCAGTGATATAGTAACACCTTAAATCACTGATGAAACAGAAGAACTGAAAGAAAGGAATTACAAACATGCTTTGTTCTCAATGAGATTTTATATACCGCTATATGATACAATAAATTATATACAAATATATAAATTAGTCAGTTAAGTGCCTTACATGATACACGCTTGGGCGATCATGTCTCAAAACAGACATGACTGACTGGGCATAAGATTTTCCCACAATAGGTTGCCATTGCTTTCTGCGGTAGACTGGTTGCCGAGCAAGGCTATAGAAACCAATCTGTCCTGTTATTTAACCCATAACTGGAAGGAATAGACGGATTAATACCTTTCCCAAGGGTATTTGCACGTAAGTGAATGCAAGGAATTCAACTGGAATTTGAACTCGGCCCCCCGATTTCTCGTTCCGAGCCAGTATCCACTGTGCCACAATGCACATCCTAGAGATATATAAATACTTATCCCTAATTCTCTCACACAAGAAAATGAAAAATATCAATAAAGCAGGAATGAAAGGCAAGCAGCAAGAGGGTCTAACATATAATAATACTGAGAGGGAAAAAACAAACTTGTAGGTATTTTGTGAGCTTTTCTGTTCTCCCTACCACTGTGGGCTTAAGACGATATCTAGTGCCTTAGCTGTCTATCATCCACAACTGACATGGAAAGATATGTCTATAGCTAGGTGTGCTAGATAGCAATTCCCTTTATTCATCCCACAAACTCACATCGCTTATTAATTATTATGTGACCTAATCTTAAACAAAGGGAGATAATTATCCTTCACATACCTACAATATCATAATATATATCATAGGATAGTTGACATTAAAATCACTGTTTAAAAACATGTACTCATTAAATATAAATGTATAACATTAACTAGTACCTTTCATGGTTTTCTTATTTTAATTTTTAAATTAATGACTGAAGAAGCTCATGGAGAGTTCTACAACAATAAAATATATGTAGAAATTCCCCAATTGCATCATTGAACATTTGAGCTGAACCACTTTAACATAATATTGCAATAACAATCATAAATATGAATGCTGGTTATTATTTTAAGAACTGATTGATTCGGTTTTTTATGGATTATCAAAGTGCCTTGAGTCTTTTCTTTATGTGTGAGGAGTTTGCCAAGCATTCAATGCCATAATGAAGAACAGATTATATATAAAAGTCCAGTACTCTTCTTTGTTTCTAACAAAATTTGTCTCTTTTTTGATACTTTGCTTAGCTCTTGGAAGGCATCTTTCATTATTCCAATGCACCTTCTGATTTTGTTATCATATTTTCTATCCCCTGTTAAAACACTTTCTAGATATTCAAATTTTTGTACTTGCTTGATTTTGGTATCTCTACTTTGTAGTTCACATCAATGGTCCCAATTCCCTCTTTAAAATCCTAACACTTTTGAATAAAAACCATAGAGTTAACATGATGATGCTTGTTAAATCAAAATTCTGTCATCTCTCACATTAGTCTGAGTATTTGTTAATAAATACAAGGTATTGGAAAGTTCCTGATCTGTACATGTGTCTGCAACATTCAATAGAAATACATGAGCAACTAAAATTCATTGGTACCCAGCCTAATGAGTCAGTCTACCAATAGGTTTCATGTTATATACTCACATTTAATTATTATACAAGGTTTTATAAGAAGGTTTTTAGCATTGTATTAAATTGTTACAAAAATAATGGCTGATTTCAGAAATATCATTTTATTCTTGAAAAATTAACTGTAGAAATGTTGAAATTAATCAAAATACGAACCTTGAGTATCTTTGCACCTCTACCATTGATTGATGAGATTATTTATTCCTTGCTGTGAAGCAATGAAATCTTTGAAAGCTGATTCTACCTTTGGTTTGGACCTAAAAGTTTAACCATTTAAAATTTGGTTAAGTGCTTGAAAAATAATAATCAGTGGGTGAAAGATCAAGAGAATAAACTGTCATATCCCAAATCTGTGAGTTTTTGCAATGTCATTCTTGCAACATGTGGCCATGCATTATCATGGAGCAGAATTGGACCATGTCAATTCACCAATGCAAATCTCATTTTTTGCAGGCATGCATGCATTTCAGCATATTGATTGCATTAATGCTCTGATTGGCTTTCAGAAAGCTGTAACACCAATTGCAGACCACCAGACAGCCACCATAATCTTTTACTGATGCAACTTTGGCTTTGGGAAATGTTCGGGGGACTCATCATGATCAAGCCATTGACCTTATTTATGGTTATCATAAAGGATCCACTTTTCATTACAAGTGACTATTCGGTCAAGAAAGGAGTCATTGGTGTTACACAGAAAGAGCATCGAGCACACTTCAAAATGCCTAAGTTTTTGATTTTTATTGAGATCATGAGAAACCCATTTATCAAGTTTTTTCACCTTGCAAATATTCTTCCAATGGTGGGAGACTGTTACAATCCTGACACCAAGTGTCTGAGACATTTCTCTGACACGAGTTTTACTCAACAACTGCAATTGTTTGATGTCAAGACTGCATGACAATCCTTTACCTTATTCATTTTGAAGGATCTCATCACCAGTACGGAATTTCTGGAACTACTTTTGTACTGTCCGGTCACTTGTAAACCCATCTCCCCATGCTCTGTTGATATTAGCAGGAGTTTGATTTTATGCAAGAAAAGTAAACGATCATACTTTGTCATATTTATAATTAAGGGCTTCTATGCTTCAAGAATATTTGTCTGAAAATAAGTTAAAAATTATTAAAGAGCACACATTAATTATTATGTATACCAAAATTCACCTAATATATACTGTGAATATTATACTAAAATGACTTTTCAAGATAAAGCACTTCGAGTAGCCATTATTTTTGTACAGGCATTCTTGATATTTCTGAAGATGGGCTATACTATCGCCCGGTTCACACTCCACCCACATCTATTGAACAGGTGAAGAGGCTCATCTCTTGTTCCCTGTCTAGGATGTGGTTTCCAGCTTTCTCTTTTCCAATCTTTTCACTCTTATGTAGCCCCCTGCACATCAGTGGCGTTACCGCCTTGCTCGGGGTGATAGGATTAAAAAAAAAAGTTTGCAATTTGACTTTTTGGAAGTAAGAGAGTGCCTGTAAATAAATCACTTACCCCAGATAACTGTAGGGTTGCCACCACACCAGCCTGGTCATATTCCCACTGTACAGATGGGAAGTTGCAGGTTTTACGGACCAGCGAGTTGAATCCATCTGCTCCAATCTTAAAAATAAAAATAAAACTAATAAGAAAAGCAAAAGAAAACAAAACAAAATCTGATAATATTTTCAAGGTTGTTGTTAAGTCAGAAAGAAGACTTTGTCTTATAATTAATCTGTGGATCCAAAGGTGTGTCTGCAAACCAAGACTGGACACAGAATTTGGAGCACTAAGAACACCGGAAGTTGGTGATTATGACTATTGCCAATGTTGCATAGCGGCACTGTTCTTTCTGAATATTGAGTTTTTGATGCCAAGCTTTATTCAAAATTTGCAGAGGTTGGTAGACAATGATATGCCAATACAATCAGTCAGTAACACTCTTTTGGTCAGATCTTGCACAAATGGCGGTTAGTTTTGATTGTGTCACCATACCATTTCTTTGTCTTTTCTATAAATACTTTTATAGTAAATGTTCTGATGAAATTTGTTTTACAGTACCAAGGATTCATCATTTTACAGTAGAAATGGTGTGATGTAACAGTAAGTTTTCTGCTAACATTTTTTTTTCTCTCATCTGTGGAACTCTCTTCTGGCTTCTTGCTTTCCAGTCAACTTTGACCTTGATGTTTTCTACCACACATCACCTGTCTGCAATGTTGCTCCATGCAGATGACATTGACAGTCCATCAGACTTGTCTCTTGAAAAGCATTGCTTTGATGCTGGTTGAGTGATGCGATCCTGTAATGAGATCATTGGCATGTAACATGTGAAAACATTCTTAAATTTCTTGATGTCCCTGCAAGTACAAGGTTCATGCTTCAAATCCATAGATGTGACAAAAGGGACCATGGCCTTGTAAATTTTTAGTTTAGTTGGCAGGTGTATGTTGTACTGGTTATGAGGTCTCTCTCTTGGTTTGCTGATTTGAACGTCAATTTCTTTGGATTGTATTACCCAAAAAAAGTTTTAGAAAAATTAATGGCTGAAAGTCTGATGAAGGTTCTTTCCTGTTTAGGATGTGGTTTCTGGCTTTCTCTTTTCCAAACTTTTACTCTTATTTTTTTTTCTTTTCTCTTTTTCAATTGGAGTAAATAGACTAAACTATCACCCGGTTTACACTCCACCCACGTTTATTGAACGGGTGAAGAGGCTCATCCCTTGTTTCCTGTTTAGGATGTGGTTTCCGGCTTTCTCTTTTCAAATCTTTTCACTCTTACATAGCCCCCTGCACATCAGTGGCATTACCACCTTGCTTGGGGTGATGTGATTAAAAAAAAAAAATTGTCCATCAGGCCTGAAAAAGATTTTTCTTGCAATTCATTGGTGGATCCACAAACCAAGTTTAGAGGTTCAGTGTTTGGAGCAGTGCGGTCATTGGAAATTGTTAATTTTGAACAATGCTAAAGTTGCATGATGGTGCTGTTCCAAATTTGCAGAGGTGGACAATAGCATGCTAATGTAATCAGTTAGCAGCCTTCTCCTTTAGCTGCCTTGTTTTGATCTTGCACTAGTGGATGTTATTTTTGATTGCATCCTTGTACCATTTCTTTGATCAGTATTGATGTCTTCTACTAAATAACAGCTTTCCAAACAACAAGGTCCAGGAAATATGATATTGCTTCACGTGGATGGCATGACCAATCCATTGGTAATGTGCCTTGATGAGCAATGACTCCATGCTAATCAATTCTCACAGTCCAAAATTTTTAGGTTGGTGATGCAATCCTGTAATGTGATTCCAAGTATGCAGTGAAGTGCGTGCACATCAAAAATATTCAATTTCTTGATATTCTTGAGGGGCAAGGTTTTCACATTTCAAATCTGTAAAGGAGAGAAGTGCAGAATCATGGCCTTGAGGCCTTTTAGTTTTGGTGACAAGAATATGTTGTGCTGGTTGCAGAACCTCTCTATACCCTGGGTGAATTGAGTATTGATTTCTTTGTCCTTCGGTTTTGAAGAAGAATTCATCTTGCAATTCATCAGTGAACCATGAAGTGGTTTCACAAGTCAAGTCTAGATGTACAGAGTCTAGAGCAGTGAAGACACGGGACATTTTGGTGGTTGTGACTAGGACCAAATTTTCATGGTGACACTGTTCTTTTCAAATATTGATTTTTTGATACTGGGCTTCTTCAATATTTGCAGAGGCTTCGTGAACAATGACACTTAGTCAGCAACACACACTTCTACATCCTTTAGTCTGATCTCATACTCATGGAGATTAGTCTTGATTGTGACTTTGTATAGTTTCTTTAGTTGGCTTTTCTTCTACAAAGATTATTACCTTTATATTTGGACTAGGAAACCATATAAAAAGAACCCTTTATTCAATTAGGGGGGTGGCAATTAATTCACATTCTACTTTCCATGGTTAAGGAGTATTTTACATTAGTAAATACTTTCTGATCAGTCTACCTTTATTCTGCTTGTCCTTTTTATTGAACCAGGGTGTATGACTTTTCAGCACTACCTGAGCCAGATATTGAACTTGCAACTGCCAGTGAATAAAAATGGTTTTCAGATTTTTTTTAAAGTCAATATAAATATGATAATCTGTTTTGTTTACACTTCTCAAGAAAAGTTAATTAATAAAAAAAAAAAATGATTAATTATGAATTAAAAAATTTATCAGTTGAAATATTAGAAAAAACAGAATGTTGATATTTAATCTCTAATGATTTTTTTTTAATCATTTCACCCCAAGCAAAGCAAAAAAGACGGGGAGGTGGTAATGAGTGTTTGAGTTTTGTTTAATGGCATATCAACCTCTGTGGGTTATTTAATGCCAAAAAGGTTGGGTTTTAAGGTATTTTTTAATGTTCAGTTATAAGTAAGAAGGTTAATTCAATCATATTTTGATTAAATTTATTTTATTTTAGAAAACTGAAGATGTCTTTTAGTTTTGTATTCAAAAATGTATTGCTGGTAAATAATTTTTTTCTTTCAAAAATGTATTGTTGGTAATATTTTTCCTTAAAAAAAATGCATATTTTTCTATAAAAGTCTATTTTTATGTATATATTTCTATAAAAGTCTATTTTAATACTTTCATAGTGTTTTGACCCCAGTTGGGGAGTTAATTATTTGCCCATAGCTGGGACCCTAACAGGTGCTACCACTCCGAGTTAGGGTGGACCTGGGGACAACAGCAATTAAGAGGTGGTTCCATACTCTTCACAACCTCTTAATCAGAGGCCTTGCTGCCGGATGCAGTTTACCATCATGCCCAGGATCCATAAAAATTTTAATTTTCCCCACCAAAAATGAATGAAAATTTATTGTACTAAGATATACACACACACACTAGTAAAACCAATTGTACTTTGTACCACCTTACTTGTTTGCACTTCTCCTTAAAATTTGTTTTCTATCTTAGCGACGAACAGACAAACTAACAAAAATCACAGAATTTTATATATAGCTAGATTGATGCTGACAAAGTTCATGTAAGAGAGACCAGAGACTTACCAGAAGATGTGTACGAAGAATTCTGCCATTATTTAGAGAAATGGTCACCAAGGAATCCTTAACAGATGGATTATTCAACATTGGAATATCAATATTGATGACTTTGGTATCATACAGTACTTCAACTTGAGGACACTCTTTCAAGGATTCAGTAATAGCAGACAGCAAGACATCATTCTCAACAACATAAGCCAATTCCAATGATAAGTCAGGATGGTTGAAAGTCAATAAAGAATCAGAGCAAGATTCCCACACCTGCAGGAATAAAAAAAAGGGCCAAATATAAGAGAGTGGTCTTAATAATTGGGGAGATTGGAATTTTTTAATAATAATAGTAATAAATGGAACTGATAAACCAGTTCATTTGTGTTTTTTTATCTTTATAAATTTTTTCCTTTAAAATGTATTGTTAGTTATATTTTTTTTATAAAAGTCTATTTTTATGTATATATTTTTATAAAAGTGTATTTTTATACTTTCAAAGTGTTTTGACTCCAGTTTGGAGGTTAACTGGGACCCTAACAGCTATGGGCAAACAACTGGGACCACTCCAGATCAGAGTGGACCTGGGAACAACAGCAATTAAGAGGTGGTTACACGCTCCTCACAACCTTCTAATCTTTATACCCAGGACCAGGACAAAAGAAAAAGCATTTTGAAAATAAATATGTTGGATTAAAAATAAATCCATTAATTCTTTAAAAATTACATTTGTCTATGTTGATGGGATGAGGTATTGTAATTAATTACACTATATTGTTCAAACTGTTGTCCTCATCTTTGTTGTCATATTCGCAATGTTCCAGCCACTGTACATTCCAGCCTTCTTCACATGATTGTCCTCAAGGACACATAGCCCATTGGTTGGATCCAGTGACTTGACCTAAAGAGTTGCGAGTTCAGTACCTGGCTTCAGCACAGGGAAACAAAAACTTAGAAAGTTGAGTTAAAGGGAGATAAATGATAGTGAGACATCTGGAAGAGTATGGTTCATGGATCTAGAACAATCTACTCCGGTGAATAAAATAAAGAGTTCAGTTTGAAATTCCAATCACCTGAAGAAAGCTGGCATGTACAATGGTCGAAATGTCTTGAATATGGCAACAAAGATGAGGACAACAGTCCAAACAATATAAATAGTGTAAAAAAAATTACATAGATAAAAAAAAATTATCAAGCATTATTACCTGCATTCTCTTTACAGGTTGGCACCTCATCTGTAAAACTTTGTCCCAAGCTCCAAAACCTTAAACAACATAAACAAAAAACTATAGGAAGATGATAAAAATAAAAAAATTAAACACAAATACCTATATAATTCTATTTAACCTGTTAATTGGCATTTTAGCATCTAAAAATGCCAATAAATTTCATTCAGATTGTAGACTGAGGGGCGATGGTTAAATATAAATAATTAAATAGCAGAACTGCCCAACAAACACATTTGACAAAGCTTGCAATAAACAATTACAAGAAAAAAAAAAGGAAAAGAACAATGCAAAAAATAATATAAAAGCAAGCACACAAAATATGCAAGGCAAATTATATTAGATAGTCAATTAATTGCCATATGTGATAGACACTTGGGTGATTATGTCTCAAGACATGACTGACAAGGCACAAGATTTTTCCATAGTAGGCTGCCATTACTTTATATGGTAGACTGGCTGCCAACCAAGGCTATAGAACCCAATCTGTCCTGCTATTTAACTTATAGCTGGAGGGAGAATTGATGGATTAATACCTTTCCTAAGGTTATTTGTACATGAGTGAATGAAACGAATTTGACTGGAATTTCAAACTCAGTTCTATAATTTTTCATTCCTAGGCACATTTTTTTTTTCACAATCATTTCACCCGAAGCAAGGCAGGACTGCTACTGGTGTGCAAGAGGTTACAGTGAGAGAAAAACCAAGGTACATGGTGGGGATGTTGAAAAAAGACAAGAGATGGATAGGATTCAATTACCAGTAATAAGGCAAAACAATGACATCACTCAATAAATCCTTGACCTAACTAATAAAACAACAACTTTTAGGCAAAATTCGACTTTATTCATCAACATAGTCTCCTTCTAGAGTGATACACTGATTCCAACTCTTCTCTAACAATTTGATGACTTTTTTGTAGAATGATTTGTCTTTGGCCTCAAAATATGCCTTGTTTTCAATATCACTTCTTCATTAGAGACAAATTTCTTTTTCTGGAGCATTCTTTTGAGGTCTGCAAACAGCTAGTAGTCACAGGGGGCAGATCTGCAGAACAGAATGGATGCTGAAGCAATTTGATGTGCAATTCATGTAGTTTTGCCATCGTTGCAATCGAATTGTGACGCAGTGCGTTGTCTTGGTGAAAGATCACTTTTTTCTTCATTTGTGGCCATTTTTTGGCAATTTCTTCAAACACACCAATAATGCTATATAATATTTGCTATTGATGGTTCTTCCTTTCTCAAGGTAATCAATGAACAAAATACCTTGCACATTCCAAAATACAGAGGCCAAATAGTTGCCTGCTGATGTTTGCGTCTTTGGTCATTTTGGACAGCTTTCATCTGCTGCTGTTCACTCAGCTGACTGCCGATTTGACTCCAGAGTGAAGTGGTGGATCCACGTTTCAACCATTGTCACATATTTATGCAAAATCTTCTTTATGTTTTGTTGAAACAGTTGAAAACAACGCTCTGAATAGTTGACAAGTTGTTGTTTTTGATTGAATAAGCAAAAATGACACCCACTTAAAACACAGCTTTCTCATTGATAAATGTTCATGCAAAATGGTGAACACACTGCCTTCTGATATGTTTAAACTCCTTTGCTATCTCACGCAACTTCAATTTACAACTGACCAAAACAAGTTTGTAGATTTTTTGGTGTTTTCCTGGACAACTCCCAATTTTGAGTGACCTGAGCATTCAGCATCATTTGTGTCTGTACCACCATGTTTAAAGTCAGTATACCACCTCTGAACTGTTGTTTCTGATGAAGCAGAGTCTAAATAACACTTATCAAGCCATTGCTTTGCTTGAACAGTATCTTTTCCCACCAGAAAGCAATGCTTTATCAACACACAAAATTCAAATTTTTCTATTGTTTTGAAAATTTACAACAGTACCTTCACTTAAATAACTGCAATTTGTAAACTAACAATCCGACTGGGCCAAATGTTGTCATGTGCCATTTGAACGTTAGTACTTTATAAAAATCATATGGACTTTTTATTAGTAGTGCCATCTATAGGTCATGCCCGGGACTTATTGAATGATGTGTTATTATGGCAAAAAGTTCACAAACTATGAATACTAAGAATTGTTAGTGGGTACACAAGAGCAAGTTCAGATAAATGAATGTAGCATTCCGACTTGAATTCAAGACAGATTGGGGATGAGTAAGATGACACCAAGAACTGGCCTTCGTTAAGAAGAAATCCCAGTATGCATTTGTGGGCTTTTGCCTATAAATTGAGTAAGAGAAAGTATTTTGCAATCATTCCTTATGTAGAATAGATCCAACACTTGATAAAATTACTGTAATTCTTAAAATATAAACCACACCAGTATGTAACATGCACACTTATTTTAAAGACAAAGAAAAAAAATCTACAGCCATATTTGAAAGATTGAATAAAAATTAAACTTGATACTTTAAAAATTAGTCTATAGTTTTCTAAATACAAAAGAACTGAAAAAAATCAAACTATTTTGCTTTCTAGGCCTAAGATACAGTACTTTGGCTTTCAGTGACATACCCAACTTGACTGTCAGCATGTTTTAGACTGCCGAGTATCCAGTGAAAATCAAAATAATAATTAGGTGGTTATAGTCAGTAATTGTGTCAAGCACTCTGGTCATATTTAAAATCCATGCTACTTTTATGAATAACACATTAAAATGAACTAAACTAGTCATGCCAGTTTAAATATGTTTACACTAGATACCTACAAGAAATCAGTGAACTGAGTTCAAATTCCAGTTGAATTCCTTGCATTCACTTACTTGGGAAAGGTATTAATCTGTCTCTTTCTTCCAGTTATGAGATAAATAACAGGCCAGATTAGGTTCTATAGCCTTGGCTGGCAACCAGTCTACTGCAAAAAGCAATGGCAACCTACTGCAGGATAATCTTCTGCCCGGTCAGTCATGTCTCTTTCAAGACATGATCACCCAATGCGTGTATCACGTATGGCACTTAACTGACTGACTGACCTCCAAAGATATGCAAATATCTAAAGTTTAAAATGAATTTTTAGAAATAAAAAAATCTTCCTTAAAGCTTTTATTTTAGTTTTGATTTCAAGCTAATAGATTAAATTTAATATTTCAAATAAGCAAAACTCTTTGCTGTATTTCAAAACTAATTTAAATTGACTGGAAGGAGTTTTTGTTTTAAAATTGCGGAAATTGATTTTAGTGTCTTTTTAGTGCCTTTTTTTATGTAAATTCTCTTTATTAAAGAAATCTTCCAAAATTCAAATATACTTCTCTGAAAATGTATTTGATAATATTAGCTGGTTTAAAGTATAATTAATCTGGTTTGGAACAAATATTATTTACTTTAAAATATCACAAAAATGCATAGTAGTAACTATTTAAGCTGTTTGGTCACAGATGAATGTTTATCTCATGTTGTTATACAGAGGCTTTAGCTGTCAAAATTGAGGAATATAATAGGAGTGCTTTTTATATATAATTTTAATTACAAAGTAATCTTAAAAATTTAAGAAAATATTCTCTGCAATCTGTTTAATCTGTTTTATTGAATTTTAGACATTTAAAGATATTAAATTTTCTATAATTATCACTCTTATTTTTTGATAATATTGTGTATGAACACCTGTATCTACAAAAATCAGCATGTTTATGCACATACAAAAACAAATTCAAAATTCATTTAAAAACATTGGTGTTTGATGAATTGTACTAAGCTTTTAGATTTATGATAAGTAAGTATATTACTTAATAAGGTATAAGTAAGTATATTACTTAATAAGGTATAAGTAAGTATATTACTTAATAAGGTATAAGTAAGTATATTACTATATAGGATAAGTAAGTATATTACTATATAGGATAAGTAAGTATATTACTATATAGGATAAGTAAGTATATTACTATATAGGATAAGTAAGTATATTACTATATAGGATAAGTAAGTATATTACTATATAGGATTAGTAAGTATATTACTATATAGGATTAGTAAGTATATTACTATATAGGATTAGTAAGTATATTACTATATAGGATTAGTAAGTATATTACTATATAGGATTAGTAAGTATATTACTATATAGGATTAGTAAGTATATTATATATATTATAGGATTAGGTAAGTATATTACTATATATACTTACAAATCTCATGACTTTTGAAGATCTAATTTTGGAGGTAATTTTAAAGAGATCACATCATATTCTTCAAAAGTTGCAGGATATGTGAGTGTATATGGTAGTAATAATATCATCTAAAAGGGTGAAAATAATACAAAATTTTGAAAGATGTAAAAATAAAATTAAAAGTGTAGGGGGTAACAGATGTAAAAAAAACATTTTTACCAAGATTTTCTAGAATAATTTAATTCATTAGTGAATAAGTTCTGAAATTTTAATTAAATCTAACAATTATTTGATTTTTTAAAGGATCTCCAAATCTATGTTTTTCACTGAGAAAAAGATGCTATACTAATCTTTGATGATCATGCCTCTTTTGATATATGACTGACTAGGTAGAAGATTTTCATACAGTAGGTTGTTGTTTAGTAGTGGTAAATTGATTGCCAACCAAGGCTATAGGGTCCAGTTTGTCTTGCTATTTAACTCATAGTTGGGGGAGAAGAGATAGATTCGTACCTTTTCCAAGGATATTTATGCATAAATAAATGTAACAAACCCAACTGGAATTACATCATAAAGCACATCCTTCACTTTTGCTGTTATATAAAAAATAAAAGCCACATTTAAAATTTTTCTGTAATTTTTTTAAGTAACTTTCATGAAAAATTAAGTTATAAACAGCAATCATATTCAAATTATTTACATTTGTCCTTGTCACAATGTTTCAAACACTGTGCACCTGGCATTCTTCAGGTCACCGATATTGACAGACCCCTTGATGAAGAACAAATGGTACATTGACCAAAATGAAGATCATAATAAAGATGAGATCAATAGTCCCAATGTAAATAATTTAAATGACGACAACACCTGATCCCAGAAATACAAACATAAAAAAATAAACAGCAACAACTTACTATCTAAAAGTGCAACTGAAGCTGGGTTGACAGTACTGACACGGTTTTTGTAGGTCTTAGTCAATTCAAACACTTTTTCAGGACCAGATTCTAACAAGGTTATCTTTTTATTGGCAAAATTAGGCTCATGTCCTGAAAAATAATATAAATGATGATAATTGGAGCACAAAAAAAGTTACAGGAAAGAACATTAAAAAAATCTCTGGTAACGCCTGTTGGAAAGAATTTTCTTAAATTGCAGTGTGTGGAAGTGCTCATCTACTCAGAAAAGTATTACCAATATAAAGAAAATATGAACACTTGCAGCAAGCACTTCCAGTTAGATTAAAAGCAGTGAGAACATATTTTGCACATATGAAAGTGATTTGTCCTTTCCCAGGCTAAAATTCTTGACATGAAGTAGAAAGACTATATTGAATCCAATGCTAGGTCAGCTGCTAAGAAAGTTGATTCACTGTATCATGTGAGACAATTATTCTCAACAGAATCTATTCTACATAGCTTATATAGAACTATTGGAGGACCAACATTGGATAGGTTTTCAGTGAGTCATAATTGAGGAGGCTTTGTGTGTAAGGCCACTGATTAGGACATTGGGAGGAGCATGGAACCATCTCTTAATTGCTGCTGTTCCCAGGTGCACTCTGACCCGAGGTGGTAGAACCTGTTAGGGTCCTAGCTATATGCAAATAGTTGACCCCTAATCTGGGATCAAAACACTATGAAAGTATAAAAATAGATTTTTATAGTAAAAATACCAGCAAAGCATTTTGGGGAAAAAAAAATATTACCAACAATACATTTTTGAAAAACAAAAAAAATATTACCAACAATACATTTAATAAAAAAAAAAATATTACCAACAATACATTTAAAAATAGAAAAAAAATGTCAGTGATAAATTTAGAAAAAAAAGGACCAGCAATACATTTGACTCAACAAAAACCCTCTTTACAAAAGTACATCAATGAAAACTGATCGACAAACTGATTTCTTACAATACACATTTCATTCATATGAATCTATTGTAAAAATCATGTCAGCATTAAATAATTCATTGAGGTTGATATGCCATAAGACAAAACAAACCACATGCTTAAGAGATATCAAATATGTTCTCAAAAAACTTTTTATGGCACATGGAAAAATTTTGTGTCAGAGATCTGGCTGGTTTTGATGTACACTCTCAAAAAGGTTGCCCACACTTGTCCTATATGATGACATGGCTGCCTCATGTATTTTCTACAAAAATTTTTCATGACAACCATATAAATTTAGATATAGTGTTAGATTGTCAATTAGGTTTCAACATTTTACTGTTGAAATTGCTAGATATAACCATAAGTTTTATTCTAATAGTTTCTTTTCTTGCACTTCTCACTTGTGGAACTCCATCTTGATTTCTTGTCAGCTACAATCTTCAAAAGTTTAAATGCAACATCAATTAGCATCTTCTCAGTTCCTCAATCCTGTTCTTTTGTTTTTTTCTCTTCAATAACATTTTCTCATCTTTCATTCTCAGTGATGCCTTGTGTCCCACTGACATTATTGCTTTGCTTGGGGATTATAATCTTGTGTTACACGAGAGTTCAGCTAATGATTCAGTAAAGCAGTGGCCAAAACAGAAAGAAAAAAAAGATATCTCACACATATAGGACTGGTGTTGATAAAACAGTGCGCAATGTAATAAAACAGACCTATTAATTATACATATTAATATATATAATTAATAGCTCCGTTTTATTAATCATTTCTTTATTTATGAAAGATGAGAAAATGAGAGCTATTAATTATATATACTAATAAACATTTCGTTCACTGTGTTCTCTGGCTTTCATCAGGGTTTTGCCTATCCAGTTAACCTTCAGGAAATTTCAAACTAAACCCTTTATCTAATCAACAAGGATAGATTCTTCTCATTCGATTGACTATATCCAGGAATTTATTACTGAACAGTTATTCCTTGCCTGTTTCCACAGCGCCCAAGTTCATACTGATTGAACTTGCAATTACTATGTCACCAAATTTACAATCCAAATCTTTAATCCACTATGCTAATGTCCCACAGGACAATCCCGAGTGGAGAATTTGAAGCCTTAAACCAACCTTGATGCAGAGTAGATTAAATAAACAGTTCAGTTCAAAATTCACTGAAGGTTATCCAGATTGACAAACACCAGATAAAGGTCAGGGTGCACAAAGCCAAAAATGTTTTATAAAAACAACAAAGATAGAGACAATATGTAAATAATGATGACTCCACATCCCAAAAATTCATATAGGAACTGTCTTTAGTTGTTTGAATTTCTCATAGCACTAAACACACATAGTGAATACGTAAAACAAGAAATCAGTATTGTGGTATACAGGGTTTATTCCATATATCGTAAGACATTTTAAGAGAGACTGTTGAAACTGTCTAAGACAGTTAAGCGCCATACGCAATAGATGCTTGGGCGATCATGTTTCAAGAGACATTACTGACTGGGCAGAAGATTTTCCCGTAGTAGGTTGCTATTACTTTCTGCGGTAGACTGGTTGCCGACCAAGGCTATAGAACCCAATTTGTCCTGCTATTTAACTCATAACTGAAAGGAGAATAATCAAATTAATTGTTCAATCTTACTGCAGTTTATTTTCTTTATTCCTGAGCATGTTGATTAACAACAATGAAAAATTAGTTTGCTGTCTTTGGCACTGAACTATACAACCAACTCCATATATAGTGGTTTTGAAGAGTGAGAAGTTCATCTATGGCAACTGCAGCAATTTTTGACTGGCTGCAGGCTAAATCTGTACAAGGAACTAAATTACCGGCAGTATATGCAGGGTGGTGATGACATGGCTTTGTTGAGCAGAAAGCTTCAAGATTAAAGTCAACAGTTAGGGTGGTGGGTTTCTTTAGATGGAATCAATGGCCACATGTCTATGACCAAAGTGAGCCTTGAAATTGGGTGATATCAGCTGTGGTCTAACCTAGAGAAGAAGGGGTCTACCAGGTTTACTTGTCACATGAATTGCTACCACAATGGTTTTCAACAAAGACATGTAGACAGAACTGGTCAGGTACTTAGTTGTGCAGCAACCCTACAACCCTGCCCGATCATAGGATTGATGACGATAAAACTTAGAAAGACTTCAGGAGCTTTTGGAAACTAGATGTTTCTACAAGGTTTCATTATTAATTTTCTTTAACTTTCTACTCTATATGGCATCAATGAAAGATCAAGGAGTAATGTCTTGAGCTTTTCTCATTAACCGAATCCATGTGTATCTCCTTCAATTTCATGGCATCAAGTGTTTTATTTTTTGTTTATTTTGGCTCTGTTCTCATCAGCATCCTTCAACCAACCAATGGTCAGAAACCCATTGACAATCCCACCCTACACAACACTGTCAAGCATTGTGTACTCAGACTCTGGTGCTGTGAGTGGACATCATAGCTGATAGAGCTTTCAATAGCTGATAGAGACATGGATTGTAAGCCCCAGATCCGGGTGTTTTTATATATGAGATACCATCTCAAGGAAGATTGCCAACCAAGGTTCAAGACTTCATCCAAGTCACTGACAGCTACCCAATTTCACTCACAAGGCTTGTATCAAGATGCATTAGGGTTTTCAGGCACTTTCCAAATGTGGCACATGCTGAGATCGCCTCCTCTAGACTGATAAGATCAAAAAGTTAAAACCTGACCATGGTGAGATTTGAAGCTGGGCTTCTTGGTCAGAAAGCAAACTTTCTAACCACTTGACCATGTTCGTTTTACTTTGGAGATTCCAGGCTCTTAATTTTGTTCTGGTTGATAGAAGATCAAATGGCCTTGTGGCTTTTAATGACATCGGGTGTTTTTGACATTTCTGTAAAAAGAGTATCAACTCATGTTCAAGCTTTCTCTTTTCATATCCAGGACTAAAACTGACAGAGTTAACTTTTTGTTTATTATTAGCACAGTTCTGTTTTATTACTGTTGCTCAACTTCACAAATTTAAGTGTAGTACTAGGTTGGCAGTTAGGCCTCATGCTGAAGTCGATAAGTGTAACTGTAAGTTCTATTCTAATGTTTTCTTATGCACTTCTCACCAGTGGAAATCTTTTCCACATTCTTACATTACTGTCAACTATAATCTTTAAAAATTTAAATCCAACATCAATCATCTTTGGTCTCTTTGAATCCTGTTTCTTTAAAATATCCTTTCTCCTCAGGACCATTTCCATTGCTGTCAGTGACATCTTGTATCTTAGTGTCTTTATCACCTTGCTTAGGGTAAAAAAAAAAAAAAAAAAGAAACTTGCAATAAAATAATAAGTGAAAGTTTTTTTTTTCATTGACTCCAATAAAGATTGTAGAGTCCACAATTCTGTGCCACAATTAATTGCTAACACCTTAACTTTTCAATCACTGTATAGTATGGGCAGTGCCAGGATTACATACCCAGTACCCAAAGGCAAAGTAACTTTTCTGCTAACTATACAATTTTCTCTCTACTGAAGGTTAAGATTTAAACATACTCTAGACAGAATAAGGAACATAGACCAGAACAAAAGTTTACTATTATCTGTCCCCACACACCAGTCCACTGTACCTACAACAGAGTGAGATTTAAAGTTTACTCCCAGTTTAATTACCATAAAACCCAGTTTTGAATTCAGCATTGTCCATCTCCTAGACAGGTTGCTAAACATAACTAAAGAAACCTGTTTGCTCTGCTATTTCATCCATAGCTGGGGAAAAAAAAAAAAAAAAAAAAAATCACAAAAAAAATATTTTAATACTTTTCCAATTTTCTAGCAATGGTTTTTTTTTTTTTTTTAATAATCATTTCACCCCAAGCAAGGCAGGAACACAACTGGTGTGCAGGGGGTTACAGTGACAGAAAAAACAGGGCACTGGAGATGCCTAAGAAAAGATAAGAAGTGGATAGGATTTAGGGAGGAGGATGGGACTTAGGAAGATGGCAATTGATGTTGCATTTAAACTTTTAGAGATTTGACCTATCAAGGAAGTGAGTTCCATAGGCATGAAGGGTGAGAAAAGAAACTGAAGGGGTAGAAGTTACATTTGACTATTTTGACAGTAAAAGGGTGAGACCTAGAAACCAATCTAGTAGCATGAGTAAATTCATGTGGTTGGGGCATCAAGAAAAGAGAATATTTTGAGAATATTTGTAGAAAAGACAGAGGGAAGCCACATTCCATCAGTGAGAAAGAGAAAGTTGAGTTGCTAAATCGGGAATGATTATGTTGCACATCCTCCTTTCAATTTTGTCAAGAAACCCGAGATGAATAGCAAGAGCATCCAACCAGATATGACAACAGTTTTCAATGCACAGAAAAAATGGTAGATTTACAAATGTGAAGATGTATTCTGATGAGAAAAACTTCCTGGCCTAACACGGTGACCCAATCTTCTTAGCAAAAGATGAAGCTATTGATTCAAATGTAGTCGTTCCACTTGAGGTCAGTTGAGAGGGCAAGGCCAAAAAGATTTATTACTTTCTTCCAGAATATAAATTATACACGAATTAAATAATTGAATTTGTCTGGCAATCACATAAAACTCAAATACTTGCCTGTAATTTTGTTTTGATTAATAAAAGTTGCTGGACCATCAGTTGCAAGAAAACTGATAGTACACCAATTTTTCACCTATAAACATGTTAATGTTTAAAAATGTTAGAATGCTTAAAAATTTATTTTTCAAACATTAATTAGTTATGAGATAAAAATATTCAATAACTTGTTAACAGCTTGGCACCAGTGTATTTTATTAATTGGACTGTTACATATGAAAAAAAGGCCATTTCCGTTAAGAGGTGACCCCCCCCCCCCCACCACCACCACAAAAAAAAAAAAAAAAAAAAAAAAACTAACACAGTTACTTGTGGCCTGTGAAACTACACAATATGATCCACAAGTTTTTTTTTTCAAAATATGTTGTAAATTTCAGCAACTGATCTCAAATCAAAATTCAGTTTTGTTGAAGCATGATTCTATTCAACAAATACTTCGACTGTCTTTGTATGTAATTAATCCATTTAACTTTCCATAAAAAAAGAAAAACAAACAAAAAGACAATTTTTTTGCCATCTCTCTCTCTCTCCATCTCTGTTTCTATCTCACTTAATAATTTACTCTAAAAACTTATCTTATAGCGTGTCTTACAGCTAATTTTCTGCAATTAATATAGCCATTCACATTTTCTAAGCCTATTCTAATTGCTAATTCAATATAATGAGGAAAAAAAAAAGATCTCTAGTGCCAAGGTCAGGTTACTATTGTTGATAATATAACATTAAGCTTCTACTTGTAAGTAAGTGCTTAAGTGTATGTTTGTCGCACTCGCTATAAGGGGGTGCTGAAAGGTCCTCTGCCTGTTTTACTTTAAAAAATCTGACCAAATGAATAAATACTAGAAATTTTTTATTTTAATGCCTTTTTGGTCAAGACCTTTTCAGTACACCTCATCATATTTAGTGTGATAAATTTGATTCAAATAGAAAGAAGCAAAATATTTTGCCATAAAATAAGTTTATTTTAATAACAATATAAAGAAAAATAATAACAAGATATGGAAAGATATCAAATTCTGTCAAACTTGGATCTTTGTGCCTTGCCAAAAATGGAGTGTCGAAAGGACTTTTTTCCCTTGACACCACTATTATTTTAACTACCTTCACTCCATGGCAATACTTGTTTTTAAAAAGCAATTATTTTAATTGTAACACAACCTAAACATATGAAAGTGAATCTATATATTTTCTTTGTTCTTGAGAGTTTATAACAAAAATAATAAAAGTATTTATCTACTAGACTGTTTATGGTTGGCAAAACATCAGCTGGAATGATTAGCAAAACATCAGCTAACTGCCAATTGATTTGAACTTAATAAAATGGTAAATAATAAGAATTTCCTTAGAGCTGATTCACGTATCTTAATAATTAAGTAAATGTTTATAAATTTATGAAAAAAAAAAAATTGTTTTCATATTTATTTTCTTTATAAATTGCATTAGTTCTAATTGTATTAGTTTTTAAATGTAATGTTAATCATCATCTGTTTCCTTGAATTCTATTCTTTTATTGTCCTCTGTTTCTTTCACTCTCAGGAACCTCTGGCATGCTTTTATTGCCTTGCTTGGGGTGAATTGATTTTAAAAATGTTTAGCTTTTCTTCATTATTACTCAATTTGCAGCTTATTATTGCTTTTTATTACAACAATCTGGGTTATTAACTCATCATCATTAATATCATTTTATTACTAGTTTCACTCCATATTATTGCTGTATTTTTACCAACTCTCAAGAGTGATAGTTTCTGAATGTTAAAGAAAATAACACAAAATCAAACATGAGTGTTAAATGCATGCAAAAGTTCCCACTGCTCCTTGTTTTTTGTAAAACTAAATATTAAATAGATAGTTGAAAACTGGGTTTTTGCAGGAAAATTCTATTCATACCTAATATACTGCTTACAGCCTTTGAAACATTGGTTCTCATCAGATCACGAAAGTTAAGCAACATCGAGCCGGGTTAGTACCTAGATGGATGACTGCTTGGAAACACCAGATGCTGTAAGATTGATTGTAAAATGTGCAGGGGGTGTAATATATGACAGCTAGAAATAAGAAATCAGAGAACCATGTTCAAATTCCAGCTGTTTGTTACATTCCCTTATGTACAAATACTCTTGAGTGAACAAGAATTGAAAAGAGACATTGCTTAAACATGACACATCTGCTCCTACCAACATGCATTTAATCAATGTGGTAGGGTAATGACCCTTTCTTCGCAATAATATAGAGATTGTCTATGGCCAACAAAGGGCCTTTACAGGTTGAGAAGATGATTTACTATACAACACTTTCAATTTTTTAAATTTGGAGGGCTTCATGAGAGCTTCTCTGACAAAGTCTTTAGGTATTTCTAATAGAGTGAAGAAAATTTGGAGGGCTTCATGAGAGCTTCTCTGACAAAGTCTTTAGGTATTTCTAATAGAGTGAAGAAAATTTGGAGGGCTTCATGAGAGCTTCTCTGACAAAGTCTTTAGGTATTTCTAATAGAGTGAAGAAAATTTGGAGGGCTTCATGAGAACTTCTCTGACAAAGTCTTTAGGTATTTCTAATAGAGTGAAGAAAATTTGGAGGGCTTCATGAGAACTTCTCTGACAAAGTCTTTAGGTATTTCTAATAGAGTGAAGAAAATTTGGAGGGCTTCATGAGAGCTTCTCTGACAAAGTCTTTAGGTATTTCTAATAGAGTGAAGAATAACTAAAGTTAGAGGATAAGTCAACAAAATGATAAATATATAAGAGAATTTGGAAAACTTCTACTTTGACCAATTTTGCTAATGAACTTGCATAGAAGTTGGTAATATTCTTGAAAATAAAATTAACAAATTGTTCATTTGTGAAACATGTTAAAGTAGTTTTCCAAATTATTTGTATAAAATAATTAATGATCCCACTATTCCATCCATTTATTAAAGAAAACAAAATCCTTCGGTCTTAGATCCAATTTATCAACAGTTTTAGCAGTTTCATATTTTTACTTCAGTTGGCATTTTAAATCTTTAAACAGTGCACAGAATTAGCAGAAGCTTCTTATAAAATTTCTAATGTTTTTTTAAACTATAAAAATAAAGGGATATAAAATACACTTTATATAAAACTCTTCCTTTTTCAAGTGCCAACAACAAACTCAAATTACCTAAATGTCTATTTTTAAAAGTAGTTTTAAATTTCTGTGCTAAAATCCTATAATAGCCATTATATTAACATCTGGTTATAAAGATATAGGACACTGAAATAACTGTATGCAAAGTTTTCTTTGAAGTCAATACAGATTTGGAGTCAGATTAAACTTTCATTCTCATGTGTTTCATAAGCTACCATTTGTTTTTGTTTTTTTAAATAAATTTAGCATATATTCCTTTGCAAAAAATAACATAGATTTTAAAAAGTAATTTTTAAATAAAAATAAGATGTTCACATTTAAAAATGACTAATTTAACTATAAATACTTTATACCAATGTCAACTATTTACTCCAGTCAATGGTAAGTCTGACTGGTTCGATAAGCTCAAAGTGGCAGCTGATCACAAAAATTACCTGCCATCTGTTGTTAACTGGGGCAAGAAATGACTTTTTAATTTTAATACCTCCAAAACGAATCTGCTCTTTTATTCCCCTTTAGTCAGTCAGTTAAGTGCTATATGTGATATACACTTGCACAATCATGTCTTGAAAGAGACATGACTGACTGGGCAGAAGTAGGGTGCCATTACTTTCTGCAGTAGACTGGTTGCCATCCAAGGCTATAGAACCCAATATGTCCTGTTATTTAACCCATAACTGGAGGGAAGAGATGGATTAATACCTTTTCTAAGAGTATTTGCATGTAAGTGAATGCAAGGAATTCAACTGGAATTCGAACTCAGCTCCCCAAGTTTTTGTTCCAATTCCCCTTAGAGAACCAATTTTGCCATCCATCAGCATGGCTGATGCTAATCTCCAGGAGAGTGACTCATTACAACTTCTTAGGCTGACGTTTCTTGCTGACATGAAGCAGAATGATTATATTGAATTAGTTGAGGTCAGCTTCGAGGAAAGTTGATCCACTGTGTCATGTTAGACAATTTTTCTTGCAAAACTATCTTACAGATTTATAATTCTACATTTCATCCATGCATTGAATATTGCTTCCACATATGATCTGGTGCTTCTATTATGTATTTAGAGATTCTTGATAAAATCCAAAGAAGAATCTGCAATATTATTAATTCCACAGCTTCAGTCACTTTCCCAATGTACTAATGTAGCTTCCCTGTGACTTTTCTATAAATATTTTCATGTTAATTGTTCTGATGAGTATTCTTTTATGATACCTAGACTTTATGAAGTTAAGTGCAGCACTAGATTGGCAGTTTGGTCTCCTCATTATACAGTTGAAATGGCTAGATATAACTATAACTTCTATGCTCTATGATAACAGTTTATTCTATCAAACTACTTACTTGAAGAAATTTTCCCCAGCTTTTTTTTGATCTTCAGAGATTTAAATGCAATGTCAATTGTTATATTCTGTCTTTTTAATTCTTGTTCTTTTGCTGGCCTCTCTTCTTAATAATGTTTTTCTTTTTCTGTTCTTTCACACTCAGTAACCCCTTGTGTGTTAGTGGCTTTATTCCCTTGCTTCTGCCTTCTTAATTCCTGTTCTTTCATTGTTCTCTCTCCTTAATAATGTTTTTCTTTTTCTCATATTCTTTCAGTCAGTAATCCCTTGTGTGTTAGTGGCCTTATTGCCTTGCTTGGGGTGAAATGATTTTGTTTTTATTTAATATACAGGTTATTTTAATTCTAAACTGACTTACTCAAACTAATATTTTCATCTTAGATGTTATTATAATGTTTCAGCTATTGTATTCTCAAATTTTCTTCAAGTGTTTGTTATTATTGGCAACCTTCCGTAAATTTTGTGGCTTACAGCCACATCACGTTCGAACATCAGTTCTCATCCAATTACCAACATTATGCAACATCTAACCTAATCAATACCTAGATCAGTGGTGGCTTGAAAATACCAAGTGCTGTAATTTGGAGGTGCAGGTGGTGTAATGGATAAAGGCTTGGAATGAGAAATTGGAGAGCCAAGTTCCAATGCCTGTTAAACTTATATTCACTTATAAATTGTAAATATCCTTAGAAAATGTATGAATCTACCTTTTCTCCTCCTTTAGCTATAGTAAAACTTTTATCACTAAACCATTATTATCTAAAAAAATTAAAAAAATAATTAAGAAAATGAAGATTTTTACAACCTAAAAATATTTTCTAGCTTTAAATAACCTGCATATCATAGATTCTGCAACTAAGAATGTTGCATCTGTATGCCAAGAGAGGAAACTTTTGTCAGAATCTATTTTGCACATTTATAAGTCTACCATTCATCCATGTATTGAATACTGTTGCCATATCTGCTCAGGTGTTCCTGCTGTTCATCTCGGGTTTTCAACAATATCCAAAGAAGGATCTGCAATGTAACTGATCCTGATTTGGCTTCTCGTCTTCAGCCACTTTCTCACTGACAAAATGTGGCTTCCCTTTGTCTTTTCATGGCTTCTTCCCTGATGCCTCGCCCTCATCAATTTACCCATGCAACTAGATCCCACCCTTTTACTGTCAAAGTAGATAAATGTAACCGCCAATTCTACTCCAGCAGTTTCTTTCCTTGCACTTTCCACATGCGGAACCCCCTTCATCATAGCTTGTTTTTTTTGTTTTTTTTTAATCATATCACCCCAAGCAAGGCGGCAACGCCACTGATGCGCAGGGGGCTACGTAAGGGTAAAAAGAATGGAAAAGAGAAAGCCGGAAACCACATCCTAAACAGGAAACAAGGGATGAGCCTCTTCACCTGTTCAATAGATGCGGGTGGAGTGTGAACCGGGCAATAGTTAAGTCTATCTACGCCAATTGAAAAAAAATGGGTATTTTGTCATAAAGTGTTCAATATCAAGATAGAGCTTTAATAGAATTGATGTGGAAAAGTTTGTCACGTTTTCACTCTTCATGGATTATATATATATATATATATATATATATATATATATATATATATATATATATTTATTAGGTACCTACACTCATTTTCGATATCTAAATTTGAAATAGAATTTTTAAAAATAAAAAAAGTTTTCTTGAAACTTTTATTTTAGTTTTAACTGAAAGCTAAATGATTTCCAGTAAGCAAAATACTCTGGTGTATTTCAAACAGAAATTATTTTGAATGGAATCTAAAATTTTTCAATTTTTTACTCTTTCAATTATTCGGCTATTTTTAAATGATCAACAAATTTGTAAACAGAAGTTAATTCTCAGTTTTTAAAATCTTGCAAAAATAAAATATAGATCTGTGACATATTAGTTTTAGAAAATTAGCAAATTTTATGTTAAATTAATCTGATTTACACAAGTATTACTTATTTAAAGTGTGAAATTTAGAATAAAACTATTTCTTAATCACAGACTTGAACTTTTTGACCTGTCCGCTGGATATCAAACGTGTTAACAGGTTGTTGATTAGAGATAAGATGTGTATGGCAATCACAAGTGACAAAATTGTACAAATTTTTATTGGGTAAGAGGAGGAAACTGACCTTTTAATTTGCACATAGAAATTACCATACAACAACAAACAAAACAAAAATTATTTTAAGAATAAAGAGGGCAAATGATTTGTATTAAACTTTTAAATTTTCCATTACTAAATATAATCTTCGCTTAATTAAATTTTAAACTAACCGCAACAAATCTTTGAAGTATTTAGAAATATTTCAAAACTTTAAATATAAATTATTATAATTTAAAAAAAAAATTAAAACAATTATTTTAAAATTTCATTATTAATTGAAAATTTTGTTTCTTCAGACTATAATGTCCTTAATTTTTATTATTCAAGCAATTAAAAATAGCTCAATGTCATACATTTTTCATTTTACTATAGGAAGCAGATTTTCTGAAATAGAGGACAAATTTTTCAAAAAAATAACAGACGATTTACATTCCCCAATGAGTCCTGCGTTTAAAACCATTCATCGCAACAAAATTTAATTTCTTAAAATTTCATGAATTTACGTGGAGAGGGAGGGTAACAGGGTAAATTTTTTTTATTTATTCCCTGAAGGCCTTTTACCCCTTCAAATTTTTTAAAACATCCTTATTTCCGTGCAAATGTATATGCTGAACTCAAATCGATACTGAAGAAACCTACCTTTATTGATGTTAACGACCAGAAAAAGTTCGAACTTCTTCTTGCTGTTTATTCTAGTAAAAAAAAAACAAAAAACAAAAAAACGCAAATACACGCAAGTTTCAGCGGAAATTGAGTTCCGAAACAAAACAAATCGCGTAGTAATTGCACAAAGGAAGTAGGCTGAAATAAGCATCATACGCCTAAAGTCATTCAGCACTGAATGACATATTTCAAAGGTGTTTAGGGGTGAGATAAAATTCGATTTTTTCTGGTCGTTAACATCAATAACGGTAGGCTTCTTCAATAATTATCGATTTGAGTTCAGCATACATTTGCACGGAAATAAGGCTGTTTTGGAAAATCTTGAAGGGGTAAAGGCCTTTGGGGAATAAATAAAAAATTTACCGGGTAACAGATTTTAAAAAAACAAAACAAATTTTACTAAGATTTTTTAAAATAATAATTTAAAAAATAACTTCATTCATGTGAATAAGGCCTGAACGTGTCATTAAAATCTGACAATTATTTGATTTTTACAAGAATTTCCAAATTAAAAAAAAAAAAGTGAGTTATTTTAATTTAATTTACGTTTTCCATTGTAAAACTCTCGTAACGATTTGGTTACCCACTAACTCAAATCAAGATTTTTTATCAAAATTTCAAACGTGTTAGATCAAGATCAAGACCAAGAGATGTGTTTCTTCAATGAGTCTGCGTAAGGGTTACTTTAGCTACCCTAGCAGACAAATTTGTTACACGCATATAAAATATCTATTTTTGTTAGTAAGACTTGTATTAATTCTTCATAAATGATAATTCATAGCTTTCTGATTTTGGATTCATAAAAGAAAAAAAATGTTATTTGTATTTTACAAAAGATTTCTTCATTTACAATATTATTTGCAAATATTTTATCTTTAGTTTTTTTTATTACTGACAGATCTCATTTTATACACAAGACAGCAATTTCCTGACCATTTAACATTGGAAAACAAAACATACATTGAATACTAAAACTTGTTCATAAAACTGAAAAACTCAGTGTTTAATCGACTCTGTAGTGAATTCAAATCAAAGCAGTTTGATTGCTTGACTACGTTTCACAATGAATTTTCCATTAGGAATGAAAAGAAAACAAATAATTCAGGTGTCAAGGTAGAAGTAGGAAATATGCCTAAAAACAAGTAAATAAAATAATTGATTTTAATTTTTAAGAATTATTAAAGAAAAAGGTCAATACGAGGTTGTAATAATGAAAACTTCTCGGCATGAGTTTTACTACTTCAAAAACTTGAATGGCTCTATGATTCTAAAACCAAGAAGTATAGTCTTCTTTTCTAAGATTCCACAACTAGAAAACCGAGTAAAATGTAATGTATATTACATCAAATGGAGCAGACTGAATTTTAAACCAGTTATTTAAATCAACACTTTTTTTTTTTTACAAATGAACAAAACAAATCTTGTAAAATACGTAAATACCCGAACAGACGTTTTATGATTTATTTCATGTTAGAAATTCATGTACCTGTCCAACTTTAATCTTTAAAACATGCAAGTAAAACTTAATAGTAGTTATCGAATCTAAGAGTAAAAAATAAAAAACCAAAAATAACGTCAAGATTTCAACAAGAATAAAAACGGGAAATAAAATTTTAAAAAATCAATTTATTTACCAAGGGCACATGCCATTGCTGCACCCACCATTCCTCCTCCAGTAATAACAACATGTTGTGGTTCCACACTTGAACAAAAAGAGCGGCTAAAACATTGCCATGATTTAAAATGAAGCCGCTGGCACGACCGGAAAAATAAAGACGGAAACATCATATACACTGCCATTTAACTTAACACTAACAACAGAGTCCAGGCATTTTTGTTTTTAACTGGTGATTTTATTCAAGGGAGATTACCGAAAGATAAAATAAAATTGAATAAAGTTTTTTATTTTCATTTTGGAATTGGAAGCCAAACACTAAGAAAAATAGAAGCAGGGGTATCCTCTGATAACTTCGATAAAAAGTTGAGGGTGTCAATCAATTTTTGGTAGAACTCATCATACAACTTTCAGTTATAGATAAGATTGCCCGCATGAAAAAAAGTCTTGTTGGGGAAAACTCAAGAAAGTTCGAATTCACAAGCAAAAAAGGTTTTAAAGTCTCTCTTGCGAGGTTAAAATACCAATTTTATAAATGTTTTAATTTTTTTAAAATTAAAAGCAAAATTTTAATAAATTTAAAGTCGCAACAATTTTTCATGGGACACTCATCAATAATTGACAAACAAAAAAAAAACCGTTAAAACTTTAAGACTTAAAGTTTAAGTTGTTGAATGTTTTAACATTTTTTCACAGCGTATCAAACACGTTTTTTGACATCGCTATTTTTATTGAAGACTTTAAAAAAATCGAATAAATTAAATTATTAATGATCACGTGTCAAGCTATCAACTTAAATTGATCACTTTCGTTCGTGTAATATTTGTGAAATTTAATTATTTTGTTTTTTGGAGTAATAAACACTTTCTGTCAATTTCTCTAAAATGTTATTTTTTGCTCTGTCTTCAAAACGAAATTTATTTTAATTTTTATTCACAAACAAAAAGTACTTTCTAGATGTAAAAATATTATAAAGAAAGAAAATTAAACTACGTTTTCGATTTCAGTTTATAATTTTTTAACGGTTGAATAAGAAGATTTTCATTCCATTTAACGTGACGTATTTTTTTTTTTTAGCTTGGGAAAAATTGTAAATTTTTTGTTTGAATTTGAAGCTAAAAAAATGGAAAGTTATATTTTTTATATTGGTACACGTGCCAAAATAAAATGTTAAAAAAACAATCCTATTTTCTCTTTTATTTCCAGATTGCTACTGTTGTTGCTATGATTATTATTAATAATAATATTTCGCTTCAGAATGCTGTTCGTTACTAAGCAGAAATAAAAAGCTTAGCGTAGGTATTTGTTTAATTTTTTTGTATCACAGGGAAACAACTGTGTAAAAGTAGTAACTAAAAAACGGAACAAATAATTAACATGGCGTCATTAGCAACGGTTTCACAAAGTCAACAGAGAGTGAATAATTCTGTTGGCTGCTCTACTTGGGATAGACACAGCAGGATCTTATCCCCCAGGTCTGATTACCGATGCTATGACAAGGAAAACGGAATATTATCAAAAAAGAAGGATGATGTTAGTGATGAAGAGATTACTCTTGAAAGACAGCACTCAGGATTTTTAACTTACAATGACGTAGAGACTAGTAGTAATTTTGAATATTTTCTGAATGATCGGCAGAACTTCTACCAAGAGGGCTTTCTGGAAAAACTCAGCCAGCTTAGAATGGCCCACAAAAAAACTCTTGATACTTGGCAAAGGCTATACGAGGAAAACTTAGGGAAAAATAAAAGAACAGCAACAAAATTGGCATCTTCGTCTAAATGTGGTCAGTATCCTGTGCATAAAGTGGACATTGAATATTATGAACAAGATCCAGTTGAAAATATACATTGTGGATCAGGAGTTACAGGTGATACTTATAGTAATTTCCCCCCCAAAAAGCCAACTCTTCGAAAATCTAAATCTGCATGTTGTATGAGTAAGAAGTCAGTAATTATAAATACCGAAAGGGAGTCCATGCCCCCAAATAATAACCACTCCCCAAGTTATTGCTATCAAAGTCTGGAAGAAGAAAATTGGCAAAATCCAACAAGGTCAGTACACGACAAAACAAATATATCAGTTTCTAATTCAGAAATCAATATTTTAAAAACAGGTCTTTCAGACAAATCTAATTCTGACCATTTTTCCGATGTTAATTCGGAATCGCTTGATGGATACCTTGAAGATGATGTTTATGATGATGGCAGATGGCATCATCGGTTAACAATTCCTGAGCCATTTAATATGACAAAACGAGAAGAAATGAATCAAAAGAAAAAGAAAAGCAGAACTCTCTTAGAATATGAGAAAGAGTGTGAAGAAAAGAGGAAAGTTGAAGAAGAAGAATGCAGTAAAATGTTTAAAGCCACACCAGTTCCTGACCACGTCTTTATGCCAATCTATGAAGAAATACAAAAAATGGGTGATTTACGACGGTCACAAGTGAAGGAACAAACCAAAGAATTCCTTCAGTCACAAGAGAAGCCTTTCCGTTTTGCTTGGAATGAGAAAGAGAAATTTGGTGAGCGCTGTCATTATGTTCAGTCGGAGCAAGAAGAGGAGATGAAGAAAAACAAAACCTTTAAAGCTAACCCAATTCCAAAACATATTTTAGATTCTTCCATTGACGAAAAGCTAATAGATGATGCTAATCTGCGAGAAATGAAAAGAAAGATACGATCATTTGAACTCTTGAGAAGTTCTACTATGCCGAAGGGTATGGATTTCCGACAGAAACTAATGGAACAGAAATTGAAGTCTAAAGCCAGAGAAACAGAGAAGAGGCATAATCCAAAGATCCATTCTACAGTGCCAGATTACGATGCCTTATACAAACAATTTCAGAAGGATTTAATGAAAAAAAGAAAAGTGAGAGAAAACACAAATGTACAGCCATTTATATTTCGTACAAGTGAGCTAGTTAAGCAAAGAGAAAAGAAAAAAGAATGTAAAAAAGCCTTACAATGTGACACTGACAGTGATGTTGGTTCTGGGAGATTGAGAAGATCGAACAGTAAGTGAAAATGGATTCCTTTTGATTCTTAAAAAATCATATATTTTCTTACATTTTCTTGTTTTTTTCTTACTATAATTTTTATTTATTTAATAGATTTTTTTGTTCCATATGGTGTTTACTGTTTACACATTGACTACACTTGTGACTTATCATCGTTATTTGGCGGGGAGAAACTAACAGGCACACTCGTTAAAAACAGGGAAGCATTTTTGGGAAGAAATAAAAAAGGGGAATCCTGTTCATAATAGCGATCCAATGTATCTTTTTTTTCTTTTTTTTTTTTTTAATAAACCGTCAAGTCAACACTCAGCATGTAAAAATTTACATTTTACAACATCAGTTCTAGACTATGGGATACATATCTTTTTTTCTATTAAAATAAGCAACAGGAAATCACAATAGAACATTCTAGAAAAATTGGATCAAAACGGCAGTAGAATTTAGATTACATTTTTATATTTCTCAACCAATCAGCTAAAAACTTAGAATAAGAACATTCTAGAAAAATAGGATCGGAAGTAAATTAACACAAAAATATTTAGGCCCCAAAACAAAATAGTAAAATAATAAATCTGATTGGTCAATAAATGTTTTCACACCCTAATGTTAGGAAGATTCGTTGATCCCCTATTAATGTATATAATACACACAGTTAGAGAAAAAAAGGTCAGTCACCAAGCTAGCCATTAAGTCCGCATGCCACCGATACTTTGCCCGGCCAAGTCATTTCTTCCACGCCAAAGTTCATGACCTAGCTCCGAGGACCTTGAAAAGAAAAAAACCGACGAACTTTCTTTGAGCAACGCGACACGCTGTCGCCAACTGAAATGAACTAAATGTAAGTAGGAAAGACTTATTTACGGACTCTGCTAATGTAAACTTATACACATCTTTGAACAAATTTAACTCTTTGCCAAGTTTTATTTCCCAAAAGGCATTTTTCGCATCATGTATTTTGTTTGTTTCTACGTACCATTTTATTTTTCACATAATAAATTGTTTGTTGCTTAATGTCCGTTGTGAATTATTCCTTTCACTTTGCGCGATTGTAAAACAGAGTGTTGTATTTGTGGGGGAAATAATCTAGAGAGCCAGACCCGTAAAATACGGAAGCACATACAACCCAGCAAATACCAAATCCCCCACAAGACCTCATACACAAGGTTTTTACATTGTTCAAATTTATTCATTTTTTTATTAACTGTCTGTTCCGGTGTTTTTAAGAAAGGTTAACTATGGAATTCTCACTTTTTTATCAAGTTAATATGTCAACCAGACTCACTCTAAAGGAATATGCAGTACTGGTGGTAAATTAAATGTGTTTTGCTTAAAAATTGTCAAATAGAACAAAAATATTAACACTTTGTATAATTGGAGCAATATCCACCCAAAAGGATTAAGGTAAGCCAACTTTTAATTGTGATTTTTTTCCTGTGACTTTTTCCTTGCCAAAATTGTGACTTTTCTGTGACGTTTTTCCTGTGACATTTTCAGCCACAAAATTTTACACATTTGTTTTTCATAAACCGTCAGGCTTAATTTTGGCAGTATTTACTTCTAAGCCACACATAACAAAGTTTTACTTTTATATGTCAAATTTTTTATTCAATTTGTGGAAAGTTGTGCCAGGATAGATTTTGGTAACTGTTTTATCAGAAACATAGAACATGAAACGAACTGTCTCAAGGGTTTATTGTGGTGCAGTGGATATCGGTTCAGAACAAGAAATTGGGAGCTGAGTTGGAATTCCAGTTGAATTCCCTGCATTCACTTATGTGCAAATACCCTTGGGAAAGGTATTAATCCATCTCTTTCCTCCAGTTATGGGTTAAATAACAGGACAGATTGGGTTCTATAGCCTTGGTTGGCAACCAGTCTACCACAAAAAGTAATGACAACCTACTGTGGGGTAATCTTCTGCTCAGTAAGTCATGTCTCTTTCGAGACATAATCACCCAAGCATGTATCACATATGGCACTTAACTGACACGACTGAACATAATAGTTGGAAACAAAGCTTCTACTGACCATAAAGTGGGGGATCGATTTTCTATTGTTATGAAGTAATAAACTGATCCCCACTAATTAATATTTATTAATATAATGATATAATCCATCTCTTCTCACTCCAGCTAAATGGTAGGATAGATTTGGTTTTATAGCCATGGCTGGCATCAGTCTACTGCAGAAAGTAATGGCAACCTACTGTGGGATAATCTTCTGCCCAGTAAGTCATGTCTCGAAAGAGACATGATCACCCAAACATGTATCATGTATGGTGCTTAATTGACTGACTGACTCCTTTGATATTTAATGTAGTAAAATGTTTGTTTATAAGATGGTTCTTGATGGCAGTCTGGAGAAAATTAGTTTCGGATTGGTGGTAACTAGCTTCGAAGTCAGACCTTGCTCATGGTAGTAGTCATTGTAGAAATAGGTCAGTGTCAATCTACTATGGCCTTCTTGGCCATAAGAAGGTCAGAAAATATCATTAGTAAATGACCTCTTAACTACTTCACGCTGGTTTCTCCAGTGGTTGCGTTTTATTGTTTTGTGGTTTCTCTTGCCGTTCCTTCTCTTTCTCTAGCTTAGAACTGTGAGCTTATATCCTTTTGATCCGACTCTCAGACACTAGCGGAAACCTTGAACAAGAGATAGTATAGCTAGGGGATTGTAAGAACTTTGTCTCTTTTGCTGAATTATGATATTTTCTTATGTTTTTAGAGGATTTCTATTAATTTTTAAGCTAAAACAGTCTCCAATTTTTTCAATGATCATGGTGGAGAATATCAACTTCTCACTCGTTTTTCTAAAATGAACCATAGATGTTCAATGATGTTGAGATCTGGGTCCTGTGATGACCAGATAAGATGAAATGTTCTACTTCACAAGAATGTTCCTTGTGATATTCACTTACAATTTTAGCAGTATGAATGGGTGCATTATCATGCTGAAAGATGACATTTCCCTCTGTAAGCAGTTCCTGAATCATAGGATGAAGTTGATCATTAAAAATTCTTAAATATTCCTAAATGTTGATTTTAATAAACTTATTTTAGAATTATCTGTAAAAAATAATATTAAATCAACAAACATAAAAGTAGACAAGCTTTTGGTAGTTTAATCCAATTTTTCAAATGATACTATTATGGTACTAGGTGTTTCCATTATTTTGTCCACTCCCTGTGGATTCTTTTTCTCTGAAACGAAAGCAAAACATTGCTACTCTGCCTTTTAAAATATTTGCCAAAGATAAAAAGAATGAAAATGGTTTATCATGTTAATAAACTCTCTAAAAATTATAATTCAAACAAAATGAGAATGAAATAATGAAAAGAAGAAAACTTGTAACGGTATTAGCGTGCCAGTTTATTTAGAGAGACATCAGCTTGTAGCAGTGAGAGTCTCTTTTCTTGCAAAGAGGTACTTTCTTGTGTTTGATGGAGATATATATTTATGCAATAGATTGTGGTGATATTGTGGTCACATGATTTCTTTTTCTGAACAGGAGATAGTGTAGATAGAAGTTTGTAAGAACATTGTCTCTTTTGCTGAACTAGGATATTTTCTTGTGTCAGAAAGTGATTCTATTTATGTGACAGGTTATTGTGGAGATATTAGAGGCGTGATGTATAATTGACACTGTTGAGACGCCCGTGCCTATTTGGCTATAATGGACTATTCCATTACTATGTAAAGTAATGGTGGCATCTACGTAGGAGAGTGTGCCGAGCAGCTGATCGACAAGTCAGTTGTAGACTTCCGGTGACAACCCGGAAGTACCCATTGCTCATACTACGTCTTACGACGGTTGAGACGATTAACCCTTATCCTTGTATTGGATACTAATAACCTTTGTAAATACTATTTTCACGGAATACAACAATTAACCTATTCCTGTTGTTGAGTTATTTATTCTGACTCACGACATAACAGACACCATTTTATATTTTTAATTTCACCCATGTGTTTGTTTTTGATTTTGTCAACTGCACAGTATAGTAGGGTCAGTTGGGCATCGTCTGACTGTTTGGTGTCACTATGAGGACAGTGCAGAGGATTTGGAAAGAGTTGGACAAGTCTAATGGTGAGAACAGTTTTTGGAGTGATTACTAGTGATGGTGAAGTTATACCTCCAGCCACCTTCCCACGGGGCCTCAGACTCAACACGGTGGCCTACATCAAGTGACTTGAGAAGGTATTGCTGCCTTGAGTCAAGAGGATGGCTGCTGGAAAACCCTATGTCTGGCAACATTACAAACATGAGAACCAAGTCATGGCTGTCAGACAATTTCTGCAACCACATTACCCCTTACATTTGGCCATCTAACTCTGCAGACTGCAACCACGTAGATTATTATGTATGGGGTGCAGTTGAACGAAAGACCAGCAAAATTCCTTGTAACACTAACAATAAACTGAAGGCAAGGATTATAGCAGCAATCACCAATTTAAACAAAGAAACCATCTAGAAGAGACCATGGTTGAAGCCAATGGTGATTTTATTGAATAAATTTACTTCTTAGTGTTTCAATATATTTTTGTGTAATTTTCATAAATATATCTATTAAAATGAAATGTCAGTGTCATTTTCATTTTTGTGTAATTTAGAAAACAATTTATCCATCACATTGTATTGTGGTTACATCAGATTATTTCTAACAGGAGATATTATCGTGTGTTGTATGTAACAATTGGTTTCATCTGGGGAGTAAGAAGACCCTTCTTTGGCTGCAACACGAGACAAATCACCACAGCATCCTATGAGTAAAGAATGAAGAGAGAGGATTTGTGTCCTTTCATCTTATACAGCTTCATGCAACATCACCTTGTAGACATTAGGAAAGCTCCCCTGGCAGACAAGGTGAGGGTAATCCTTATATTCTCCTTAGACCCTTTGTTAATATTTATCTAGCATTGGTATTTATAGATATGTAATCCCCTGCAGAAAGGATTATTGGACAATATTTATCTCCATTTGGAATGATATGGAATTTGTTCCTTAAACATTTATTTATTGTCTCCATCACAATTATAGGTTATGTTGCTGGAACTGAAGCTTGACATCTAACCTGTAGGGTTTTTTTTCTGTTGTTGTAACCTTCTTTTAGCTTGACTACCTAACAGAATTACAAAGATCCAAATACTATGCTTTTTTTCCAGAGTTAGACCAAGAAGTGAATTTGTACTTTGTCCAAGTACATTAGTGTGAAGTAAGCGTAAACAACTTTAACTGCAGGACTCAGGATTAATATTGTTCTTTCATCTTGAGAGTGATAGAAAACCAGTCTGGAATTATTAGGCTTTATTGGATTACAGAACATTTTTTATTTAAGTTCTGTTATATTTATTTTAAAAGCAACTAATTACTTAAAAAAAATCCTCTTACCAATAGCATTGGGCTTTTGATAAATGTCAGTCAGTCAGTTAATTGCCATATATGACACATGCTAGGATGATCATGTCTCAAAAGAGACATAACTGACTAGGCAGAAGATTTTCCCACATTGTTGCCATTGCTTTCTGTGGCAGACTGTTTGCCAACCAAGGCTACAGAACCCAATCTGTCCTGCTATTCAAACAATAGCTCGAGGGAGAAGAGATGGATTAATATCTTTCCCAAGGGTATTTGTGTGTAAGAAGAATGCAACGAATTTGACTGGAATTTGAACTCAGCTCTCCAATTTTTCTGATTTATTTAATAAATATTATTAATAAATAGAGTACACTCATATATGCCCCCCCCCCAAAAAAAAAGGTTTAAGGACTTAAATTTAGATAATATTATTTATCTCTAAATGTGAAAAACATTAGGCTCTAATTGTAAGAACTAATTTTGCTTTAATACAAAAAAAAATTTTTTTTTTTTTGTCAATTTTTGGTTAAAAACTTGAATGAACCTTTAACAAACAACATTTACATGTTATGTTTTCTGCTTATGAACTAAACCAAAAATACAAAGAAAGAATTTAAAAATGATAAACCAGCAAAGAACATTTGATCTTGACACAAGGCAGTTAATTGCAAGTGAGAACTTTTTGATAGAGTCTCCAAAAAGCTTTTTATTGAGAATAGTTGTGAATGTGCTAATATTCTTTATATAAAAAATGAATGCATAGAACACAATTCATAAATTTTGATAAAAGTTACTCTGAGCATGAAAATTAATAAGAACATTTCCCTGTGAAATTATTCAACGGTGATTTAATTGAAAGGTTTCATTAAAAATAAAATTCTAATTTTTATAAAAATTACATTGAAATTTAATTTGTTTTTAATATGCTGACATTTTAAAAATATTTCCTAAACATTTTAATGGGTTTTTTTATTGTTACTAACAAATATCACTGATAACAAAGTTTAAAAAAAATGATTTCAAAATGGTTTAAAATCTAATCAGAACAGTTAAAGTTATTTTTTGTAATATTTCCAGGTTGATGGTGAAAATAGTCTGGAGCCATGCTTAGCTGAGACTTTTGCCATTTTAATTTTCCATTCTTGTAACTGCAATGCCACACAATACCTATGCACTTTGGAACAAAGAGCCTCTATAAAATTAGTAACATGTCAGATGTGACCCCCTGCCTGCCTCCCATCACCAAGTTAGTCAATCATGCTCCATGCTGGCCATGATAGGCATATTAATGGAGATACATTGCTGTCACATCTGGTCTGCTCTGGTATTCTTGCTATATGTTTAAAGATTCTTGATAAAATTCTAAGAAGTATCTGCAATGTTATTGGTCCAGACCTGGCATATCACCTTCAGTAACTTTCCCATTACTGTAATGTAGTTTCCCCGTGCCTTTTCTATAAATACTTTCATGGTAATTGTTCTGATGAGCTCTAATTGTAAGAACTAAAAGTTTTTTTTTTGTCAGTTTTTGTACTTCAACTTTATGAATTTAACTGCATTACTAGATTAGTAGTAAGATCTCATATTTTGCAGTTAAAATGGTTAGATGTAACCAGAAGTTCTGTGCCAATCATTTTTTTATTCTATTTCTCACTTGTGGAACTCTCATCTTGCTTTAAAGATTAGAATTTAACTTTAAATGCAAGATCAGTCATTATCCTCTGTCTTCTTAATTATTGTTCTCTCTCCTTAATAATGTTTTTATTTTTCTCATATTCTCTAACATTTGTTAAGACTTAGTAGTTTTATTGCCTTGTTTGGGGTGAAATGATAACAAAAAGTACATAGAGTTATACTCCTTTTCAGATGTGAAGTGTATACATAGTCAGATACTTTCTGGACACATTTTGTATATAAAAAAAAAGAAAAATTATTAGAGCAAAGAAAACTGTTTACTGATGAAAGCAAAAAACCCTAATTATAGATAACTTTGTAAGAAATCCCTTTAAGACATGAAAGATTAATTTTAGTTCAGGTTTGATTTGCATATTTTTTTATTTCAATTTTTTTTCTTTTAATTCATGATTTTTTTCTTGTAGGTTTTCCAGATTACTTTCATACCATCCCTGCCAAAACAACAACTTCAACAGAACTCCGAACCCAAGCAAACAGGTATTATGTCCCATCCAAGCTTATATGAGCTGATTTGCTAAGCAAATAATTAACCCCTTCATTTGTTATCACCATTGTAAAGCAATGGAAAAGCTACTAAATGTAATGTGTGCTGCAATCTTCTTGAATCCTGTTCTTTTATTGTCCTTTCTCCTCATAAAAGTTCTTTTCTCATTTACTTACACTTCTTGTAATTCCTTTGTGTCTTAGTGGCATACTCGCCTTCCTTGGGGTGTAATGATTAAAACAAAAAGGAATTCTCTTTGAGAAATTAAAAGGTAAAATCAGTCAAAATTCAGGATACATTGTTGTAGGGAAAATATATTTTTCTTATGTCTTTTTATGTGCTTTGACCTTTCTTTGACCTTTCTTTTTTGGCTTACAGCCATATCACATTGAAACATTGGTTCCCTCATATGATCACCAAAGTTAAGCAATGACGAGCCTTGTTAGTACCTAGAGTTGTGACCTCTTAAGAATACCAGGTGCTATAAGCATTGGATGTATGGGTGGTGCAATAGATAATGGCTTTGAATTATGAATCAGAAAGCCAAGTTTCAATTCCAGTTGGGTTCATTATATTAACTTACACTTGGGAAATGAATGAATCCTGTCTATGGAACTCCCTACTGTTCACTTGCTTCCCTGATAACAAAATTAACAAAAGTTTAAGTGCATCGTCAATTGCCATCTTCTATCTTCTTGATTCCTATTCATCTCTTATTCTTTCTTCAATACTCCCTGTGTGAAATTTTTGCCTGGAGCTGGCTGGTTGTGATGCTTGTTCTCATCGACGGTCGTGACGGCACCAATTGTGACACTGCCACCCGGCTGGCTGGTTGGTTCAGTCTCTGTTGCTGGTCATGATGATCTCGTCACAAAAACTGGTTTTCAAGACATCTATTGCAACAACGGACCACTGCCCACATTGTGATTTGATCTCAGAAAGTCGCATTGTGCAATTTCAGTAGCTGTCTTTCCATCATAACCAGACCGGACACTGGTGTACAATTGTGGTTAAAAATAAACATGTCACAAAAAAAAAAATTAAATAAGTGAACAAGGTCAAAGATGCCCGGAGAGTTGTGAATAAAGTCTTTATAATTAAAAAAAAAAATTATTAATTACAAAAGCAGAAAGTACAATTGTCGGAACGCCAGTTTACAATGGAGAGAGTATTTGCTTAAAAATATCAGAGCTTTCAATCTTCAAATACAAGTGTCTTTTCCAAGTTTCGTTAAAATATCAGAGCTTTTCAATTTCTTTTAAAGTCTTTTCACATATTTTCTATAACCAGAACTGTCAATTCTGTATGCAACTTTTAAAACAACAAAGTTCTTTCAGGTCCTTATTGGAGCTTAATGGAATTTACCGAATCAGAAGCAGGTAATGGTGGTGATGTGACGGCAGCGGTGTGGGGGTTGGTTTATCCTTGTCACCTGGAAGCTCTCTCCCAACTCAACTCTAAAAATTATTTTCATAGCAGTGTGGGCTTTTTATCAAGAATAATTAGAAATTTTGATTCTCCCAAATAAGTTTTAAAACAATAACGTTCTTTTGGGATTCCTATCGAAGGCACATTATTTAACATTCACTCTTTAAGTTAATCAGCGGCAAGCTTCATTTGACATTAACTCTTTAGCCATAAGTTCTATGGTAGGGGACCAGCTGTGGGTCATGGCTCCCCAGTTGGGAACCTTTTTCCACAGTCATTACATTTCAACTGCAATTTCCAGAAACTCACTCCAACTCTGATTTTCTCACTCCGGATTTTTATAACCATCCCCAATCCTCTTGAGGGATTTGACCAACTCAAAACTTTTGACCAATGAGACCGTTTTCCACCCACTTGATTTACGGGGAGCCACGGCTCAATGAATGAAATATCAACAGCTCACATGACGTCATCTTTAAATTTTTTAATTCCCACAATTTTCTGTTCTCAGGAACATCTGTTAGGGGATCTAACCTCACTTGACCTCATCAAACAAATCCAGACATTTTGTTTTGGCTACTTACAAAATTTTAGCTTGTCCAAAATAATCCGCTTCAAAAAGAAAAGAAGAATAATTATATTTCTCTCTTTCTTTCCCCTCTGTTAGCTAAGTTTTCTATTTCCCAGATTTTATAAGTACATGATAGTATTAAAATAGCTAATTTTTCTATTCCCCGGATTTTACAAGTATATGATAGTATTAAAATAGTTTTTTTACATAAGTTCACATCACGAATTACAATAAAGCACAACTAATAATACCGCTAATATTAATTTCTCTTTCTCCGTTGTATTAAACCAAACAAAACAAAAAATATACCAGCGGGAGATAGTGTTACACCTGTACCCGGTCCTTTCTCTCACTGTAACCCACTACATACTAGTGGCAGTCCTACTTTGCTTGGGTGAAATGATTAAAAAAAAAAATTCCTTCATGAAATTTAGAAACCTTTAAAAATAGAGTACTGTCTTCCAGAATTTTTAAATTATGGGAGATGGTATTCTATTCTTAAAAGTTCATTCTCAATGTCAAGAGTTACTTTATTATTTTTCAACTTTTTTGTAGCTTTCTTTACTTCTTCATCATTAGGATCATTATTGTTTATGTTTAGAGACAGACATTGTAATGCTCAGATGTATTCTGATATATATTCATAAGTTTCTTCAGCTTAGTGTTGTCAGGGTTGAAGTATGATCAGGATATATTTTCTGTTTTGATTTTGATTTTATAGTGCTTTACTTTTCTCCAAAATTCAACAGTGTCTATGCTGTTTTTCTCTTGAATGTTTGGTTTGCTTTTTAAAAAAAAAGAAAATTGTATAAATTAATTATTATTCTAAAATTATCTTTCCACATAATTACAACTTCTCTGCAAATGGTGGAGATGGAAGATAAAAGTAAGGGAGATAATTGCATAATTTCATTCATATACGTATATTCACGCTTTAAACTTCACATAAAGAGAATCTTTTCTTTGATGTCAATTTTTAAAAAAACTCTCAGAGTAACAAGGAATGAATGAAAAGAAAAGAGAAGCCATTTTCTAAAAAACGCAGAAGTAATTAGAAAAAATATCAATTCTAGACTTGATTTAATTCTAAGTGTCATTTTTTTCAAATAACAGAATCTCAACTGCAATTAAATACGTTTCTTTTGGAAATTTCAGCAGTAATTGACTCAAGTTAGAGATCTTATTAGAGGTCTAAGATTTTATGAAAGCAATAAAAGTGGATATAATTAAAAGAGACAAATAGGGGGGAAATCATGACTACAGTAGTTGTTGCCATGAATATAGGAACAAGAAAAAAAACAAAATAGAAAAAAAACAAAATGAGCTAACAGGTCATCACGCCTGATTTATCAGATCTCTATCACGGAAAATAAAATTATTTTGCACTCAAAAAAGAAACTTGAAAAATATATATGCATATTGATAATAAATTGAGACGGGTATAATTTGGATAAACAAATTAGAATCATTATTTACATTCAGAGTATTATCCTCATCTTTGTTGTTTTTATCACAACATTTCAGCCATTGTGCCTTCTCTCGTTTTTAAAGTGCATATCAATCTAGGTAAGCTGCAGGGAATTTTGAACCGAACCTCTTATTTAATCTACAAGTATAGACTGTTCTCATTTCACTGCTCATGTCTAGGAATATCTCACCCAGTTCTTATTTTTATTTAGAGCTGTTTAGTTATTGCATTGCTCTTTTCCACTGAGTGCAAGTAAACACTGCCCGGCTCAGGGATTGAACTTGCAACCACTATGTCACCAAATTCACAAACCAATACTTTTACCTACTAGACCCTTGTCTACTGTCCACAGTATTAATGCACCACTGCTGCTAATATCTTACTAGTATTAGGGAGGTATATGGGGGAGATATTTCTGCTGCACCCTGTATAAGAAAGGTTGTTGGAGCTAAATGTGATTTGTTCATAAAAAAATGCCCCTTTCAATATAATATCGATATGCACATTTTTTCTTTTTTTTTGTTGATGTGTAAAATAATTTCATTTTCCTTCATTTAATTCTGATAAGTGAGGTGTGATGATTGTGTAGCTCATTTTGTTTGTTTTTTTTTCTCTTTTGTTTGTTTTCTCTTATTCCCCACTCCTGCATCTAATTTCATGTCATCAATCACAGTTGTGAATTTTTCTTATTTACCTCATTTTAGTTATGTCTTTTTATTGCTTTAATCAACTGTGAGAAATTGAAAATCTGGTCATTTTTCATCAGTTTTGTTATTTTCCACTCACCTCTGATTCTATTTTCATTCCATCAACCATATTTGTGGTTCTTCATTTCAATCTCTTTTAATTATGTCTATTTTTATTACTTCTATAAAATCTGAGAAATTCAAAATCTAGGCATTTTTTTCTCTTTCTTGATTCTCAAACAAATAAGCATATTTAGGTTTTCTTTATTTTCATAACAGATTCTTGTGAATTGTCAGATTGCAGTTATACAATGTCTTTTTTCTTGATATATTCTTATTACTTCCAAAATCATTTATTCATAGGATTTGTCTGAGTTCTTTCTTGCTTTTTGGCCAAGTAATGATTAATTAATCTGACATGTGTCTAAGTTGATTCTTGATATTTTAGAAAAAGCATTAAATTACATAGCACTTATTTCGATTAACTGCGTCACTTAGAACTATTACTTCGCTACTTATTTTGTAATTTATGTAAACAGTAAATTGATTTGTGCATTACTTAAATGAGGGATTTTTAAAATTTATAAAAGTAGGTTGAAAGTATTAAATTGAATGTCAAAACTTTAAAATTATACAAATTTATTATGAATTTAAATTAAATTTAAATTTATTATAAACAAATGCAAATTATTTATATGATTTATTATGCAATTAGTTGACTGTTAGAATGACTGTAGTTCTTTTTAGCCTGTCTCACTTCTTACATCAACGAATGATGCTCTGCAACAGTCCCATTGAAATTTTTCCTTAACAAACATGTTTTTGTAGCCCTCGTACACATTTATTTTTTATTGGTGAATGTTTATCTGAAGATAATGAAGATGACATTAAATACTTCAGCTGAGAAAAATTGGCTGCCATTTTTGTCTACAAGGAAATTATCAACATGAAATGCCTTTATTAAATTTATTTTCAATAGATAAAAGGTTACAAAAATGTAAAAACAATCTTAGTTGGCAATAATATCAATGACAGATGGCTATAAAAAGGTACTGCTGATTATTTATGGCTAATTTGTTTAAAGCATTGTCTATTGTTTGCATCATGTAGAAAGTAAGTAAAAAGATGCACTTAAATAAATAATAAAGTCATTGTTTTAATTTCTATGAATATCAGTGCTTTTATAAAATAATAAAAGTTGGTCTTTGATATATTCTCAGAAAAATTGTAAAATAAAAGTTGATCATTGATATTTGCTCAAAAGATTGTAAAATAAAAAAGGATCCTTAATTTTTGCTCAAAAAATTAATGAAGAAAAAATGTTGATCCTTGATTTTTGTTCAAAAATTATAAAAGAAAAAGTTGATCCTTGATTTTTGCTCAGAAAAATTATAAAAAAATGTTGATCTGTGATTTTTGATTCAAAAAATTAATAAAGAAAAAACGGATCTTTAATTCTTGTTCAAAAATTATAAGAGAAAAAAGTTGATCCTTGATTTTTGCTCAGAAAAATTTTAAATTAATAAAAGTTGATATGTTTTTGTTTTGAAAATTATAGTCATGCTCTCTTTTGTATCAGTAAATCCTTGATTAATAGCCCTTTTGTAGAAAGCATTAAAAACAATCTCCTTCTTTATGTGCCATGCATCCTCAGGATGTAGGCAATCATGGATCTCCATAACTTTCTGTCCCTTGTAGCTCTGAATAAATTTTGTCATTTTTGTTATTTCTCCTAAACCCTGTTTTACCATCTATTTTTCTCAAGCTGACTAAATATGTTATCCATTGTTTTCTTCTGTTTCTTTTGCCTTCAATTTGTCTTGTGAGTTCAGGTGTTCCAAGTCTTCTTTTCTCATTATGTGCCCTAGAAACCTCAACTGTCTCTTCCTGATGTTAGTATGAGTTTCTTTTTGTTTCCATTTTCTCTAAAACCATGTCATTGCTTACATGTTTGATCCATTGTATACTCAGCATCCTTCTGTAGAACCACATTTCTGTTACTTCAAGTCTCTTCTTAATCTCGTTGCCATCTAGTAGGATAGATATAACAGTTTAGTCCTCTTTTCCTTGTTTCTAGTGGAGGTTTTCTATTTTTTAGCAGTCTGCTTAGCTTTGAGAATGCATCTTTGGCTATCCCAATATACCTTTGCATTTCAGTGTCAAACTTTCCATCCTCTGTTAAAACATTTACCAGATATTTAAATTTTTGAATTTGTTTGATTTTTATATCTCTGATTTGCAATTTGTACTTTGGACTCAACCTTTTGATAACGATACTGTCTTCTTTCTTCTTGTTTTCCTTTACTACTTTGTAGAGTATAGTTTTTGTAGTTTCTTTCTGTGCCTGCTATTAACACTGTGTCATCTTCATATCTTATGTTGTTAAAATTGTGGTTGTCAATAATGAATCCTGGCAGGACTTCTAGTTCTCTCAAAATCTACCTGCTGTATACGTTGAGAATATGTACAGTGAGAAGGCACATCTTTGTCTTATACTCCTTTTTATTTTTGCACATCTGCTGGTCTTATTTTCTATCTGTGTACAGATAGTTTACTGCCAGTATAGATTCTTGATTATTCTAATATTGTGAACCTCTACAGCCACCAGTCCATCAGAATTTTGCTGCTGATCGATAGTCGATCACTTCATTCTAAATCAGGCTCTGTCTATGTTGTGTTTAATTGATTACAAGCCAGTCTTGGTTGAAAGTTGCCAAAAATCCATTGCAGTGATGATCCAGAAAGAGTTGGGCAAAAAAAGGAAATCTTTGTAAAATTAACAACAAGGAGTTTGCATACATACATTCTGTTTGATACAGTATTTGGTTAGAGTTTATCACTCTTGCATGTCAGTCAGTCAGTTAAGTGCCTTACATGATACACGCTTGGGCGATCATGTCGCAATAGGTTGCTATTGCTTTCTGCAGTAGACTGGTTGCCAACCAAGGCTATAGAACCCAATCTGTCCTGTTATTTAACCCATAACTGGGAGGAATAGATGGATTATTACCTTTCCCAGGGGTATTTGAGCGTAAGTGAATGCAAGGAATTCAACTGGAATTCGAACTCGGCTCTCCGATTTCTCGTTCCGAGCCGATATCCACTGCGCCACAACGCACTCTTGCATGTAGATAACTATAATTTCAACCAACATCTTCCACAAGATGCAATACTTCATCTAAGTTGGCTGGTCTGGCACCTGGCTGAAATGAGAGTTTCTTCTAAGGCAGACAGTCATGTGAAAACATGTCTCTTGTGTTAACTTGCTCTGTACTGGCCCAACTCTATGGTACTTAACTCTCTAGCTGCTTATATTGGTTGGTGACGCACTTTGAGTACACTTATCATTTTCAAATGACCAATAAGGGATCCTCCTTTTGGTCACCTGATCAACATTGTCTGCCTCTTTCCTGTATAAGTGCCTCCTACTATTGCTTCAGGTGTGTGAAGCGTTCCTCTGATTTTCCCAAAATTCACTGGGGTGCTTTTCCATTGGTTATCTGATGAACCCCATCTCTTTCTCTCCTGCATAAGTGCCTCCCACCACCACCCGAGGATTGTGTTTCAGTTCAATGGTCAAATTTTAATTATCATTCTTTTTGTTTTTCTGTTCTTGGTGTTCGGTTGTTTCACCTCTGTTTTTATCATTTCAGTCGTTACAAGAAATTATCTTGCTTTGGTTGAAAAGAAAATCTAATGTTTCTCAATGTTGCAAAATTCCACAAAGAACCAGGAGACTTTATTTCCAAAAATTTTGTCTCACTTTCTCAGTGGGAGGTGGCTGTCACTAGGGTCATAAAATCCACCATACCCTGTTCCTTAGACAGCTGTCACTTCTATCAATGGTCATTAAATTTTTCAATAAAGGGGAAATTTTTAGCAAAAATGGATTTTCTGACTTTGTCGTTAAGAATCTTTGAGTCATAAAAAGATGTTATCTATCTTCTTTGAGTGGTTTAAACATATCTCTTGCCTAGTTTCAGTGACTGGAGAAGAAATAAATAAATAAAAAACATTAAATTATTATCTCTCTTCCTTCTCTTCTTCCCTTCCCTTCTCCTTTTTGGTACTGAAAATAGTGTTATCATCTCTTCTCTTACCAATTGTTGTCATTTACTTGTATATGACACACTAAACCCCAAAATCTATAAATAACACTATTTGCCATATGTCGTGTCATTTAAAATGTCTCTCTTCCTCTTCTGTTTATGTCATGTAACGTTTTAAATGTTTTTCTTCTTTTTGTTTATATCAAGCAATATTTTACATATATGGGCTTTGTAGCACCCCTTAAAGGTTCTTTTTTTTTTTTGGTTCATGCAGCATGTCCGTGTACTTATGAGGCTCGTAGCACTCTTTACAGTTTGCATGTTTGTCTTATGACTTTGTTCTTTGTGGTTACCATTCTTCTCTCCACAATAGGAGGTTTTGGTGTTCCCTCAATAGGTGTCAGCTTTACTTCTTCTTCTGTTGCTGAATCCAATTTAGTTTCTTCTTTGTCTTGGCTTGATCTGACTGAATACAAATCACCACACGGCACTCCCTTTTCAAGCTGTTGCATACTTGCTAACACGTCACTAACTGACCTTTTCCTTTGTCTCTTGAATCTCAATATTGTTACTACCATTGCTGCAATAATCACCAAAGTACCTACCAATGATGACCAAATTATTAAGATCCCTTTATTATCTTCCCATACCATACTTTTTTTTCCAAAAACATTTAATTTTTTTCTCTGTTTTAGGCTAATCCTCTCTATAGGTTCCAGTAATTTTGGCATCCTTTCGAGTGGGTAACTTCAGGAAATCTGCCCACTACCGGTTCCTGCAATTCTGTGCAATTTTCTAAACTTTTGTTAATTGTCCCCACAATTGAATTATTCACTTCATATTTCTTTTTAGCCTGGTAATATGGGGGTAGGGAGATGGGCTTTCCAAATGCTGGACACTCCCATAGACAGTTTTATCAAGGACAATGGAGGTTCTACCCTCAGTGTTCCCTGTGGGCTCTCCCCCACATACCTTGAACAGATCAATTGGCCCTTGCATGGCCATTCCCCATACTACATCAGATATACTGAGAGCTTGTGGCAACACTTTGTTAATACCTCTACTTGGCATGTATTCTTAATCCCCGCCTCTATCACCGTTCAAGTATACATAATCTGTAATTAGCTGTCACATATATAGGACAGTGACATACACATTCCCAAAGCATTATTCCTACATTTCCTTGCTTCTTCTGTCATTAGTATCATTTGACCTAGCTGAATTTAAAGCTTTATACTCCATCTCTGTTTGGTATTTCGCAACTGCCCCAAAGCCCTGATTGACTTGGAGGATAGAGAATAGGCAATATATTCAATATATTTCAAAACTACTTTCTTTGTTCCACAGTAGAATGGACATTAATACCAGCAATCTCTCTTCTTCCAACAAGTTAACACAACTTAGGACATTGTAGTATTTCCATAGCTCCTTGGTGGGGTCCACCAGTAAGCTCAAATGATGAGGCAACTCAGTTTGTATCTTCAATAACAGATCTTTTAAGTGAACAGGGGCTACTATGTTTGGGGATAGGTGTCCTAACGACAGCATGTCCAGTTGGGCCCTCACAAGCTCTAACAGAATCATCAAGGATTGACTTCTCTGTTGTAACTTATCAGTAATGGCCATTAGCTGGAAATACTGTTGTATAAATCCACTCATTACCTGAAATTTGTTTGCCATAGCTCTTGTGTTATTTTATATTTCTTGCCTCAACTCTCGCAAACTGCTCATCAACTGATTGATATTTGTCTTATTTTTTGTTAGCTCTATTCTTGTCACACTCACTATTGACACGCTTTCTCCTTCTCTTAAACTACCTTTAGTAGACTGATGGAATTCACAGGTGTGCAGCGCTTATGGCCCAAAGGTTGTGCTTCATTAATGCTATCACTAGACATACGCACATGTCCATGTACAGGCCAACAGCAGCACCAACGGTTAATTTCCTCCACCCTTTTGTGACACTCTAACCACACCTCCATCTCCCCCAACAGCTTCTTCTGTTAGTTACTGGATAGGGTTTCGAATGAGCCCAGTGCCATTGCACACTGACACTAAAGACATCCATCCCCATCATTCACTGCCTTATTTTCTGATTGAGATTTCGATTTCTCCGCCCCTCCCAGTCTTTGCTTAAGGGGTAATTCTGGCTTTTTTCTAGCCCACTTTCATTCCTTAAACAATTTTGGAGTTGAGAAAGAAGTATTAAATCCTTCTCTTCCCACTCATTCAGTTCTTCCTCTACTTTGGGGAGTTTTGAGTCAAAAACCTGGACTTTACTACTGGGGTTCTTTGCTTTTCCTATGGTCTGCCAATAGCAGTTGGACTGGGCAGTGATATCACAAAGCCCTCTACGTAACAACTTTGACACAGGTGACGAATGAGCGCTTCTGGTCACCACTGTCAGGCCTTATGCTGGTATTCGGACTGCCCCATCTGGTTTGTTATCGACAGTTTCTACTGGCTGTTGTTTTAACTCTCTTTCTTCCTCCTAGGAGTCTTCATCTGTCTCCATATCTTACAGCTCCACAAGGGTTGCTCTCCTCATCCTTGTCCTTTTCATCTTTGGTTCAGCCGTTCCATACTCAGCTATCCCGGCTAACTTCAGTTCATTGGGCATGAGCCCTCTTAACTCACCCTGCCATCTGATCCCAGACCACAAATGACACTGGACCCATCTGTTCTACTATTCTATAATAGGATTCCCATTTCTAGTCCAATTTTCCTTCTCTCTGGTAAATCTTTTAGAACACGGAGTCTCCAACCCTCAATTTTACTTTGTTTTTTTTTTCTATTCTCTCTTTTATTTCTTTTTTCTCTGTCCTCTTTATCCTACCACTGGGCCTGGGTGAACAACTTATGCTGTTGTTCGATTATCAACTAGTGATGCTCCTCTCCCATATACTTTCTGAAGGGCCTTAAGAAATTGTCTACTGACAAGACCACATCTTGCCTGTACAGCATATAGTATGGCGAGAACTTTATTGTAAGCCTCACAGCCGCTAAGGCCTGTGCTAAATACAGTTCCCCAATTCTCAGTGTTATCCCTCACTAGCTTAGCCAACACATCTCCCAAGGTCCTATAAAAACTTTCTTTTGCATTTCTCTGGGGATGGTAGGGGGGAGGGGTTATGTGTGTTATATTCAGGCTTGCTAGAGTCTCAGCCATTACTCTATTAAAATTTTCTGCACAGGGGCACCATATCTAGGAAATATCTCATCCATTACTAAATCAGCCATTGTCTGAGATTTCTTATCTGGTGCAGCATACACCTCTGGCCAATTTGTTAGCCAGTCTACAAAGCTTACTATGTATGAGAGTTTTCCTGTACGGTTCCAACACAACCATGCTATCCTTTTTAAAGGGAAAATTGGGGATATCCGTCTCTTCTGTTCTGAGCCTGACATACCATGCAGTTCTGAATGTAGCTGGTAACCTGAATATACAGTCCAAGGCCAGTAATATGTTCTTTCGAATAGATCGCAGTCTTATCGAATCCCCATATGACCTAGCTTATTGTGACACTGCCCCAATATCTGCTCTCAGATTCTTAGGCACATACAGTCTGAACCTCATGTCTTTGTCTCTGCCTGAGATAATATAGCCTCCCTTTGTTTATCACATGCTTGGAGGTTTCTCTTGCCTCCACTTGCTCTGAGAGCAGCTATCTTTCTGTCCTCTTGACCCTTCTTCATCTCCTCTATCCAATGAGGATCGGTCATCACCTGTGTGGCCTCTTTTACATCCATACAGAATGGTCTTTCAACTTATTTGAGTTAATTACTCCTATTATATCGGATGTGCGTTGTGGTACAGTGGATATCGGCTCGGAACGAGAAGCCGGGGAGCCGAGTTCGAATTTCACTTGAATCCATTGTATTCACTTACGCGCAAATACCCTTGGGAAAAGTATTAATCCATCTCTTCCTTCCAGTTATGGGTTAAATAGCAGGACAGATTGGGTTCTATAGCCTTGGTCGGCAACCAGTCTACCGCAGAAAGCAATGGCAACCTACTGCGGGATAATCTTCTGCCCAGTCAGTCATGTCTCTTTCGAGACATGATCGCCCAAGCGTGTATCACGTATGGCACTTAACTGACTGACTCCTATTTGGTAGGCCCTATCTTCCACTCCTGGCTCTACCCTCACAGATTCTACCCACCCCCAACATTTTTGGTATTTTGGGGAGCAGATCTGGACATGTATTTTCTCTTCTGGCCAAGTACTCGATCTTGCAATTGTACTCACTCAATTTCAGCACCCACTGTTGAATTTTCTTGTTTATTCAGTCAGCCTCTAACAAATACTGAAGAGGTTTATGGTCAGTTTTAATAGTAAATACTGCTTCATTCAGGTAAAAATCCAACTTTTGCAGTGTGTACATCTCCCTCTCTCTCAGTGGCCATTTCTGCTGAATCTCCAAGAGCCTATGTGACAAAAAGTATACCAGTGATGTACCATCCTTGACTGGGCATGATTGAGTGAAGACTACTCCTATACACTGCTCACTAGCATCCATGCACAGGACGATTGGCTTACTGAGATCTGGATACGTCAGCAAAGGAACAGCAATCAGTTGTTCCTTCAGGCAATCAAAGGCCTTCTGGCAGTTCTACATCCACTTAAATCTAGCATACTTTTCAGTCAACATTATCAGCAGGATCACCAATCTAGAAAAAGCTGGAATGATGTGCCTATAGTAACCTATAGCCCCTATGAATCCTCTCACTTGTCTTACTGTTTTTGACTCAGGCATTTCCCTTATCATTTCTACGTTGTTCCGAGTCAGATTTAATCATAACAAAACCCAGATACTTAGTTTCCTCTTTCAGAAACTGACACTTTGATAATTTCAGCTTCAATCCATGCCCTCCCAATACCTATTCTAGATGGTCGAAATGTTGTTCTGATGTTTCTCAGAACACCAGAATGTCATAGCAAAGATAGGTCATAGCAAAGTTTTCATCTCTGCTTAACACTTCTCTCTATTGGCCTCCTCAAAGGCTACCTGCCAATATCCTGATCTCAGATCTATTGTGGAGAATTATATAGCCTTCCCCAATAGGGCCAATATGTCATCTATTAAAAGTAGAGGCACTGCTAAAGGCTTGGAGATGGCACTCAACCTTCTAAAGTTGACACAGAATCTGTGTCTGCCATCCTTCTTGTTAACTACCACTATGAGGAAACTTCATGGTGACTCAGACCTCTCAATCATACTAGCCTCCATCATGTCCCATACTGCTTCCCCAGTAGAGGTCTTTTGTGGATAGGTGTTCTGTAGGGTCTCAGTTTGATTAGTGGCTGGTTGCTGGTGTCTATCTGAATCTTCACTGTGCTGGTCTACCCTAACTCCTTGTATGATTTAACCACCTCATCACAGTCGGCCCTCAACAGACATCCCAATCTATCCCTAAAGTCATCAGGGGATACTACCTTTTCATCCCTTGCACCTTATTTGCTTTGGTCCTCTTTTTTCCACTTCATCAAGCTTTACTCATTGTATGGATCTCAATGGTGGGACTCTTCCTACTTCCTTTCCTTTATTTTCACTGTCTTTAGTGCCTGATTGAACAACACAAAAAGCACTACTTCTGCTGTCTTGACCACTGTTTCCCATAAGGCTAATTCATTTATTCCAGATATGTCCTTCTCCATTGGGATCAACTGAAAAACTCGTTTCTCCACCTTTCCCTTTGTTACTAGCCTACCTCTGCCTGACACTGTGGTTCTAGGGGGCAGCTTTATATCTTCCTCAACCACTACTGCTACTGATTCATCTGGGGCATTTCTTAATGAAAACTCTACACCATCTACTATTAACACAATGGGGTTGAATCTTACTTGGGCCTTATGGTGATATAGCCAATCCTCCTCTAAAATTACTTCTCCACAGAGATTGTGGGTGACATAGAAATTATTGACATCTCTGGTTCATCTTACCCTCCCTGGAAGTTCCATCTATCTTCATAGGTTTGCCATCTGCTTGAGTAATCTCTATATCAGGATTCCCCATTCTTCCTTGATTTCTTAGGGATCTATATTTTTTTCTTCTAATTAAGGAAACCAATACACCTGTATCTATTAAGGTCCCTCACTGCTGATCAACCCACCATTACTTCACAGGTGAATTCTTCCTCGTCGGGCAACAAGGAGAATACCTTAGCCTTTCTTCACCTTGCATTACGATCATCTTCTTACCCAAACACAGGTCCTGGCAGCAACACTCCCTCATCACTGCCACTACAAGGAGGCCCTGATCATTGGATCATCATTTTTCATACTGGGGTGCCCCTAGCTGGGTTTTCCTGGGGTTTCTTCTCCCTATTCTTTTACGGACAACTTCTCTTCAGGTGCTATGGTTTCCCGCAAAATTAACACCTTCTTCTCAAACAGTTTACAGCAAAATGATCAGTCTGGCCACATGCACAACACTTCACCCTATTCTTTTTTATGTGGGCTACCCTCCCTTTCACTCCTGGGGTGACCCTTTGACATTTCCCTGGTTCTATTTTCCAGGGGCAAGCTTTTTTAACAGGTGTCTGTGAAGGCCTTTTTCTGAGGCCACACCACTTCATCTCATGCCCTCAACAACTGCACCTGGTGCATTTAAGAATATAAAAATCTGGGGGTAGTCCTCTCTTTGTTGGACAGTCCACCACCCTGTGACCCTCATAATTACAAGTCCAACATACTAGTCCTATTTGACCCGGTGTGGGCTTATAAAACCCTTGGTCCAAACAACCATTCCTTTCTACCAGGAACCTCTTCCCATTACTCTAGTCCCTCTTCCACATGGGGGGCTCTCTTCTCATCCTGCCTGCCTACATCCCGATTCTGTGCCTTTTCTCCCCTCACTCTATCTCATGGTCTTTGGCTGCCCTTGGCTAGTGCAATGGCCACTGACAGCTTGATCGGAGCTTCCTTAACTACCTCATGCCGTACACACTCATCCTGGAGTACGTCTATGTACAGGTCAGCCAAATGAGCCTGTATACTTGGGTAATTTCTTACATCTTCCTTGTACACAAGGATGGCCATCTTCTGATTTTAACATTTCCAGTCTGGCAATATTGTGGAAGCGTATATCTATATATTTGTTCCAGCTCTGAAGTATTTTTACTTTCTCTACTACAAGCCTTCAGTCTATGGATTCAATGCATCCTGTTGATGAAAATGTCTTTTGTCCTATTAGTTCTTTTATTTTTTATGCATACCTGCTTTATCTATGATACTCATCGTTCTATTTCTGCATATTCTTCATTGAGACATTCTTCTTAAGCCTGTCTGCTTTCATTCCCTATTTCTTTATGTAGTGTCCTTAGAATAAGCAAGCCAAATTCAAATTTTTATTGAGAAAGGCATGCAACCAACTCTCCCTCATTAGATCAAAGGAAGATTTATTCTCTGCTGCTGTTAATATCTTGTAACCTTAAATGACTTGTAGCATGTTGCTTGAAGAAGTAAGCACAAATAACTCTTGTTGTTACCCAAAATACTATGACGCACTTAATATGATATTCTGATGATTTTTCATTGATTTAGTTCTTTATGTATCTATAACAATGTAAATATTTTATAGAAAAATGTTATTTGAAAAGTATATTTAAACTTGATAAATGTTTTGATAGGTGTATTTTTTTCTTATTTTACTCCAAGCAAAGTGATAAAGTCACTAAGATGCAAGGGGTTACAAAGACTGAAAGAAGCCGTGAGAACATTAGGACATTAAAATATCAGTATTCAAGTAGAAAGATGAGAATTGACAATGCATTTAAATTTTGATAAGAAATCAAGAATCTAGAAGAGAGTTCCACGAGTGAGAAATACAAGAGAAAAAAAAAACAATAACATAGAACTGCCAGTCTATATACTTAAATTCATGAAGTCGAAGTACCAAAGAGGAAATCTCATCAGAACAATTACCATTTATAGAAAAGGAAGAGAGCAGTTATATTACAATACTGGTAAAGTAACTGAAGCCGAGATGCCAGGTTGGGACTGATGACATTGCAGATTCGTCTTTTTATTTTGTCAAGAATCTCTAGATACATAGCTGAAGCACCAGACCAGATGTGGTATCAATATCCGATGCATGGATGAATGGTAGACTTATAATGATGCACAATAGATTCTGGCAAGAACAATTGTTTAGCATGATAGCAAACAAACTTTTCTCGTAGTTTATATTTCTAATTATATTAATCAAGAATTGTCTGAATGTTTTAATCAAAACATTATTTATTGGATTGCTTTGTTTTTTTTGTTACACTGATTCTCACGTCTTTCATTGATTTCTTAAAAGAACAAAAAAAATCAGGCATTCAAAGTAGACTAAATGTATAAAATAGTAAATATAGCAAGAAAATCATGAAAGACGAGAATTAATCCAAATGAAAAGCAATAACAGAGGACGGAAAGTGTGATACTGAGATCCGAAGGCATATTGGCATGGCCAAGGATGCATTCCAGAAGTTGAATGAAGTATTAAGAGGTAGGAAAATAAAGATGAGAGTACTGGATTGTTATGTGATGTCTGTCCTTCAATATGACAATCTCATCAAAGATGAAGGAAAGACTTGAAACAACCAAAATGTGGTTCTACAGAAGAATGCTGAGGATACCATGCACAGAACACGTGAACAATGGCAAGGTTTTAGAGAGGATGGACATGAAAAGGAAACTGATACTTAATATCAGGAAAGGACAGCTGAAGTTTCTGGGATATGTAATGAATAAAGAGGTCTTGGAGAATCTGATGCTCACAGGACAGATATAGGGAATGAGAGACAGGGGAAAGCAACGTGTGACATACTTGATGGACTTGAGCAGATGGATGGCAGAGCAGGGGTTGAGCAGATTAACAGGAGAAGGAGCATTAAGATCTACAAAAGATAGGGAGATGTAGAGGGCCACGATCGCCTATGTCTTGATGGGACACAGCAAATAGAAGAAGAAGAAAAGCAATTTTATACCCATTTCTTATTTTGTATCGTCTTTTTCTTTTTCTTCTTTCATAACCTTTAACTTGAATAACTGTTCAATGTCAACTTCTAAAGAATATAATTCATCAAGCACTGACATCTCAAGTTAATCAACTGATAATATTAGGAAGAGAGAACAGAAAAAATGATTTACACCATCTTGTATATTTGATAACATTCCATTTTGAAACTTTTCACTGTGAGGAATCTCAATAATTTAAAAAAATTTTTTAGTTCAACTCATTTGGCCAATCAATCATGAATTCCACTGCCTCGATATACAGCTGCCTCAAATATAGAACAACTGCCGTTTTGAGATTCACAAAACTATAAATAAGGATAATAAATTGTTATATATTGTGGCATATTGTTTTTTAAGACAATACAAAATAGTATTTGTTTTTAATATTTCTAATTACTGTAATTTACCTACAGGCAGAAAACTTTCCTATTATGAGCTACAAGAAAGTAGAAACACGCAAAAGAAAAATACTTTATAAAATTACTTTTAATTTTATATGTTACAATATTTTTTAATTTTTAAATCATATGATAACTGACAACACTAGACTTATTGACCAGACACTCTGAATTTGTTTGTGGAAATTTGAAAATATTAAATGATGTGTGGAGATTTGCCAGATATTCTTGGTATTTTTTATCAGAACTTCGGATATAAAGCGAACTCACACAAGGGTCTAAAAATAATGTATATTTATTTGATTTATATTACAGTGACTCCTTTGATATTCAGTGTAGCAAATGTTCATTTATAAGGCAGATCTTGGTAGCAGTCTGGAGAAATTTTGTTTTGGCTCAGTAGTGGGTAAGTGGATATTGGCTCGGAACGAGAAACCGAGGAGCCGAGTTCGAATTCTAGTTGAATCCATTGTATTCACTTACGCGCAAATACCCTTGGGAAAGGTATTAATCCGTCTCTTCCTTCCAGTTATGGGTTAAATAGCAGGACAGATTGGGTTCTATAGCCTTGGTCGGCAACCAGTCTACCGCAGAAAGCAATGGCAACCTACTGCGGGATAATCTTCTGCCCAGTCAGTCATGTCTCTTTCGAGACATGATCGCCCAAGCGTGTATCACGTATGGCACCTAAACTGACTGAGTGGGTAGTTTTGAATTCAGAACTTGTGAGTACAAGTCATCTTTGTAATAGATGGTGGTGTCAATCTACTGTGTTTTTCTCAGCCCTAAAAAAGGACAGAAAATGTCTCAAGCAGATGACTGTTTAACTTTTTCACTTGACCCACTTGGCTGGTTTCTCTGGTGGTCCCTTTGCTTCTGCCTCAGAGCTGTCAGTCTTTTGACAATGTTCCCAGTCAGTCAGTTAAATGCCATACGTGATACACACTTGGGCGATCATGTCTCAAAAGAGACATGACTGACTGGGCAGAAGATTATCCCGCAGTAGGTTGTCAATTGCTTTCTGTGGTAGACTGGTTGCCAGCCAAGGCTATAGAACCTAATCTGTCCTGTTATTTAACCCATAACTGGAAGGAATAGATGGATTAATACCTTTCCCAAGGGTATTTGTGCATAAGTGAATGCAACAAATTCAACTGGAATTTGAACTCGGCTCCCAGAGTTGTCATTTCGAGTGGATATCCACTGCACCACAAGTTCGCAGACTACTGGCATAAACCTTGGTTTTCAGCTGACATCAAAAGTCTTTTTATGTTAAATCTTTTGATTGACCAAAAGTGATTTTATTTTCTGGCATTCTTTCTTTTTTTGTTTTTTTCTTTTTATATGACAGAAGTTATGTGTGGAGTGAGTTCAGTCTTTTTTCTTATTCCTCTTTTTATTTGAGGGTTTCCTTCTTGTTAGTTGAGAAAAAGAAAGAAGGGTCTTAAAGAAAAGTGAAAATATCTTAATTTAATTTTAATTTTTATATATTTTATCTTCATTATTTACACTGTTCAGACTGTTGTCCTCATCTTTATTTCCATATTTACGACATTTCAGCCGTTGTACACTTCAGTCTTTTTCAGATGCCAGAAATTTTGAACCAAACCCTTTATTTAGATCACTTGGGTATATTATTCTTATTCCATGTATAATGCCACTTCCAGATGTGATGTAGTTATCTCTCCTTGACTCAACTCTAAGTTATTTGTTCACTACTGCTGTAGCCAGGTATTGAACTCACAACTCTTTGAGTCAAGTTATTGGAACTAAACAATGCCTATATCCAGTGGGCCACTTAAGAACACATGGTGGATATTTTTATATTTTCATGACCCAGTTTAGTTTCATATTTTATTTTTAGTGGCAATTACTACAGATAATATTCCTCAGCAACTATCTTATTTTAATTTTTGTATTTTTACCTCTATGCCACACATGAATCTTGAGTAGTGGCAAAGGCTCCATGTATACAACAAATGCACTGGATGCCTTAGATTTTTTCCAGCATAAATAATTTTTGAGCAATACAAAATTAATTATTGATCATTTTTACTGTCCTCCTTCCACTTTTTAAAAAAAATGTTCCTATTTTATTTCTTAGGATAAATTGTGAAAATTAGTAGTGTGAGCAGAGAAAGCCTCTTTTTTCTGTATACCACTCATGCTAGGTCAAGTGGGTCATGCTAGTTCTATGCACCCACACAGAACACACGTAAAAGGACTGACTGAAAGAAGTTAAGATTAAGGGAAGAAGAAAAGTAAAAAATACCTGTGTAGTCAGAAGCTTATTTTTTTTGTGTGAGACACAGGTAGAACATGCATTACCCACTCTTAAGGGTGGTGTGTGATGATAGGGCATCTCCCTTATTGTTCTGATCTGACTCTTGCAATGATAAAGCTGGGCTTAAGGATTCAGCTACTTTCTGCAGTGGTACAAGAAACCAACTGTCATTTGCAATTGATCATATATATGAATTCTGCTCGAGTTCCAATAGACATGCAAAACAAGAAGCCTCACTGAGAGTGCTGTTATATTCTACCACAAAGTGATTGATGAAATTTGCCTAAAAAGAAACAAAAAAGGAATTAATTTACAAATAAGTAAATGTGAAATCTGTTATTATCTGTTGATTTTATAATTTTTCTCAGATTTCGTTCGTAATCATTAACAGTTTTCATGGGTTTCATGCCTCAGTTTCAAACTCATCAATGCCACTGATCTCACATATTCCTTTTAGTCTTTATGCCTTGTGCGTATTGCAGTATTGCATAGGTCAACCAGAGATTTTGTGTCAAATAGAATAACCAATTCTTTTTCATCTACACTCTTGTGCAAATTAATTAAAACAAAATGAATAATGTCTCCCTAGGATCTTTCACATGTTCCCTGATCACATATACATCATCTTTTGGCATTGTTTTTCTCTTTTTCAACTGCATTTTCCTTTATGACAGACTGATGGATCAAGTTTGTTTCTTAACCTTGATGACACGACTGATGAAAACAATATCTGTGATCCCTCAGTAAAGCTTACTAGTGTATTCCTTCTGCATTACAATATTCATATGCTTCCCTGGAGTAAAATCCATCACAGAGACTAGCCATAAGACAACTAATCAACAGTCAAGACTACAGTAGTGTTTGGGTGTGATGAAAATCTGATGCAATCACGGATGACGCAATACAAACAAATTTCATCATACACCCTGATAATGGATTCAAATTACTGCGCACCACTGCAAATAACCTAATCTGAGGGAAAAATAGAAATCGATTACACTGTCACTTAAGTGGGTCTAAAACTGACCGTATGGTGAAATAAAGGAAACTAAAGCAGTTGTTTCAATTAATTTGCTCAAGGATGTATGTGCTGTATTCTTTCAGGACTTGGCAATCATGGCTTTCCACAATTTTTTGTCCTTTCTAACTTTTAGTCATATATATCTACTTGTTCTATATTTAAAAGAAACCTTTGTTGAAATATTTTTTTAAATGTCTGTTTTTATATGTAGATATCGATGACATAGGCAAAATTTAAAAGTTGAAAATTTAAAATACAAAAATTGGTGCAGATAACTCTGTATTGATTGTTACAATGTATTGACATTATCAACAGGATACCCCTTCAAAAATAACAAATCATTTTTTTTTATTCTGATAAGTGTCAAAGTATAAGGAATGTCTTAAGAATCCTAGTCTTCAAGAGATTATTTCTAAAGGAACTTTTTCTCTATTTTTTTGCAACTGGTCCAATTGCAAAAAAATAGAGAAAAAAAGTTCCTTTTTTTTAAAGAGTTTCAACCCTGTTTTTTTTTTTTTTTGGACATCATCATCATCATCTATTTATCAATTTATTTTGTTTCTTTAAAAAACAGGGAAAAGATTACCAAACTGAAAAAAAATGCAGCAAACACAGAAAAAAATTCAAAGCCAAAGGATAATTTCTTGAAAAAAGAAATTCAGCTTAAAATTTCAGCTTACACCCAGAAAAACAAGAACACAAAATCAACTCCAAAATATCGGTAAGAATATATTCTTTGACATCTAGTATAGCCTCCAAAGTATTAGTGAAACTAAATCATTTATTAAATTGATGAAATATACTTAACAAGTATTATATATATTCTTGAAAAAATTTTTGGATATTCTACAAATCCATGGGTAATAAATATTTCGCAGCTAAGCAACCATTCCTCACAACCGTTAATACAACAGTTAATGTTTAAAATCATCCAACATTAACTGTTGTATGGTTTTGGGTCTGAGGAGCGACTGCTTAACTGCGAAATATTTATTACCCATTGATTTGTAGAATAACCAAAAATTTTTTCAAGATTATATTACTCTGTTAAATTTAATAAAAAATTTAACATTGAGTTCTTTTGAGTTTGTCTCTATTGGAATTTATCTGATAAAAATACCAAATATTCTACGTTATATAAACACCCACAATACAGATTTAATACAAATATAGAATTCGTCACCTAGCTTATTGATGCTATATTCAGCACGCCAACTTAGAGTATTGTTGACAAACCTGTTTGTAATTATTTAATCCACTAGTCAGGATGTATTAGCAGTTGTCTGTTGATTTTTTTCATTTTTGTTACTTTTATATTAAGTTAAAAAATAATTTATGGACTTTTTATTAGTTTTAGGGGGATTTATTCTTAGTATGTTTGTGTGTATGTACACATATACATACATGTATATGCATATATAAGAGTAATTCAAAAAGTATGCCTTAGTCTTTCTCTTTTCATTCTATTCTCTCTTCTTTCTTCTTTTTTCACTTTAATTTTTTTTCTTCTTTATCTTTTTCTTTTTTCCAGTTTTGAAATTTTCGACATGTCTGGCTTTCTGTGGCAAAACATTGAAACACTACTGTCTATGAGTCTTACACACACCATTCTTTAAAATGTCATAGCCTCCCAATATCACTTATATTTCATCTCATTGGATGACCTCTTTATTCCTATGTTTTTATTAATGTTTTTGCTTTTTATTTTTATTTTATTTTTAAATCTCCTTATCTATATATATTACAAAGTAAATTAACCACATTTTACTGCCTGATGATGCTGTTTTAACACCGAAACTTTATAGCTATTTAGTTGCAGTATGCCATAATAATAATAATAATTACCAGCTATCTATACTTTTTTAAACTAACTGTAGAATGTACTTCATTAGTAACCATTACTTATATATATACACACACACACACACACACACACACAAGATTAGTAAATTGTTTTCTAAATTGCACAAAAATGAAAATAACACTGACATCTGATTTTGCCTCATATATTTACTAAAATTACTCAAAATTATCTTTTTTTTTTTTTTTTTTAATCGTATCACCCCGAGCAAGGCGGTAACGCCACTGATGTGCAGGGGGCTACGTAATAGTGAAAAGATTGGAAAAGAGAAAGCCGGAAACCACATCTTAAACAGGGAACAAGGGATGAGCCTTTTAACCTGTTCAATAGACGTGGGTGGAGTGTGAACCAGGCGATAGATAGATCTTGAAATACTAAAGAGTAAATTTATTCAATAAAATTGCCATTGGCTTCAATCACGGCCTCCAGACGGCTTTGGAATCTACCGTAATTCTTCTGGATAGTCTCTTTGTTTAAATTAGTGAATGCTGCTATAATCCTTGTCTTCAGTTTATCATTTGTGTTACAAGGAGTTTTGTTGGTCTCTCTCTCAAGTGTGCCCCACATATAATAACCAAGATGGTTGCAGTCTGGGGAATTAGGTGGTCAGATCTAAGGTGATGTGGTCACAGAAATTGTCTGACAGTCATGACTAGGTTCTCCTACTTGTGAAAGAGCATGGTGCAGAGTCCTGTTGCCAGATAAGGGATCCACCAGTAGCCACCTTCTTGACCTAGGGCAGCACTATCTCTTCAATGCACTTGATGTAAGCCTCCATGTTGAGTTTGAAGCCTGTTAAAGATGAATGGAGGCATAACGTTGACATCACTTGTGATCACTTCAAAAATCTTCATAATCACCATTAGACTCATCCACCTCTTTCCAAATCCACTATCTACACTGTCCTCAGATTGACACCTGAACACTTTAAAATGTTTATAATGGAGCTTCTGGCACAAATGCCAAGCAGTACAGCATGCTGTTTCCAAATTTCTGGCAGAGTAAATTGTGTCATGAAGCTTTTTTCCTCACAGGATTTTATTCTAGAAGTTCCTTGATGACCATTATAGAATTGGTTTAATATCTGTTTCTGTAATGACTTATGTCTGCGTACATTAATACACCATCACAAATAGAACAGAAATGTCCTTATTTGCACCACTTGGCAAGTCCTTATTTTTACATACTTAAGTAGCCTTTCATGCTTTCAGTATACTCATTGTATTTGACTTTTTTATTTATTTCTCTTAATTTGACTCTTAATTCTTTGACTGGTTTTGCATAAGATATTTGTTATGGATGTTTCAATTAGTTTTGAAGGTCCAAATTCTATTTTGAAGTTATAATTTAATAAAATGGTAGCCCAACATTGTAACTGGTTAGCAGTGTGCACTTGAATTACTTTTTTTTTTCATCTGAAAATGGTTAAGAATGGATGATGGTCTGTTTGTAACATAAAACCTCTGCTGCTAATAAATTAGTGGAATGTTTTCATGGCAAAAATAATTGCTAATGCTTACATTTTTATTTGAATATGGCTTTTTTTTTGTTGGTTAATTGCTTAGTGATACATACATCTAACTAATTAACCCAGAACATCATCCATTCCCCCCCCTCCATGCACATTGAAGCCTAATCCACCTGGTATTCCCCAGTATTCCCTTATCTAGATACTGACAAAGCTCAAAGTTGTCTGACTAGTATTTCAACTTCAGTCAGTCAGTAAAGTGCCATGATACACGCTTGCGCAATCATGTCTCTTTTGATCCATGACGGACTTGGCAGAAAATTTTTCTGCAGTAGGTTGCTATTTCTTTCTGTGGTAGACTGGTTGCCAACCAAAGCTATAACTGGATAAAGAAGAGATGGATTAATATCTTTCCCAAAGGTATTTGTGGCCATAAACATCAGTAAAAAGGCAAGAGAGTATGATGGTTGTATATCAACATGTTGGTCCAAATATCAAGCTACATAATAATAATAATAATAGTTATTTCTTCTTTTCTAAAAGTCTAATAAAATCCATTACTCTTGTGTGTTTTAACCTCAATGAGTTTCCCATGTTTTTGGTCATGAGTTATGCTAAACTAAAATTTGTAAATATTTAGAGCAATGATAAATATGATAATTTCAAAGACCATTACTACTGCATATTCACTTGGTACTCCAAAACTTGTAGCCTTGTACCATTTTAAGCTAATCTTAGTAAATGTGAAATTGGGATGAAGATTTGGAAGAATCATTGCATAATAATAATGCCTCATTTCAAATGTTTATACTGAGATTATAAATTTTCATGCAAGAATTTAAATTATTTGACAATGTTGTCAACACTAAGACAGTTACATAAACATGTTGCATAGTTATGATGTCAACAAACCAAATACCAGAAAAGATTTGTTAATGTTTAAATTTTACCAGCTCTGAAGAAAATAGAAATTAAACAAAGGGTAAATGCACAGTTGTACAACTACGAACACTGGTGGTTCTTAGTTGTTTATTATGCAAGAGAAACTTAAGATGGTGCCTGAAGAAGTTCATAGCTTAACATTATTCCTGTTGTTGATATAATAGAAATATAGAAACAGACTTTATCAAACTACAATGGAGAAAAGAATACACTTTCAATGTATAGTAAAAAGTACTTTAATGTTTAAGCAATATCCATTCAATAGCACAAAAAGTTTTTCCTGTGTTTGTATCATGCTATATAATTTCATATGACAAAAATGTGCTGCAAAAAGAGAACAAATTAAGAAAAAAAACAACTGGGCCATTTAATATGTTGCCCATATCTGGTCACAGTGTGACTTTGTATTTCTAGTGCCGTAGGAGATGAGGTAGTGACTGGAGTGTCCCCCATTTAGTCAAGTAGCATTCAGAAAGACTGGTTTCAGTTTGTTCAAACTAATATTTTTGTTTGCGTTGTTAACACTTACACTTGAAAACTTTAATACCTCTTCAGGATTTTGAATGGTTATCTGTATGGTGACTGCAATTCATTTGACTTGGCAAAATTGCACATTATTTTCAACTCAGTGTTCAGGACATATATCTTTGAAATTTTTAAGATATTTTGTTGTACTGAAGAAACTGCTGGAGCTGTTGGTCCTTTGTTGTTCCACACATAATTGGTATTCCATGCATTGTGCCTGTTGGGATGTTTCTCATAATAATTTTCAACAGGAATTGGAGCTGTTGGAGATTCTTCTGTGTTTCTGGAGAAGTCATATTTAGGATTCCAGGTTTGAGTGGGTTATATTTATCTGCTATGTCACTAGCAATGGCATATTCTCCAAACCAGAAAACAATGTGTGATGCATTTTTCCCAAATTGAGGACTGCAAACCAGAGATAGTTTCAATATCATAGGAAAACAGTGCCATGTCCTTGTAAGCAATGCCACATGGTAGCAAGCTTTCCCATGCAGAACAACAACTCATGTATCTTGACTCCAGACAATGATTGACTGACTAGCCACTTTTGTCAAGATAAGTTTCCTTTTATAAAACTTTCCATGTCTATGCCAATGGATACTAACTGCAGTCTTTAAAAGTAAAACTGAGCTATCTGCTCAGACATATGTAGCTACTAAATATAGTGTTTACAGTAATAAATAATTTTGGATGAAATCCATTAATTACATATATGGATGGAGGATAATGATAATTTATTAGTTTGTTCTCATAGGTACATATAGGGCTGGTACAAGGATCTCTTGCCCTTCTCCCTGTGTCTATGATTGATATGTGCCCCCCACCCCACTCTACTACATTTCAATTTTCATAAGGTAGTATTCATATGAAATGCAAATTTTATTGTAACATAATTATGTACAATACTGGAGCATATGCAATATAGGTAAACAATTCAACTAGAAAAATTGAAAATATAATGTATCTAAATACATATTAGAGACATGTCATCATAGATCATTCCCTCTTAAATAAATCAATGTTTTATGGTAATTTTTCAACATCATTCAACATTATGGATAAAAAATAGTGAATTTTATATTGTGTTCACTGATTTGGGAAAAAAACAGAATGATATCAAATTCTGCAAAAACATTTGCATCCTTTAATAGCCAATTGTGCCTAGTTTAATTTATAATGTATATAGAGATAGGTAGAAAAAGCAAATGTTGATAAGATAGTGAAGGGTCACAAAGCACTGCCTGGGACCCCAATCAAGCTTTCCTTTTGATTGAGAGGTTTGAGGGTAGTAGTAGTACACACCAGCCCTGGGGAAATTTGTTGATGAAAAAAGCATTTATTTTACACACCACATATTTTTCTCTTTCATTGTCAATGCACTTAATTATGCAGAACATTATGCAGGGAAAATTTTCAGATCAGCATTCTGATAATATGATACATGATAATTCCATTAGAATCAGCATGTGGAGTTCAAATTTAGTCAAGTTCATTGCGTTCACTTTCACACAAATGCCCTTGGACAAGGTATGAATACATCTCCTCTTCCTAGGTTTGTGTTAAATAGTAGAGCAAACTGGGGTCTCTAGCCTTGGTTAGCAAGCAGTCTGGGACAACTCTGAATTCAAAACTGGTTGAGAAACTCTACCCAGTAAAAACCTACTTGCTATGAAAATCACAATGGTAATAGTAAATGTGGTGATGCTGTGGTTTTGGTTGGGTGAGGTTGTGGCTCTATTTTCTAATTGAGTGGGACACTAAAAAGTAAGATGAGCAATGTTCAGTTAATAACTATGCTGGAAATGTATTGAATGTACCAGTGGGGATTTAACCTTCTGCATAGTATAGTACCGGTCTACTAGACTAGTTCATTAACCATTACCCAATGTTAAGACACCATACATATTTATTCACCTTAGCATAGTCTATAACACGGCTACCAGATTGCAAACCTTCATCATAGCAAGCCCTCAATCCCCGCCTTTAATCAATAAATTTGAAGTCCTCCTCACATCTTCAGCAGACAAGGCTGAGTACTTTACTTGCAGATTCTTCAACTCAACATTTGATTCATCTGGAGTATCTGCACCCGACTTCCCACCTAAAACTGAGGCTCAACTGAGTGATGTTTACATTATCCACTTGCTGGTCCCTAACATAATCTCAAAGCTTGACCCCCTCCCATAAGGTGACAATCCCAAATCACTGTCCTGAAGAAATCTGCCCCTGAACTCTCTTCTGTCCTCTCCAAACTCCACAACTACTGCCTTTCTGCTTTTTGCTTTCCTGCTTGCTGGAAGTCTTTCTCTGTGGTTCCTGTATTTAAGAACTCTGGAGAACCTTCAAACCCCTCTAATTATAGCTCTATTAGCCTAGCCTCCTACCAATTTTTGGCAAAGTTTTCAAGACTATTATTAATGCTGAAGTGGTTCAACATCTCACAGCCCACAGCCTCTTCTCTGACAAACAGTATGGTTTCTGCTTCACCAGGTCTACTGCTGATATGTTAATGACCATCACAGAGTATGTATACCAAGCTCTCAATAAGAATGCCAAAGCTCAAGCTGTTGCCCTAGATATCTCCACAGCATTTAACAGAGTCTGGCAGACTGGCCTCCTCTGCAAGCTACAGGGCTATGGTATAACTAGACTCTCGTTTGATCAAATCTAGTTGTTCCTTTCAAATCACATAATGAAGGTAGTATTGAACAAGCATGATTCCAGATCCTATCATACAAATGTGGATGTTCCTCAAGCCTCTATTCTAGGTCCTACGCTTTTTCTGATCTTCATCAACGATCTCCTTGATGAAATCAGATCCCAAATAGACATCTACGCTGACAACACCACTATTTATTCCCGCCTTGATAAGAAATCTGCTGAGGCTGACAAAGAAAACCTCACTGTTGTTCATAAAAAGGATCTCCAATCTGTAGTGCACTGGGGTAAGAAATGGCTTATAAATTTTAATGCTTCCAAAACGAAGCTGCTATCCTTTAACTACTATAGACAATCTCTATTAACCCCAATCAGCATGGATCAGGTTAGTCTCCCTAAAGGCAATACACTTTGCCTTCTTGACTTAACTCTCTCAGCTGACCTCAAGTGAAATGAATACATCGAATCCATAGTTAAATCCACTGCTAGGAGAATTGGTTCACTGTGTAGGGCCAGGTAGTTTTTCTCACCTAAATCCATCTTACACATATATAAATCTACCATCAGCCTGTGCATTGAATACTGCTGTCATATCTGGTTGGGTGCCCCCTGCTATTCATCTCAGGGGTTCTCAACAAAATCCAAAGGAGAATCAGTAATGTGATTGATCCGACCTCGTAGCTCAACTCCAGTCACTTTCTCACTGACAAATTTGTGGCTTCCCTCTGTCTCTTCTACAAATACTTTCACGGCTTCTGTTCCGATGAGCTTAGCTCCCTGGTGACCCATTTGCATGAATTTACTCGAGCTACTAGACTAGCAAGTAGGTCCCACCCTTTTACAATGAAACCAATCAAATGTAACCGCACTTTCTACTTCCTCAGCTTCTTTTCTCACACTTTCCGCCTGTGAAACTCCATTCTGCTTCCTTGACAGCTACAATTTCCAAGAATTTAAATGCAATGTCAATCGCCATCTCTTATCTCCTTGACTCACATCCTTTCCCTGACAACCCTTGTATCATGTTTTTCTCCCTTTCCATTCTACTCTCATACAGCTCTCTTCACATCAGTGTTCTCATCCTTCTTTTAAATATTCTCCAGCACCTCCTGTGACTTGTTCCTCTTCCTCTTCACTCTCCTCTTATGTAGCCCACTGCACACCAGTGTCAGTACTGCCTTGTTTGGGGTGAAATGATTATAAAAAAGAAATGTGAGTGTGAAAGCAGTTGTGGTACAGTGTTAGTAATTTAAATAAACAAATAAGTTTTAATTTTTTTTTTAAATAATTCTAAATATTGTTTTTAATATTCAATTTTAAAAAGTATTTTTATTTTTTAATTTAACTTTTTGAAATTCCTCTATTTGAATAAATGAATATTAAGTCGTTTTTCATGTAATTGAATTCAACATTTTTTGCTTAATTCAAAATTTTTACAAAGTTATATTGAATCATGAATATATATTGCCAATGTTTCTGATATGACTTTAAAAATTTTGCTAAGTATGCTGTGAAATTTTCATTTATTCCTAGGTGTGCTGTTGCTTAAAAAGGTTGAGAAATGCTGTGTTAGGTAATTCACATGATTTAATGAAGGGATTTTCTTCTTGGGTATCAGTAAACTGGAAACAACTATTGCTTTTTGGTCTTTTGTGCCAGCGTCCAGGGAGTCTGAGCTCCGGGACCATGGATTAGTTTTGGAGCTTTCGTTGCACTCGAGCAGCGCCGGGCTATACTGCTAGTTATTTATATGTTTAAGGATATTAAAAAATCCTAATCAGTATTTAGTATGGTTCCTACTGGCATAAACTACAGCCTCACCTCAATGTGAAATGGAGAAATACAACTTAATGGTTTCAGGAATGTTCTACAATTTCCAGTGATAGTAAACCCAAAGCTCTTGTAAGTTCTTTGGCTTTGGCCAACTTTTAATTCTCTTCACATAGGTTTGATTATATTAGGGTTGGGGTTTTGGTCAGTCTTGTAACACTGCAATGTTTTCATCAGTGAGAAACTACTTTATTACATGCAATGCATTTCAAAGTGATACCATCATATTGGAATATTTCAACTTCTACAATATCTGTGAAGAGGTGCCAAAGTAATTGTTCTTTCAATGTTCAGTTGTTCTACTGGATTTTTATCCCATTTCTTCTACTGTTACTGTAGCCTCAAACTGTTAACTCCCCCACCATCAAATTCTACTGTCTTTGTTGTATATTTTGGATTGTTTCTTGTACCTATTAGAATTTGGGCATATTATTTTCTATTAGAATTCAGTTGTATTTTGTTTTCATCACTGGATATCATTTTTGCTTATTTTACATTATCCCAGTACAGATATTCTTTTTTTTTTCCTTTTGTTTCATCTCATTCAAGGTTTTTGTTGTTGTTTTTGTTGATAGCTTTTTTTATATAGTGCATCTATTTAGATTACTTTTATATAGGTACCTCCCACACAAAAAGGGTAGTATCCTAAGGTTTAAGATGCATTTCTAAAAATGAAAATTCTTTTTTGAAGATTTTATTTTGGTATTAATTTCAAACTAATAATAGATTAAATTTAATATTCCCAATAAACAAACTACTTCGCTCTATTTCAAACTGAATTTTAAATTAATTGGAATGAGTTTTTTTTTATCAGTAAAAATGCTAAAATCGTCCATATTAACAAATTTGTCAACACAACATAATACTCTTTAGAAATGAAATATATTTTTTTGGAACTTTATTTGAGAAGGATTAGCTGATTTAAAATTTAATTAATCTATTTTCAAACAAATATTACTTTTGTTTAAAACATTGCAGAAGAGCATTTTTGACATGAAGGTGGGTGTTTTTATAAAAATAAACTTAAGTTTTCAAATTATTTTCCAAGAAAGACATAGCTGTAACAATTACTTGACATATATATTGTGAACACCTTCTTTACAAAATTATTGTCCATAATCTAATGTTTTATTGAATTTTGGGTACTTTGACTTTATAGTGTGAAGATACTTGTTGAGGAAACATTAGAAAATTATTAATAAATTTTAACTTTGCCATGCTTATTTTCTGATAATGTTGCATTTGGAATATGTTTATACATACATAAAATAAATTAAAATAATTTTGTAGAGATTAAGGTGTTGGGAGGGGGTCATTGAATTGTAGTGAGCTTTTCCATTTATGATTAATAAATACAGTCTTAATTTAATGACTATTACTTGGCCACTACAAATTAATACAAAATTTTAAAAGATTATAAATTATTCTAATTAAAAAAAAAATGAAACAATTCTGGTAAAAATTTAACGTTCATTGAAAAAAATGATTTTCTTAGCTCAATAGTGTTCATAATATATTTTAAATGTAAAATCAATTAAAATAATTTTCTAATTAAATAATATCATAGTTTCATTTCATTATTTATTTTATGATTCAGAGCAGATTTTCTGTAACTGGGGGCTCTGTTTGACCAAAAACATTTCATGATTTAAATTTTCCAATATAAACAAACATTAAATGCTACAATAAAGAATTTCTTGAAATTTCACAAAATTAAATAAGAGGAGGTTAACAGACATAAAAAAAAATGATTTTACAAAGTTTTCTAAAAAGACATTTAAAAAATGATTTAATTAATTTATGAATAAGTACTGAAAGTTTCATTAAAATCTAACAATTATCTGATTTTTGCAAAAATTTTCAAATTAGTGTGTTTTGTACTGAATAATGATGCTAAAATTTCCTCATACTGATTTATGGTCACTCACTGGCACAAGAAAAAGAAGATATTTAATCAAAATTTTCAAGGTTCTAAAAAGAATCAAGAAAATATAATTTAATAATAAAAAATCCTTTGGTTTTTAGGTTTTTACTCTTAATAACATAAAGATTTTGATAATAAAACTTTGCTTTATTAAGTTTAGGACATTTTTGCTTTGGCCCTGTTTCCGGCTTACTCTTTTCCAATCTTCTCACTTTGTTTTTTGTTTTTTTTTTTTTCAATTGGAGTAGATAGATCTATCTATCGCCTGGTTCACTCCACCCACGTCTATTGAACAGATTAAAAGGCTCATCCATTGTTCCCTGTTTAGGATGCGGTTTCCGGCTTTATCTTTTCCAATCTTTTCACTATTACGTAGCCCCCTGCACATCAGTGGTGTCACCGCCTTGCTTGGGGTGATACAATTAAAAAAAAAAATATAGCGATATCTTAATCCTATAATTGGAATAATTTATGAATTTTGTTATGGTGCACGAGGTACAGTAGATGACAGATTAGATTGAGGAATTGAAGAACTGATTTTGAATTTCAGTCAAGTTCATTATAGTCACCTATGTGCTAATACCCTTGAGAAAGGTATGAATCCAGCTTTTCTCCCACCAGCTATGGGTAAGTAGGACAGATTGTGTTCTATATCTTTGAGTGGCAAATAGTCTAGGGGAAGGAAAGGTCTGAATTCAAAACTGGCAATGCACATACTATGCAGTTAAGGAAAGGATCATTTGCATTGGTTCAATGATCCCAACTATAGTTGACTTCTTTTTTACGATACAGAAAGGCTGCAAATGTTTCATAACTGCAAATAGGCTTGTCGTTACTATTTGATTTTATATAAGACTGCCTACTCCTTATCAAGAAAACAAAATGACTCCAAAAATATCCGCTGAATCTTATATGCAAATTTGAAATAATTGGCTGGCTAATGCTTACCCAGATACTGCAGGCTATCAGTGCTTGTACATTGCCTAATACTATAATCACTATTAATCTGAAAGATGCTGAGGGAGCATTTCAAAGATTGGCATTAATGTTTTTGACATATTTGATATCCTGCAAGATACAGTTACAAGGTGAGGATTAAACAGCTGATGGAAGATCACTTGTCATGGATGGTCAGAGATGCAAGAGATGCTTTACTCATACTTCATGGTACATTTACACCCAATTAGTTTGAATTTAGATATCTTGGCATGGGGTAAGGTTTAGTAAAGTGAGTCTGGTTAACCATTATTACTAAGTACAAGGTTTAATTTGCATACAAAAAATGATTAAATGACACAAGTTGTAAAATCAATCAATCTAGAGTTTTCCTAGACTGACACCGAAGGCTAGGAGAGCAGAGTTTACACTGCTATTTTCTTCTTACTAATGTTCACCCAGTACAAGGCCCAAGAGCCACTCAAGATAGCGAGTTACTGAATGAGGTGTGATATGAACATAAGAGAAGGATGTTGGAAGTGAAGATTATGAGGATATAGAGAATAGAAAACAATTTAGTATAAATTTGAAGAGGTAGTGTTTTAGGGAAGTATGTATGCAGGAGTCTGTTCCAGAATAAGGAGCTTTCTTAGTGGACCTTCATCCTTATAAATGGGATACATAGGAGAGTTAATCCATAACTGGGAAAAAAGATGAATTCATGCCTGATGCAAGAATATTAATGAGACATGAATGCAATAGACTCGGCTTGAATTTGAAGTCAGCTAGTTGATACAACTTTCCATGACAATAGCCATTATGTGCTGCATCTCTTCAGGACATACATGATCATGGCCCTTCACAAACTCCTATATTCTAAAACTTTACCAGATTTTCTCTCTTTGCTAACACTGCTCTCCTATTTTTCTTAGCCTCAATATGCCCTGTGAGCATTGAGTTTTCCAAGCCCACCTTCCTTGTGTAAATGGGCAAGGAGTTCCAGCTATCTTTTCCTGATTCTGATTGAAAATGTTCTTTCTGTTGCCATTTTCTTTAAGACTTCTTCATTACTTACTCACTTTGTCCATGAAATTTTCAGAATCCTTCTGTAGGATCACATTTCTACTACCTATTAGACTATTTGCATATAATTGTAATATATACTGTAATATTAATGATGCTATCAAATACAGTAACTATCATTTCCTGGAATAAAATTTGGCATTGTAAGAGGTGCAATTAGGAAAACAATTAATGTTGGTTTGTTGCTTTCATTTATACAGGGAACAACAGAAAAATTATTCACGTCAACTTCAAGAGATGCGTGAACGTTTAGAGAAAAGGCCACTTTTATTTGAACAAGTAGAAACAGTAAGTCAGATATTTTGAATTTTTTTATTAAATGAAGGATTATCTGTGACTATTGGTTTTGACTAGTATTTCTTTCATCTTAATTTTAATTAATTTTTATCACAATTACTCAGTTAGTCTATAGCTATTATTAAACAAGTAATATTTTCTTTAATTTTATTAGATGAAGCATTGTCAACCACTATTAATTTTTTACTAGTATTTCATTCATCTTAATTTCATTGCAACAACTCTGACCATCAGTCTATGGTTATTGATAAACATGTACTAATATTCTCTTGCATTTTATAATTAGATGAAGTATTTTCAGCCATCAGTTGAAGACATATTTAAAAACTAATTTCAGGGCCTAAAGGGACTTCTGAAGCAACTTTGATGTTTTTCTTGCATTTATTATTAAAATAAGTCTCTTCTAGTGATAAAATCATAACCTAATGGGTTGAAGTAGCTAATTATAGAATATGCTCTAATACCCATTTCATATGGCCACAAAATTCCCCTGTAATTGATTAAATTTAAAAATGGCCAAACCCCCAGCTTTATGGTCTAATTCACAGCCCATATTTTGGCTTTTGGCTCCTCAGATTTATTGCTACTGGTTGCAAAGAGGTCCCCCATATCTATTCAAGCTTCAGGGCCCTCAAAATGTAGGTATGGATCACTGTTAGTCATTATTAATTTTTGATGAGTAATTCTTACTTTTTAATTTCAGTTGATTTTAATTGCAACTTTTCAGGCTATGGCTGTTTGTGAAGTGAGTAGCCATGGTCAAATGTAAAATAAATAACAGAACTGTCCAACAAATCGAATTAACAAAGTTTGTAATAAAAAGAAAGAACAGGGCAAAATAAAATAATATCAAGTGAACAATATATACAAATTAACAACAATAAGACAAAGATTTCACCAGCTAAGAACGAAGGCCAGTTTGGACAAGCAAACAGTTTTCAGACTTCTAGATAAAGTAGATTGAAACCGAGTCATATCAAACTGCATACCGGCCTATTTTATTAGCTAAAAAAATAATTGCAGAATGCTGTTGTGAGCTTTTGCCTAAAAAGAAGGGGAAAGTGTTCTGCAGTCATTTGTATTTATTCCTTATTGTTGAATTGTTTTTGGCTGAATTCATTTTTGTACAAGTTATTGTGAGAAAAAGTTGAAAGTTCAGTCTTTGTCCACAGTTTTGACTGTTTTTGTCCTCTACTATTTTTTGTTTTTGTTGCCTGTTTAATCTTTGTCTTAAATGATTATTGTGTTGGTTTGCTGTGGAGATACCACAACTACAATAGCTGAGTTTTCCCAGCCAATTCCTACTCAGGTAGAGACACCATCTTCAACTCCATCAATTTGGGCCTCTAACAGACCTAAAAAAGACACAGTCTATTTTGAAAGGATGTTCCACAAGTACATAAAGGACAATGAGTTGTTGACCATTCCAGAAGCCCTAAATGGGGTAACGACAAGAACAATCTCCTTGCTGACAATGGATGTAAAAACCGGTAAACTGATCAATGTCAGCAGGTAGACAATGAAAGAATCACTAAAAAACCTAAAGATAGTGCCAAAAATTCTGGTAAAATAGTTCAACACTATGTGAGATATCCTGCTAGCAACAGAAGAGGAGGTGAAGAAACTAGCAGGCAACATACTGACTACAAAAGTACTCTAGTTGCAGAATGAAAATATGGGCACCTGTCAGATGAATATCACTGTATATAGGGTGCCCTTGAACATAATTGCGAACCATTTGGGGGCCATTTTGTGAATTTTTGTCAAGTTGAGGATGTTTCGAGTAAGGCAAGTGTGCCTACTGAAGATTCTGGTTTCCAGGTAACCCTGAACATGAAGACTTTTTTTGACACCCCCAACACAATTGATGTGCAGAGGATGCAAGATGAATATAATTATCAAGGGTAGAAGACTTCACTGCTAGTCATGTGACACCACTGTGCATCTGGTGAAAATGTGTCCTGCCCGGAATCTGGCACCACAACCAAATACATTGAAAAAGGTAATGGGAGATGATAAGACCAGCAAGGCTACTAACGGCCAGTGAATGGAGGGAGATGGCCAAGAAAGGAGTAAAAGCTGCTATCCCTCCTCCATCTCCCCAACAGAAAGTCCCATAGGTTAGAAAGTAGATGCAGTATGAACAACAGAAGAAGCAGCAGAAAAAGTAGCAGATTCAACAAGTACAGCAGGAGCAGGAGCAGGAGCAGCAGCTTCACCTGCAGCAGGACCAGGAGGAGCTGCAATTCAAGGAGCTAAGTTTCAACACTCTTATGGAGGTGATGAAGATGCCCCTTACCTCAGTCTCCTTGCTAAAAAGGGAGAAGAAGGATGAAGAGGAAGAAGAAAAAGAGAAGTAGCATAAGAAAGAAAAAATGTCTGGTTGAACAAGCCATGGTACAAGCCAAAACAAAGTCTGCCTCTGTTTCACGAGTCAGAAATGATGATGCCACCATCTCCCTCCCTCACTAACTCTCTCCAAAAAGAACTTTTTCCTCAATTTTTAAGTTCACCTCCATAGACTTACCATCTACAGAGAATCATAAGAACTTCCCACAATCATCTGGGATGTTTACCCTAAGACATATTGTGGAGGGAAGCTTAAGATATGGGAATTTTTCAGATATGGCCAAGAATGCCTTTCCCAATATCAAGATGGCCCAGCTGGAGTCACCTGATTTGAAAAAATGTGTTACTACATCTCTTACTATATAGGGCCCTAATACTAAAATTCCTTATGGATATTGATAGTATTGTCCTAGACAAAAGAATTTTGTTTGATATCATCTCTGGCGGTCTCGGACAATTCATCGGGGGTTCTTTCTCCTACAGATTTTTAATAAATGCTTTGCTTCTGTTTATAATTTGTTTGGTGATCTTGCAGAATTTGCAAGAACCGATTTGTTTCTTTTCAACCTTTTCCTGGACAGCTTGAGCATAGCTAAACTTCCCATTTTCCAGAATTCAGATGGTTCTGAAAGAATTACAGGCCAGAACACACTGTTCCTTATGATATATTTTGAAGTAGTGGTTCTGATAAGCTTTAGCTGTAGTGCATTCAGGGGTGAAGCAGGGTTGACTGTTTTGGTTGACTGTTTGGTTTTTGCTTAAATCTTTTGGTGGGGTATAAAAACACTCAATTTTAGAAAGGATCCATTCAGCAATTAGGGCAGCAGTTTTGGAGGCAACATGTCTGAAGAAGGCTTCTGTCATATAGGATTGAAAGATGTCCCAGTCTTCTTTCTCATAGCTAAAAATCATTCTATGGAACAGTAAATCAGGAGAGGTCATTGGTTTAGAGTTAATCTGGACATTGATTAGGGAATGATCAAACATGACGATTGGGCAGGGTAAAAATTTGCTGTACATTTTTCAGGGCAGGATGCTAGAAAAAGTTGGGGAGGTTTGTCTGCTGTACTGTCACATCCAGGACTTGGGTGGGTTCTTCAATGATATGAAACAAATCATAAGTGATAGAAAAGTTTCTGTAATATCTGCCTTCCTCATTGCTTTTGTTAGAGTGATATAGTGAAGAAAACAGTGACTTACCTCGTCAAACCAAGTGACAGTGCGTCGTGTTAATACTACGACGGAAAATGCGGCAAAAAAGAAAATTACAGACCCAAACAGAAAAAAGGGGCACATATTCCGCATAACATGCTGAAGAAGGAATATTAAAAAAAAAAAAAAAAGTCCATCGCAGGAGTCGCTATGGGAGTGTATGCAAATATTTGGCATCCTCTCTGAGTTCTCAGCCAATGGAAAAAATTGATCGGCCGATAAAAGCAGTCATTCTCGAAACGGGAAAAGAACGTTTTTGGGTCTAACTGGTTAGGTGGATAGCAGTTTGCAATATTGTACTGGCGAGTTGAATTGTCAGCATTTTCTTTTTCTGGCCCAATATTCGAGTAATTTGCGAGAAAATATTTCCTACAAGTGAACTAACGACTCTTTGTGGTAAACATTGAAGTCACTACATATGTGAAAATTGGCTGTGGACAATGTCAATCATCTGATATTTGATCAAAGATTACCGACCCTTTATCCTGAGAATGATACAGAGCAAAGATGAATGTGGTACTATGGATACATACCACACAGAAACAAATATACAGAAGGTTATGGTCCTCATTTATTTTGTCTCTATCACAGGGAAACCTGTTCTTTACGTTGCTAGTGAGCCCATGACTGTGGCAATTTAGGTGGTTGTATTTTGTTGTAATTAGTAAGCAGTGGGATTGAGGCATTGATACCAATTTTAGATGGGAGTAGGAGGTCAGTTTATATAAGTTTTCTGGCTTACAGTCACACCATATTAGAACATCAAATTCTTTATGATCACCAAAGTTTAGCAACATAAAGCTTATTCAGTGCCTAGATGAGTGACTCTTTGAGAATACCAGTGCTGTAAGCTTGGATGTGCAGGTAGTGTGATGAATAATGACACGGAATTAATAATCAGAAAACTGAGTTCCAATTCCAGTCAGGTTTATTATTTTCACTTACATACAAATATTCTTGGGAAAGGTATGACTTGTATCATTACACTGTAATTATTATTAAAATCTAAAAATGTTTGGATTTAAATAATCTGCAAAGTGCTGATAGGCTGTAAAAAACAAATCAATCAAATAAGTTTCCTAAAAAATAAGTAATAATGCCTTTAAAAGAATAATAATGCTTTTATAAGTATATAGCTATTACTGGCTTGCACAGCTAATTTTTTTTTTTTATCCATTGCATTATCATAAATATTTTATATATTTGTAAGTATTCATTATATGTATGCAGTAGGGATGATATATATGTAGACATCATCATCATCATCATCATTCCTATACATGTCTGTAGTGTCACTGCACACTTGCATGCCTGACTTGTTCCCTCCACATATCTGGGTTGTGAGTTGAAGAGGTATGTTTTCATGTGTTGAGTGTCTTGGGCAAATAGAGTTGGTGAAGCTAATTTCTCTCCAGGTTAAACCACACCCAGCGACCTTTAACTTGAATGCTGACCTTAGTCACAGACACATAGCTGTTGATTCCATTGGGGGAAACTTGCCACCCTGGTTGGTGACTTCAGTCTAGGAAACCCTCCACCAGTTGATGCACGCCATTACTGAATTGAATGTTGTGGATCCCAGTCTACTCCATTGTTCTGTTGACCCTGCTCATATATAAGTCATTGAACTTGAATCTGCACATATGTAATTTTACACCCTGCATGTATGTAAGTCTACACCCTGCACATATATAAGTCACTGAATTTGAAAAAAAATATTGCTTTCTTTTTTCAGAAAAATGCAAAAAATCGTGCTGAGAAAAAATTCAATGAGACCCTTAGAGATTTCGGTTTAGATGAAAGCTTTATAACTGAAAAATTGTTAAGTCCCAAGAATCGAAGGCCATCTTATCCTCGACCCAAATCTGCAGATTATGATAATGGAAACAAAGATCTTGATGTCTCTGTTGAGAAATGGGAGACAACAAAGGACAATATTGATGAGTCAGACAATGATAAAGATTCATTTCAAAATCACTCTTCCAAAAGCAGCCACTGTGATGACAATTCCCCATCTGCACCAGGTATGTATATGCATCACAAGCCTAATCCTCTGACAGTCATCTTCATAACCATCAGTAATTGCATGTCCACTGCTAGACAAAGGCTTTTTCCAACTCTTTCAAGGACAATTATAATTGTACTAATCTTTGTAATATCTTCACAGTGAATGCCTTGATATTTTGATGCTATGTTTATTGAGCTCCATTCAAACAATCTTTTGCTACATCATTTATCCATTCTTGCTATCTTTTCCAGTTCATTCTTATTTTTGTTTTTAATCTATATCTTTTACCTTGCTTTATTCTTGGACACATGTCGACCGCTTTTATCTCTGACAGATATTTCAAGCCTTGGTGTGTTTCTGAGTATGAATTATTAATTCCCATCTTTCACACCTGTACATCAAAGTTAGCATTATACACTTTACATTTTCAGCATATTGCTTGATAAAGCCATGATGTCAAGATGCTTGACATTATGGCTTTATTTCGCTAAATACTTTCCAATCCATTTTTATTTCATTTTGATGGGTTTTTTTCTAATTTTATCATCTGTGCAAAAGAGTTGTATTCCTGATCGTCTTCCAGGTCTACCTCTTCTATTCTTTGATCATTTACAGATTTTTTTTATCTTTAAATCTACCCTGAAACTATATTTAAATCATTTAGTATTTCTTACATGAGATCTAATTGTTCTATTACTGTTATTTATGCATTATGAAAAAAAAAAATTTCAAAAATATTTTCAAAATTTAAAATTCCCAGTTGATGATAAAACATGTCACAAAAAACTTTTTTCATTTTGTCATACATCCTTCCTCCAAAACTGTTCTTGGTATATAAAAATTTATTTAATTGTTATATCACAGGTGGTTGCATTAAACAAAAAAAACAAATAAAAATAAAGACAAGAGTATTTTAACACATAATAAAATAACTTTTATTCATTTACTGCCTTGTGTGTGTCAGCTTGTCACTATGTTTTAATTCAGAAGTGCCAACTCCGACTAGCGGACAAGGGAAGTAACTCATCTGTATTTTGAATTATAGTCTTTTATAAAGGAAATAAATCAGAATCCTCCTAATAATATTGTTATTCCATATATATCCTGGATAATTTTTACATAATCACATCTATAATATCTTTTTCTTCTATCATTTGATCCATGATGGCGTCTATGTCTTAAACTGATCTTTGTGCATTTTTAAGTTTATTTCCAAGTGCTTTTATTAATTTCTATGTTTCACACCCATACATAAAGGCTGGTAAATAGATTCATTAGAGATTTTATGTTTTAAGCATATTGGCAACATGCTTTTCATTACATTCAGTAATGCTCATCATTTATGATGAAATTTGGGCCAGTTACAACTGTTGGGGTTACAATATACTACCCAAGAGTTTTCAGAATTTGAACAGTGTGTGAGAACCAAATTTAATATGGACATTTGCTGCTTCTCTTTGTAAGCTGTCTCATTTGTAGATTGCCACCTAACAGCTCAAGAGGTCTTCTTTAAAGGAGACAGTAAAAACTCAATGTTAGCATTATGTTTTTCATGATTAAATTCCTGACCTGTTCCTAGGTTGAAAACCAGAGAGTTTGTTCCTACATGTCTTCAGCAATTATTGGGTGCGATGGATAAATTGTCTTATAAATTATGCAAAAATGTAAATGACACTGATATCTCATTTTAACAGATATATTTACCAAAATTACACAAATATTTTGAAATACAAAACAGGAAATTTATTCAATAAAATTATTATTAGCACCAACTATGTCCTCTAGACAACTTCGAAATCTCTCACATGTCTTCTGGACAATCTACTTGTTTAAGTTGGTCAATGCTGCCATAATCCTTGCCTTCAGTTCATCTTTCTTTGGTATTACAAGGAGATTTGTTGATCTCTCACTCAACAGCATCCCACACAATAATCAAGGTGGTTGTAGTGACCGCAGAAATTGTCTGACAACCATGACTAGATTATCCTGTTTGTGTAGCATGGTGCAGAGTCCTGTTGACCCACTCTCTTGACACAGGGCATCACTACCTCCTCAAGGCACTTGTTAGGCTTCCATGTTGAGTTTGAAGCCCTCAAATTTGGATGTTCTTTTCTTTACAGAATGATCACATTGAGTTTTCTGAGTTTCCATGCCTTTGTAATCACCATTAGACTCATCCCACTCTTTCCAAATCCTCTGCACTGTCCTCAGATTGTTTATATTAGAATTCCTAGCACAAATGCAAAGTAGTAGAGCCTGTCACTTTCAAATTTCTGGCAGGGTGAATTGAGTTATGGTGCCCATTTTATCACAAACAGTATCCAACTGACCCTAATTTATGATGCAGTCAAAAAGATCAAAAACAAACAATGTGTGAAATTAGATATATATAAAATTGCGACAATTTATCCATCGCACCCACTAAAGCTGCCCAGTCTTCACTTTTTATTTTTGATATAATTCAAAAGCATCTACATGGCCTTGTAGGTGAAGAATTATTTTTTACCCTATAACCCCTTTCCACAGAAATGAAAACTTGCAAGCATCTTGCTGCTTTAGTTGCTAGTTCTATGGAAAGTGCTCTGACAAGTTATAGTCATTTAGTTTCCCAGCTAAGGCTCTCCCATGTTATGTACAGTGGGTTGAACTATCCTCACTCCCTTTGTATTCCATTAGTAAAAAGAAAGTTCCACTCAGATTCTTCCCACAAACTAATAATTTGTGGGACTGACACCTGAGAAGATGTTTCCAAAATACTACAAACTTAACTTATTCAAAATTAGGCTTTTAACCATTTTCTTTTCCTCATAAACTTCACTGCTTACCATTCATATAGCAACCTCCTTCATCAGCACTCTACCTTGAGTGGCTCTGAGGACTTGTATAAGGTGAACTTTAGTAAAAAAAAAAAATCAGGTAATGAGTCTGCAGCCATTTGTAAACAAGAAGTAATATAATCTTGAATTTTATGAATATTTGAAAATTATTAATTTTTTACTAGTATTTCTTACATCTTATTTGCTGTTGTTTTTATCACAACTACACAGACAATCAGTCTACAGCCACTAGTGTAAATGTAGTAATGTTATCTTGAATTTTATGAATATTTGAAAATGATTCATTTTATTCTTTTACTAGAAAGATACATTTTACATCAACATTTTATTTGCTTTTCATTGCATTTACCAAAGCCATTAATCTGCAACTGCTAATAAAGAAGCTCTAATTATATTTTTAAATTTTGTTATTATTAGCTGAAGCATTGTCAAACATAATTAATTTTTGACTGCTGTTTGTTTCATCTTAGTGAATGAATGCATTGGAGTTTCCTCAAACAAGCTAACAAGACTGAACATACAAACAATTGTGCATAATTAACAACAACATGTTTTATTGACTCAGCAAATTAAATAGAAAGAATACAAAAGTATTAAATGAAGAAAAGTATTAAATGTAGAAAAGTCTCTTTTCATACATGTGTGTGTGTGTGAAATCTCTATGAAAAGAGTTTTTTTATCTGTTGGTTTGATAGAATTAATTAGATATACTAGTATTATTATTGTGTAAGCTTATGACATTGTTTGCTGTGTACTAATCTATGATATGAAGCTCATCAGGAAACTGAGACATGTCTTTAAAGTATTCTGTAGGTAAAGAAAAAGAGGAGAGTCCTTTTCTCATATACAGCTTTGGCAGTACCATCATTAGCAAAGTTCTTTGGCAGACAAGAGGGGTAAAAGAGGGGTAATTATGTTTGCCTATTGTGGAGTAATTGATCATGGTTAATGTAATTGACAAAATTCTCAACTAGTATAAAGTTCTCAATAAACAATAATAAAAAGGACAAAATAATATTCAGTAAAATCAAAATTTGGCAAAGCAACAGTAATTTTTTTAAAATTTTTTTTTAATCATTTCACCCCGAGCAAGGCGGAAACGCCACTGATGTGCAGGGGGTTACATAAATGTAACAAGATTAATTAGAAAAGAGTGAGGAGTACAAACTAGTTAGAAAGGAACAATAGAAAGCTGAGAAAGCAGGTGCGATGACAGATACATAGGTGGAGAAAGGGAAGGTTATATAGGGGAGGGGAGAGAGCTAGAGGCCAGTGGTTAATAAGGCAAAAAGTTCACAAAGTAAGAATTGTGTTTAGATGCAAAAGGGATACAGTCAAGTGGTTATAGCATTCTGACTTCAAGACAAGAAAGTACAAAAGTATGGAATATGAAACTGAGAATTGTCCATTTTTATTGGTTTGAAAGAAATCCCAATAGGATTTGTCTATAAATTTAGGGAAATGATGTCCTTAATAATCATTCGCAGTCAATCATATGACTAAATCGGCATTTGTTCTACAGAATACATTGCATTCAATACGTTTTCTGTTGTTTGCTGTTGATGATACTACTCTATATTGCTGAGTATTTAATTTCAAAAACCATTTGACTAATGAATGCATTATTTTAAATGAGTTGTCTTCATTGGAAACTGTTTTTTTGAGGTGTTATATCAAAGTAGAATTCAATTGTTGAAAAAATGGAATTTCTTCAGGTAATTCTCTTTTATGCCTATAGTGATAAAGGGAAGGAGCGTTGGACCTAACAGGTTACTCATGAAATAGCCTGTCTTCTGTTACACCATTGTGCAAATTAACTGGAACTACTGCTTTAGTTTCTTTTTTTTTTCACCGAACGGTCAGTTTTAGACCTACTGGAGTTACAGGGTGTAATCGATTTATATTTATTCTTCAGATTAGGTCATTTGCAGTGGTGTGCAGTAATATGAATCTATTTTGGGGATGTACGATGAAATCTGTTTGGCCTTGAAAAATATTGTCATCCATGATTGCATCAGATTTTTATCATTCCCAAACACTATTGTCTCAACTGTTGATTAATTGTTCTACAGCCATTGTCTCCAAGGAAGGAATACAGAAATTGTAGCACTGCACAAACACACTGGCAAGCCTTACAGAGAGATTGCGGATATTGACGGTATCAGCCTTTCAACTGTCAGCCGTGCCATCAAGGTGAAGAAACAAACTGGATCCATCAGTCCAAAATGTAAATGAAAATGTGGTAGGAAGAGAAAAACAACACTAAGAGATGACATATACGGGATCAGGAAAAGTGTGAAAGATCCTAGGAAGACATCATTTATTTTGTTTCAGTTAATTTTCACATGGCTGTAAATTATTAATATAATTTTCTGTTTCAACATAAAGTGACGGATTGATTTTCTATTGTTATTAAGCAATCAATTGATTCATCCTAGAATGACTGCTGTGTCAGATTTTATTAGGAAATAAATTGATATTAATCAATAATATGTTTGTATAATTTTCAGAATACACATTTATTTATATGAGCAATATACCATGAAATTTTAAACTTATAATAGACATAAGGTAGGGATAGTCAGCCATGTCTGGTACAAGGCCAATTCACAAACATAACTGACACTCCCCACAACTTAAGGATTTATCAGAAGGTCATCAGAAGGTGGAGTTGTTAAAAAATAAAAGTATTTCATTTGTAAAATAAGTGCAATTTTATTAACAGAACAGAATAACATGGATTTGTAGGAGTTAAATGTTCAAAGAGAAAATGTAGTATGTAGTTAAATGTTCCAAGAAAAATAGTAGTAAGGAATTAAGTGTATCCAGAGCCTTGTAGTCATAAGTAGCAGAATGTGTGTATGTAGAAAGATTAACAGGTTACTAATAAAGTCTGTGTTCCTTTCCTTTTTTTATGGCTGGCGAAGAAAGTGTAAAGGAAGGTGAAGCAATAAAAAAAATTGTACTTATCAGATGTTAGCTTTTAAGAGTTAGTTGAAGGATCTTGTTGTTGATGATGTCTTCTTCTTTGTTGACTGCGGGAATTTGAGGATGGAGAAGAAGAGGTAAAGGAAAATAGCACGAGTAAAGGAGAATGAATGTGTGACGGGACTTTATATGTCCAATTCAGAAGCTTGAAGTTTTTTTTTCACATTTTAGCATATTGTCTCTAATTTCTGCTCCCATCTGACTGACTGATTCTGATTTTTTTGTGTTTTTATAGCCATTTAGTTTTTCACACTGGAAACTTTCAAACTTTTCTCTCATTTCTTCAAATTGCTTCCTTTCATTGGTTAGAAAATTAATTTAACATCAGATCACATACTTGTTACAATGTTGAAAATAATTTGTTTTGGGAGTGTCAGATTTTATTATTGTAAACAAGATTCAGTATTAATTGTTATTTATAAATAAATCTAAAAGATATTCACCATAGAAATATATGTATTTGATTACTACAACATACTGTATATCTAAATAAGTTATTATTGTTTCTTCTGTCAGTGTAATTATTATGGGATGGATAGATGAATTTATTTATTACTTAATAAGAAAAAGAAAACTGATTACTTACTTTATCTCCAGCAGAAACTTTAACATGAATATATCGTAAAATTTAAATTTAAAACATTTGTCTATATTTCTGAAATGAGGTAGTATATACATTATTTACATTGTTTGAACTGTTGTTGTTTTTTTTTTGTTTTTTTTATATATATATAATCATATCCCTCCAAGCAAGGCATTTTACTGCCACTGTTTTGCAGGGGGTTACATAGGAGGGAAGTTATGAGAAAGAGTGACAGGTTGTAGGGGGTGTCAGGAAGTGGGTAAGAGAAGAATGAGAATACTGATGAGAGTGGAGTGGATGGAGAAAGGAGCATGAGAGAGAGAGGATGCAGGTTAGTGAGATAGGAGATGACCTCACTTTTATTGCCATATTCACAACGTTTTGAACGTTGTACAGTTCAGCCTTTTTCCAGTGATTGGAATTTTGAACCAATCCATTTGATTACTTGGGTATATTGTTTTTATTCTATGAGTAATGAGATTTGAGAATAACATACTCCAGTGATCAAAATAAAGGGTTCGTTTCTGAATTTTAATCACCTGAAGAAGACCAGAGTGTACAACAGCTGAAACATCATGAATATGCTAGTAAAGATGAGGACAACAATCCAAACAATGTAAATAATGTTTAAACATCAACGTAAATATTTCTTTAAAATTTTCTCAACTTCAATTAATGCCAATTTTATTGTGAAAACAGGAATTTGTCTACTGATTTCTGATTAATGGATTAATTTGGTTTTTGAGGCTTATCAACCCATTGTGAGTTAAAATGAAACATATTTTGGAATGCAAGAATAATTATTTTTTGACAAGTAAATATTGCATGACATTTTTAGAGAATGACAATGATTTTTTTAGATACAAGTCCGACTATTTAATCGATAGTTGGGGAGAGAAGATTTATTCATACCTTTCTTAAGGGTGTTTGCATGTAAGTGAATGTAAGAAACCTGACTGGAATTCAAACTTGGCTTTTCAATTTCACTGTCTATTACTCCATTTACACATCCACCTTACCAAATAAAATCTGATATAGTGCAGTAATTCTAGGGAGAATAAATTTTATTACATTATAATACCGGTCCTTCATTTTATGTCCAGAAGAAACTTAGATTAATATTAATTGTAAAATAGAAAATTTCGACATCGTGTATACACTTTATCATGTGAAGTTGGTGGATTCTTATTGAAAGCCTGCATCATTTACTGCCAAATGTACTGACACATTCAGGTTTTACAAGTAGTCTTAAGAAATATTACTTGTGTATCTGAGGACCAAATGCCATTGCTTAAATGCTACAATACAATTATTACAGCTTTTTTTCTCATTGACCAGAATTTTCAATGTATTTCCTTTTGAAAACTTTTTCTAATTTAATTTCTCTATATGCTTCAACTCTGCCTGATTATATGGTTGTGAAACCTGGAAAATAAATCCAGGAGATGGCAAGCTTATTGACCTATTTCATAACGATGGCCTAAGAATGATCCAGAAAATCAAATGATAAGACCATGTGAAAATAATGGAAACTGTTCTAGGTGAGAATGGTAAAGGCTAGGGCAGCTTTTGGTTGATTAAAGCAGGTGAGAAAATGATCAAGGTATGTAAAAATGCTAAAACCTGGCTTTATAAGACATTGGTTGTTCTTGTTCTATTATATAGTTGCAAGACCTGGGAAACAAATCAGGGAGGTGACAAACTTATTGACCTATTTCATAACAGCTAAAGAAAGATCCTCAATATTTGATGATAAGACCCTATGTTTCAGTGTGCCTCTATAGCTTCCCTTACTGTCAAGGCATGGTGAAAAAGATGGAGGTTTATTGATTGAGCGGTTTGAACAGCAGCTGCAGACTTGGTAGAGAGGAGACATTCTGTGTAGGCCTTATGTGCCATCCGGCACCAATCAGATAGATACGCTTCATTATTTTCTGTGTCACTTTATATGTAATCAATCGAGCGAATGAGAGTTTTGACATATTTAATAAATCCCACCTTTAACACTGCAGATAATGAGTATTAAAATATTTTTCAATGCTTTATATAATGAAATATTTATCTATATAAAAATAATTTGTAATTCATTTCATTTTATGCTTTCAATATCTCTCTATATGTAATCATTTGAGTGAATATTTTTCTAGAATCTACATGTATAAAATATTATAACCTTTTACAGAATGCACAGTTACTGCACTCTTATCTATTAAAAGCATAAAAATAATAATGTCAGTTATTTGAATAACTCTTGAGACATTAACCATGTTGTGTAAATTGTCATTTGGTAATATGAGTTCTGTCAGGAACGTATTGAATGATTTATTCTTTACAAAATAAATATCCTACCTATGAAAATAGCACGTTGGTCCTATGGAAACTACAACTATTAAGATCTTGTACACTTACCTTCAGCATGCCTTTTTATTTTTGGGATTGCTATCAGCTATCTTATTGTATTTTTTCAATCTTATCCACAGTTTGAAATCATCACCTTTTTTGCAGTGATTTTAGTTTTTAAAAAAAAAAAAAATATTGTCACAATCCAAATATAGACTCTATTGGGATGGTGGCTAAAGGATTTTGGTAATGTTTTGCCAAAAATCTTGAACAAGGATGTGAAAAATGTGTTGTTGAAATAGTCACAAAAACTAAATATTCACTGAACAGTCCATGGAATCACCAAATAATTTTATTCTCACCATGTCAATCATGTCAATCATTAAGTGTTCAGCATTTTTGAGTAGTCGAGTTCTCAAGAACTAGAAGCCTCCAAGAACATGAGTTTTGTTCAACAGATTTCTGACCAAATTTGAAGTCAAAATTTCATCTGGATTTCACCCATTGAGTCAGCTTTCTTAATCATTCAAATATTTTCTGCAGATGACTGTTCTGAGTTTCAAGAAAAACCTTGAAGTATTTTCACTGTGACTTCAACAGTCACACGGTGCACAAGCTCACTCAGTGACATCTGTCCCAGAAGAGGTGTTTGCATTTGCAATTAGATTTTATCTGATTGTTTGACAGATTGCATCAAGGCAACACAACCAGTTCTCAAGATATTCAAAATAATTATATCCTCTTCCAAACAGACCATTTATATCAACTTGGAAGGCTGTAAGGTGTGCAAATAAGACTAAACTGAAACTGTACAGTTAAATATTCCACACATAGAACTTTATCTGGAATCTATCACCATAGCAAATTGTACTAATAATCCTACTCTTAATTGAACATTTTATCACATTTCTTAATTTCAACATACTAGTCTCATGGTAGGAAAAAACATTCAGACTTTACATTTCTGAATTTAAATACAGTATTTCAGATATGTTTTTTGTGACACTTGCTGGCCAATGACTCACCATTCAAAATCAGAGAATGAAACTGCTTGACATTATTGAAAATAGTTTTTTTATCTGTCAACACTGATGGGAAATGGAATTTTTGGTTCAACGTGTTGGAAAGATGGCAATTTGAAGCTACATTATTTATGCGTCTGTGGAATTTACAAGTACATAATAAATAGGCTGTGAGAGAAGTAAGATAATCTCTGACAGCTTCACATTTAGCGGCAAGCAGCATTTATTTCCAAGTAGCAGACCTCGTAATTAATTCAAACTTTTTATAATTATTTCACTTCAAGTAAGACAATGAAGCCACTAACATGCAAGGGGTTACTGAGTATGAAAGAATACAAGGACAAAAGACATTAGTAATGAGAGAGAGAGAGAGAGAGAGAGAACTCTAAAAGAACAAGAATTAAGAGGATAAAAGATAATTGTTGACATTGCATTGAAATTTTTGAAAATCAAATTTGACTGAGAAGCAAGACGCCAGAAGAGTTCCATAAATGAGAAGTGCAAGTGAAGAAGCTGTTAGCATAAAACTTATAAATACATGTTGCCATTTCAACTGTAAAATGATGAAACTTTGCTGCCAAACTAGTACTGCTCTTAAATTCATAAAGCCAAGATACAATTGAAAGTTTATCAGAACTTACAATGAAAATATTTATAGAAAAGGCACAGGGAAGCTAGATTATGACAGTGGAAAAGTGACTGAACCCAAAATGTCAGGTCAAGACCAATAATATTGCAGATTCTTATTTGGATACATAGCAGAAGCACCAACACTATATATAATAGCAATGTTCAATGCATGATTAAATGATAAACTTATAAATGTGCAAGATAGATTCTGCTGAGAAAAATTATCTCGCCTAATACAGGAAGCCAACTTTCCTAAGGGCAGTCCAAGCAGTTGATTGAATATAATCTTCCCACTTCATATCAGTGAAAAACATTAGCCTGAGAAGACTCTGAGAATCATTCTCTTGGAGGTTAGCATCAGCCATGTTGATGGATATATGTATTGACATAAAGAAGCTATAAGATAGAATTATACTAGTAATTAAAGTTTAGCAATGTTGAGCCTGGCCAGTACCTTGATAGGTGACTTTGCAGGTTGTGTGAAGATAATAGCTTGGAATGAGAAATTGCAGAGTTAAATTTGTTACATTCAGTTGTGTGCAAATATTCTTGGAAAAGTTATGAATCCATATCTTCCCTCCTAGCTATGGGTTAAGTAGCATGACAGACTGGGTCCTGTAATCTTGGTTGGTAGCCAGTCTACCACAGAAAGTTACAGTAGCAGTCTGTGGAAATTCTTCTCCCAAGTCAATTATGAGTAGAAAAGAAACCTTATCAATAAGCATGAACCACAAATGGCACCTAAGGAAGGGTATTAATATATAGTAATTCTAGGATGAAGACTGTTTTGTAAATTAGCAATAGGACACTGACCCCTCACTTTATGTCCAATAAAATCTTATTTGAATGTCAACCATGAATCTAAAAATGACATGATCTTCCAAGCAAGCATCGCAAATGACAACTAATGGCAATATTAGATATTTCCTTACAAGGAAACATTTGGCATTCATTGCCAGAGCAGCCTGTACTGCTTTTGGTTGAAATTTATAAAATCTTTCTTTTAAAACATTGTTTTAGGAAAACAGGTTTCTCAAGTCCAGTTGCGTTTATTGCCCTTTCTATTATTGACCACATCTACTTTTGTAAATATGCGGGGCATAGCCAAGGAAGAAATTAAATAGACTGAGCTCTCATTTCTTCTTTGTTGTACTCCTGATTGAGGTATTGGGGTCCTCACCAGACATGTAAGATTCTGTAGATTGACACAATTCTTTTATTATATTGATGCATTCAGTGGATTCAGAGCCTGGAAGGCAGTTTCTGATGGATGAGAAGAGGAAGTCTCTATCGATGTACTCATATTTTGCTGTGAGATCGACAAAGCAGGTATAGAGTTCCTCTATTAGATCAATGCATTCAGTTGATTCAGAGCTCAGAACGTGGTTTCTAATGGATGAAAAGAGGAAGTCTATTGATGTAGTCATATGCTGCTGTGAAGTTGACAAATCAGGCGTACAGTTTCTATTAGCGGGGTAAGCAATTTCTTTGAGTTGTCTGATGGTGTATTTGCCATGATTGCATCCCTTATAACAATGAAAATGAAACTGGGTTGTGAGGAGTTGAATTCCATCAAACAGTAAGATCCTAGTTAATATAATGTTTATTAATACTTTCACCCTGATGGATTCAATTGAGATACTTCTGTATGAGAGCTACCCTTTCTATTTTCATAATGCATTAATATATGATACCCCACTTTTTAGGGGCGGATTTCTGGTTTCAAACTTCTTTCATAAGACAGAAGAACTTGTTATTGTATTAAGAGAGAAAGTAAACTATTTTCAGAAGTTCAATTTCAATGTCAAGTGATTCTTTATTATTCTTTAGTTTTTTAATAGTTTTCTTAATTTTCTCATCAGTCAGTTCATTACTGGTCATGTTTGGGACAGGCTTTGTAATGGTCGGATGAAAGTTGGTATATGTTCTATTTCTGGTCAGGGTTGAAATGCAACTCAGTGTTTTTTGAAACCAAGACATTTTTCTGTGGATATCATGATATCATAGTTTTTCATTTTACCCACATTTGAATGCATTATCTCTGCTGTTAGGCTTCATTAATTTTATTTCCAATTTTCTAGAGATACCAGTTTCTCAAAGAATTAACTATTTTTAAAAATGTTCTTTGTTAATTGTTTGGTATTTTTGTCTCCATTTTTTTTCCTTTCTCTGCTTGTTTCTTGGATCAGTTTTTTCAACTCAAGAATATCGTCCCATGGATGTATTTTTTTTTTTTAGGTTTTCTTCTTGGGCTGGTCATCCATGCTTCACCTAGTGATGATATAACATTATTCAATTCCTCTGTTTTGACTTAGATTTACTGATATCAATTGGTATTCTAATTTATTACTAAATTCTAAAAATATCCTTTCATATTTAAGGGTTTGAATCTTTTCCTTGATTCATGTGGAAGAAGGTGAGCTATTTTTGCTTAAAGAAGGATATTAATATATAGTCATTCTGGGATAATCATTTTATTACTTAATAACAATAGGAAGCCTACCTTCCATGTTATGTCCAGTAAAATTTTATATGAATGTCAATAATGAATCATCCAAGAATGCATCATACATGAAACCTAAGGAAGTAAGGAAGGAATTTTCAATATGCTTTGTTTCTTTATGTTTTGTAGCACCAAGAAGTTATTAAAAACTAATAATTATTAGTGATATAGAAGAGTGTATTGACCTATCGGCGGATGTGCGTTGTGGTACAGTGGATATCGGCTCGGAACAAGAAACCGGGCGGAGCCGAGTTCGAATTCCAGCTGAATCCATTGTATTCACTTACGCGCAAATACCCTTGGGAAAGGTATTAATCCATCTCTTCCTTCCAGTTATGGGTTAAATAACAGGACAGATTGGGTTCTATAGCCTTGGTCGGCAACCAATCTACCGCAGAAAGCAATGGCAACCTACTGCGGGATAATCTTCTGCCCAGTCAGTCATGTCTCTTTCGAGACATGATAGCCCAAGCGTGTATCACGTATGGCACTTAACTGACTGATTGACCTATCAAGTTGCAGTAAAAAGCAACAATGAGTTTGAGTAAAGGTCAGTTGAGATGTCAAATTGGCTGGTTGACTGGCTGGCTGGCTAGTTGTTGAATACTGGCATTTTTTGCTTTGCAAAATAAAAATTTTGATTTTGTGTTTTAAGTTAAAAAAATAAATACACTAACAATGAATAAAATTGTTTCTTAATATTCCTTCTATTTCTGTTTTTTTTTTTTTTCAGATTCCAGTTCTGAAAGCACTGGTAGTGGTGAAGAATCTGCCAGGAGCGAGTTTTAAATATCTGCCAGACGTTTTTGTTAATAAGCAGAATATACAAACAAAAAATATATTTAAACATTATATAAAGAGGAAAATATTTAAAATAAAAATAAAATGAAAAGAAATGATGGCTATGTTTAAAATCATGCAATAAAATGAAAGGGAAAAGAAAAATGACTTTAATGTAAAAAATTATTTTATTCATCATATTTACTTGGAGTAGATTTGGGCAACACCAAGCTACATATACAGGGTATGATGGGTAAATTGTCACTATTTTATATTTTTAATTTGGCACATGGGAATTTTTTTTTTTTTTTTTTGTTCACTTCACAGCATAGGAGAAATATTTGGGCACTATCTGTATGGAAAAGGGCACTATAATGTGATTGTTTCCACCATAAATTTGGAAACAGCACACTGTACTACTTGACATTTGCACTGAAATATAATAATTTCAGAGTATTTTAGTGTCAATCTGCAGGCATTGCAGTGGATTGAGAAAGAGTTGGATCAGTCTAATGGTGATTACAAAAATGTTTGGAGTGATCACTGGTGATGGTGAGAGCCTCACTCAACACAGGTCTACATCAAATGCCTTGAGGTAATGCTGCCGTAGGTCAAGAGAGATATCTGGCAACAGGACTCTGCACCATACTGCACAAGCAGAAGAACCCAATCATGGCTGTCAGACAATTTCTGTAACCATATCATCCTTTACATCTGACCACCTAAACCGCAAGACTGCAACCTTCTTGATTATTATGGGTGGGACACATTTGATCAACAAAACTCCTTGTAACACCAAAGATGAACTGAAGGCAAGTTGAAGGACAAAGACCCTTCATGGACACAACTAAAATTATTATGCACAGATTCAATAGGTGTCTGTTGTGATCAAAACTATCCCACTGGTATATCCAGAAAAAAAGGATTCCTGTGGGCTATTGCAGTGGAACAGACAGGTGTGAACCATGGGAAAAACTGTGGTTTCACTTGGTATTTCTGAGAAGGTACAAAAACATCAATACCAGCTTTAGACCAAGAAGAAATCTCTGTGGCACAATTCTCAATAAGAAGGTAAAGAATATCAATCCAAGGGGCGTCACAAAGAAAGTTATGAAATGAATCCCAGTCAGTATACTAGTAATACTAGTAATGGAAAGAAATCTTCTGAATTAGAAGTTCCTGTCTAACAGATGACTGAAATTTGAAATTTTTTTATGTCAAAACATTGTTTCTTGTACAATCAACTAAGTTAAGCAATGATGAGCCTGGTCAGTACCTAAAAGAGTGAGTGAATAATCTTGAATATACAGCTAGTGTAATGACTAACAGGTTCAAATTGGCAGTCAAAAAGCCAAGTTCCAATTCCAGTTAGGTTTGTTATATTCACTTACATGCAAATAACTTTGGGAAAGATGTAAATCCATCTCTTCCTCCCAGCTATGCTTTAATTAGTAAGACTTGTATGACTAAATAATTATTATCTCCCAAAAAATAAAATTGCATGCATAATACCTAGATTTCAACATATAGCTCATAAAGCTATTGATATGCTACTAAAAGAAAACAACCAACCAACCGACATCTTAAAAATGTACAATAATCAAGCAATCAATAAATTCTAGTAAGGTTTGTTATATTTACTTACACACAAATTCCCTTGGGAAAAGATATAAATCTGCTTCACCCCCAGCTTTAGGGGCATGTACCAATAAATCATTATCTCCCAAAAATTCTTAAAATTTAAAAAAAAATTTTCTGGCTTTAAGTAAGCCATAGAATACAAATCAACCAATCAATCTACTTGCCCAGTCAGAAAAAAACCCAAAAAAAACAAAACGTTATTAATTTATAAATTTATGTTATGAAACTGTACTTGTTCTTTTATTAACATTAAAATTGATTCAGGTGGATTTTGTGACTTAGTTGTTTTTGGGGGTTTTTTTTAGAATTTCTAAAAGTATTTTAAATGAAGTAAATAAAAAACATGGATTTATTTTTTATAATAATTTTGAAGTTTATTAGAACAAAATTGAAGAGAATTTTTATCTGATTATTATATATTGAGTTTTTCAAGGACTTGCCTTATTATTATTATTATTATTATTATTATTATTATTGATTCATTAGTGTTAAAAAGATGATTTAGCCAAAGACTATGCAGTTGTTGGCTGAATGTCATCTGCTGGGACCTCTAACAGATTAATCTGGTGCTGGAGCATATTCTTAAGCTTTGCTAAGAAAAAGAGCTGGAGGGACCAGGTGGCTCTCATGGACTCAACAGCTTCATGGAATGAGATTTAGCAGCATCAGTAGCAATGTTAAAATAAGTAAAGATAATAAATCTGGTTTGAATAGATCACTGTAAATTAGTGACATGGGTTCTTGGCTAAGTGGTTAAAACATTTGTTTTTTAACAATAAGAACTTGGTTCAAATCACACCATGGTCAATTTATCAAGGTCTTTTTTTAATCATTTCACCCCCAAGCAAGGCAGGACTGCCACTAATGCACAGAGGTTTACATTGAGAGAAAAGACTGGGTACTGGGGGTATTGAAGAAAGGATAAAAGACAAACGGGATTCAAGAAGACAAAAGATGACGTTGCATTTAAATTCCTGGAGATTGTAGCTGTCAGAGAAGCAATTAAACAGAAGAGAATTCCACAGGCAGGAAATGTGAGAAAAGAAGCTGATGGAGTAGAAGTGGTGGTTACGTTTAACTATTTCAATGGTAAAAGGGTGGGACCTAGATGCTATCAGCCTGAAGAGGTGATTCTTGCATGAGGAAAGTGTCTGAAAACCAATCCATGAGTTGACCCAAGCCTTGTAAGTAAAATTTCATAGACAGAACTCTCAATTATTATGTTAGCACAAAGTCAAAAGTCATCGTGACTGAGTGTTTGAGCATGCTGCTGTTCAAACTGCTGATCAGAAACTATAACTGATATCATAAACTAAAAGTAGATGTAAGTGTTGAATGAACACAAATGTGTCTGAGCATGTGTTTGCAGCAGGGATTGAATCGCCATCCTAGCAGATGAATGTGCTCAGAAAATAATAGTATTAAAATAGTAATACAGCCTCTTAGAAAGTTTGATAGCAAGAAGGCTGAAGAATACAGTGGCTGAAAAAGTTTGATGGCAAAAGGCTGAAGAATACAATGGCTAAAATTATATGATAAAGAGAGCAAAGATGAGGAGACTGGTCTGAAGAAATTAATGAATAATAGTAACAAAATTATAGATACTGTCTGAATTTCTGAGATGAGGAGTTATCATTATTTACACTATTTACATTTGGAGATGTAACATGTTACACTGAGTCACTTAAGCAAGCGTTAATATTATTTCTGCTAGAAATGAGATATAACAGTGGCAATGAGGAATTGAAACACATGAGTTATAACAAGTAAAAAAATATAAATTTTGCTTTGGTGTATATTATAACTAACAACGACAATTTTGAACCACATTGGTTTAATTTTTTCTTTTTGGTGTGTGTAAAAAGACCCTAGATATTTATCAAATATGGAAGAAATATCAACTTAAGTGGTAAAAATAAAACAAAAACAACAACAGCAGTTGTTAAAACTCCAGAAACAACAACAAATGTTAATTGAAATAATGCAGAAGAAAATGAAAAATTCCCCCAAATGTATCATTCCCGACACAGTGACAAATGCTATATCTCAATTCACATACAATTCAGATGATGGAATTACCTTTCCTACTTATTTTTAAAGATATGAGCAAATTTTCAGAAAAGAATGCAGTAACTGGGAAAACAAGAAAGAAAACAAGACTTTTGTTGAGAAAGTTAGCACCAGTAGAACATGAAAAATACTGTAATTTTACACTCCTGAAAAAAAAAACGAGAATTATTTCTAAGAAAGTAAATATTCTGATTAAAATTTTTAATGAGAAAAACTTATTCAATACCTGTTGGAAATGTATGAATCTGACAAAAAAGATGAAGATTTTGTTACATATGTTAGAGTCATTAAGAAGTAATGTGAAAGAGTCAGATTAAATGAACTGACCCCACATATACTCAAAGGGTTAATTTTCATTAAAGGTTTAATAGCAAAATTGCAGAAATACAAGGAAGAATTCTAATAATTCTTTAGCAGAATAATAAACTTATGCTGAAAAAAAAAATCATACAAATATCAGAGATTCCTAAATTTTAGATTTCGAAGAAATTGAGGAAAAAGAATGCGTATACATACAAGCAAAAGAAAACCCTGGAAAAAGAAAAATGAATCCATGTTTCAAACGTGGAAGGTTACATCTTGAAGACAACTGTCCCTTTAAGAATTTAAAGTGCTACAAGTGTGGGAAAGTAGGACATAAAAAGTCATATTATAAAACTAAAGCAATGAAAATTTCTCAGAAAAACATTTCAAACACAGTGTTGCAAAAGAAAAAATAACCACAGAAAACCAAAGAAAATTTGTATATGTGAAAAATGATAATGTGGATGTAAAAAAGTCAACTACACACTGCTAATGATATCACATTAATCAACAAAATTGCATAGAGAGCAAATGGAAAACCTATATTAAAAAGAACTTCAAAAGTCACAAGTAGCAGTCTCTAGTCCTCTCCAAACCTGCTTTCCTGTTTGTTAGAAGTTCTTCTCTGTAGTTCCTGTTTTTAAGAACTCTGGAGAGCTCTGTGACCCCTCTAATTATTGCTTTATTAACCTCTTATCCCTTTTTTGGCAAGGTGTTCTTCAATACAGCAGTGAATGCTGGACAATATCATCGAAAATGAAGACAAAACTGGAAGCAGCATAAATGTGGTTCTACAGAAGGATGCTCTGATATTGTGGACTGAGCATGCAAGCAACGATGAGGTGTTGGAAATAATGACAACAAAAAGAAAATTAATAGTGAGCATCAGGAAGAGACAACTGAAGTTCCTGGGACACACAATGAGGAAGGAGGGCTTGGAGAACCTGATACTGACTGGCCAGATAGAAGGAAAGAGAGACAGAGGAAGGCAGCGGATAACATATTTACAGGGCCTGATCAGGTGGATGATGGAACAGGGGTTGCCAGGAAAAAACAGGAGCAAAAATACTAAGAGCCACAAGGGAAAGGGAGACGTGGAGAACCATGATCGCCTACGTCCTGAAGGGACAGGGCACATAGAAGAATTCAAGGCTATTATCAATGCTGAAATAGACATCACACATCTCACAACCATCACTTTGACAAACAGCATGGCTTCTGTTTTGCCAGATCTACCGCTGATGTGATAATGATCATCACTGAATATATATATCAGGCTCTTAATAACAAGGGTGAAGCTCAAGCTATTGCTTTTGATATCTTGAAAGCATTTGATAGAATTTAGCATGCTGGCCTTCTGTGCAAGCTTCAGAGTTATGGTATTTCAGGATGATTGTTTGATTTAATCCAATCATTCCTATCAAATTGTGAAATGATGGTTGTTTTCAACAGGCAAGCTTCCAGATCTTTTCATATAAATGTGGGCGTCTCTCAAGGCTCTATCCTAGGTCCTACGCTTTTTCTGATCTTCATCAATGATCTTCTTGATGTAATCAGTTCTTAAGTAGGCATTTATGCAGATGATATCACCATTTACTCATATTTCAATAGAAAATCTGCCAATGCTAACCGAAGAAATCTGGCAGCTGCTCTTCAAAAAGATTTACCATCTGTGATTGAATGGGAGTAGGAAATGGCTCAGAAATGCCTCCAAAATGAAGCTGCTCTCCTTTAACCACCATAGAGAAACTTTCTTGCCTATCATCAGAATGGTCAACACTAGTCTTGTCAAGAGCAACACACTGTGCCTTGTTGGCTTCACTCTCTCAAACGACTTTAAATGGAATGACTACATCAAATCTATAGTTGCATCTATTGCAAGGAATGTTGGGTCTTTGTGTCAGGCCAGAAAGTTTTTCTCATCAGAATCCATTTTTCACATTTATAAATCTACCATTTGCCTGTGCATTGAATACTGTTAAAATGTCTGGTTAGGTGCTACTGCTATTCATCTTGAGGTCCATGACAAAATCCAAAGGCGGATATGCAATGTAATCGATCCTAATATAACAGCTTGACTTCAGTCACTTTCTCATCGAATTGATGTGGTTTCCCTGTCTTATCTATGAGTATTTTCATGGCAAATGCTCGCTCTGATGAGCTTTTTACCCTGGTTCAATGCCCCCACGTATTTATATGAACTACTAGATTGGCATCAAGGTCCCACCAATTTACCATCAAAATAGTTAAATGTAACCACCTTTTGTACATGAACAGTTTCTTTTCCTGCACTTCTTGTTTGTGGAACTCCATTCCGTTTGCTTGCTTCCCTGATAGCTACAATCTCCAAAAGTTTAAATGCAACATCAGTTGCCATCTTCTATCTTCTTGATTCCCATCCATCTTCTGTCCTTTTCTCAACATTCCCCGTAACTTGTTTTTCCTCTCACTGTATCTCCCTGTATACCAATAGCAGTCCTGCCTTACTTTGGGTAAAATGATTATTAAAAAAAGAGAAATTATTTGTTATTGGCAAAAGGACTTGTGACATCTTATTCCATAAAAAGTGTGTAAAAGCTAAGGCTTATGTGTTAAAAAATATTACAAACTTATTTGAACTGTGGAATTTACCTATAAATGTTTTTCAAAAATGTAAGTGGACAAGCAACCAGTTTAGAAAAAAAAAAACTGAGTGAAAATTTAATATTTTCTAGATGTTCTGTCGAATTAGTTGGGCCAGAGTTCCAAATTCAAAGTAAAATTTATAGTGAAAAAAGGATTGATGCCAAAGTTTAAACCAAAACATAGTGCACCATTTGCAGCATTGGATCAAGTCAATGAAGAATTAGACAAAGTTGAAAAATATGTGTAACTGAAAAAATTAACCAAAAACAAAACAATTAACAGGGTTAAAGAAGTGCTTAAAATACTCATAACTACCCATTACCAAATCCAGAGGAAATTTAAATAGTGGAAAATTTTTTCAAAGCTGGATCTTTCTGAATCATATTTACAAATACAAAGAAAGATCAGAGTTAACAATTATAACTACGAACAAGATTTTGTATAAATTCAACAAAATTGGTTGTCAACCAGATCTGTCAAGGGCAAAAGCAATTAAGAATATACCGCCCCCAACAAACATTACTAGGTTATAAACATTTCTTGAACTAGCAAACTATTATCAAATTTATATACCTAATATGTAAAATTTGAAAGCTTCACTGAACAATTTGCTTAAAAAAGGTGTTAAGTGGAACTGGGCTGATAAGTATCAGAAAGTGTTTGAAGAAACAAAAAAATTATAATGTCAGATTTATCATTAGCACACTATGATCTAAAAGCAGAAATCATTTTGGCTTCAGATGCTAGTGATTGTGTTCCCATATAGGAGCAGTAATTCTTCATAAATAATATGCCAGTAGCATTAAAACCATTGTGCATATTTTATGTGACTACTACCAGCAGAAAAAACTACAGCCAGATAAAAAAAAGGCATTAGCAAGAATATTTGCAGTGAAAATATTTTACAAATTTATGCACAGGAGTTTTTAGTTGCATACAAACCACAGACCTCTATTATCAATTTATGGTTCAAAAAAAGAAATTCCTGGGCATACAGTGAATAGATTACAACACTGGGGTACCATCTCATTAAATTATGATTTTAGAATGGAATTCCATCTGTTCAAAAAATTAGGACAAGTGGATGGGTTATCAAGATTGATACCAAAAAAGACTGAACCATTTGTGAATAATTTGATTGAAGCATTAAAAATTGAAATGGAAATTAAAAATATATTATGTAAGAATTTACGAATTTAAAGATTTTTGAAAAATGTTCTTGATTGAACATATTACTACCCCACTATACCAACCTAGATCAAACAGACAAGCTTAACAGTTTTTGAGTATTTTTAAGAGAGCTTTGATAAAAGCAAGTCATGAAAAAGTGAGCAAAGAAGCACCACAAAAATTCTTGAGTATATATAGTATAATGCCAAATCCCAATTCACCACTAGGCATGTTACGGGTGGAATTGAGGTTCACAAGAAAAATTAAATCTGTGTTCAACAAGTTGTTACCAGGTCAAAAAAGAATAAGAATGTACAACAAAAAGAACACTAATTTTTTTAAAATTGGCAAAAATGTGTCTTTCAGGATATATAAAAATGGAAAAGAAATGCAAAAAGATGGTGCAATAAGGTCACAAATAGGAAAGATGGTTTCTATGATAAAAGAAAGGCCCATAAAAAAGGAAGAACATATGCAAGTACTGTGTAATAATTTTGATGTACTCACACCTCAAGAATTCAATGAATGTACAAGTATGATTACCAGAAAAAGGAAACATACAGAAAAACTAGAGGTTGACCAGAAAACATAAAAAATACATAAAAAAGTTCAGTATATTGGTCAACTTGCCAGAAAGAGGAAGATGTGAATACTAATAAATAAAATAAAAAGAAATCTCAAATTTGTGGAAGTTGTGGAGTAAATAATACTGTTGTATATTTGTTGAATTGGTGTGGAATGGTACTAATGGTCATTCATGATTGCCAGTGAAAATGATATGATTTTGTTGAATTGTTAAATAATATCTTGGTCAGTGTGAAATTTTGCCAAGAAGTGTATTTTGCACTGGGTGATGCAGGGTTATTTCACTGAGGGTGTAAAACACAGGTGGCTGGTAGATTTTGTTTTGATGAACCAGAGTCAAGTTGGTCAACACTTGAGATGGTATGGAGTGCACCGGAAGTGCAGCATGTCAGGTGTCAAAATAGAGAAAATTATTTAACTGATGTCAGCTGTCACAGAGAGTCAGTTTTAGAATTGAATCTGGCAGTTTGCAGACAGCAGTTGGAGAGAGAAGAGCCAGCCAGGCTGACTAGCTGGTGGCCTTGATGCATGTGTACTCTGACCTGACCAAACGTCTCACTTCATGGTCAAGTCACCGCTTTGTAAAAAAGAACAGAAGCAAAACAAATAAAATATGATTGGATATTTTTAATTATATACACATGTTGATATCTGTAAATTTGTGAAAAAAATTGTCAGTTGTGAAAAAGCAAGTCATTTTGATTCACCTTGAATGTTTATTTCATCATTTATCTTATGTAAAAAGATAATCAACATTTGGTTTGAGCGTATTCTCACCAAATGGATAGCAGTTTATGGTCTATTTATGTCAGAAAACACAGTCATTTTGTTTGAAGTTAGTTTTCGATGAAGAAGCAGAGTTTATTCTTTGACATTTTGTATTCAGCATTATCTTTGTCATCATTATTATTGGCTCCCCGTCAAAGTGGCATATACTACAGGAGGAGGTGGTATACAACAATACATTCCTGGTAAGACAAATGAACTAGGCTAGACAAAGAACTCTAAGTGAGTCAAAAAAAGCCTGTTAGATTCTAGGTAAGAATATTTCTGACAGATGTCACAGCAAGGTGCCTAAGCAAGGTTTAATATTATAACCACAAGAAATGAGTTATAACAGTTACCCAGAATGATATATATCTGATGATGGCCAGAGAGTACAATGGCTGAAATGTAATAATATCAACAAAGATGAGGACAATAGTCCAAATTTAAATAGTGTAAATACAGGACCTCTTACAGGAGGTAGCAAGGAAATGCAAAAAGAAAGGACTAAACATAAACTATAAGAAAACTGAATGCACGATCATTGGCAAAAAGAGAAGCCCAAAATGCCAACTACAGGTTGAGGATGCTAAAATTCAAGCAGGTGCAGAAATTTAAATACTTGGGAAGTGTTCTGACAGAGGACAGAAAGTGCGACACTGAGATTCAAAGATGAATTGGAGTGGTCAAGGATGCATTTCAAAAGCTAAACAAAGTACTGAGAGACAGGAAGATTTTGTTGGAAACAAAGAAAAAATTACTGGATTATGTGATATCTGTCCTCCTATATGGCAAGGAATGCAGGATAATCTTCTCAAAAATGAAGAAGAAACTCAAAGCAACAGAAATGTGGTTCTACAGAAGGATACTGAGGATACCACAGACTGAATATGTGAGCAACGACAAAATTTTCGAGAGAATTCAAATGAAAAGGAAACTTCTACTTAACATCAGGAAAAGACAGTTGAAGTTTCTGGGGTACATAATGAGGAAGGAGGGCTTGGAGAATCTGATGTTCACAGGAAGGATAGAGAAACAAGGGAAAGCAATGTGGGGCATACTTGATGGGCTTAAAAAGTGGCAGAGCATGGTTTGGGGGAGATGCCAAGTAAAAAAGTTTTAATATTGACAAGGGATGGGGGTAAGTGAAGGTCCATGATTGCCTACGTCCTGAAGGGACATGGTAAGTAAAAGAAGAAAAAGAAATGGAAATATAGTTTCAGCCTAGAAGTCAAGCACATTCAGAGACCATATCATTGAAAGAAACATTAATCATGAAACAGCAATAAATGGTTGAATGAACATTTACATAAAACAAACTGAATAATGTCTTTCCCTGGTCATGTATAGATCATCCCTTGGTGCTGTTTTTCTCTTCCAATCTTCTTCTTCTTCTATGTGCCCTGTCCCTTCAGGACGTAGGCGATCATGGTTCTCCACGTTTCCCTATCTCTTGTGGCTCTTAGTATTTTTGCTCCTGGCAACCCCCGTTCCATCATCAACCTGATCAGACCCTGCAAATATATTATCCGCTGCCTTCCTCTGTGTCTCCTTCCTTCTATCTGACCAGTCAGTATCAGGTTCTCCAGGCTCTCCTTCCTCATTGCATGTCCCAGGAACTTCAGTTGTCTCTTCCTGATGCTCAGCATCAATTTCCTTTTTGTTGCCATTCTTTCCAACACCTCATTGTTGCTTGCATGCTCAGTCCACGATATCCGTAGCATCCTTCTGTAGAACCACATTTCTGCTGCTTCCAGTTTTGTCCTCATTTTCAATGATATTGTCCAGCATTCACTGCTGTAAGGAAGAACTGACATCACGTAGAATTCTAGCACTCTTTTGTTCGTTTCTATCGAGATTTTCCTGTGTGTTAGTATTGTGCTCATCTTCTGGAACGTGTCCTTTGCCATGCCAATTTGCCTTCGGATCTCTGTGTCGCACTTTCCATTTTCTGTTAGAACACTTCCTAGGTACTTAAATTTTTGTACTTGCTTGATTCTGTTATCCCCAACCTGTATTTGGCATTTTGGGTTGTATCTTTTGCTGATGACCATGCACTCAGTTTTCTTAAAGTTTATTTGTAGTCCCTTCTTGTCACTCTCCACTGCTACTTTCTGTATGAGGTCTTGTAGTTTCCTTTCTGTGTCCGCAATCAGCACTGTATCGTCTGCATACCTTATGTTGTTCAGATTGTGGCCTCCAATAACAAATCCTGGCGTGTCATCTAGGGTCCTCAAAATATTCTCGCTGTATAGGTTGAACAAATCCAGTGAAAAGACACATCCTTGTCTTATGCCTTTTCCTATCTTTGTGTATCTACTGATATCGTTACCTGTCCATATGCAGGCCGTTTGCTGCCATTAGAGATTCTTGATTATTCTTATGTCTTTCCTGAAAATGTCGAGGCTGCCTAGCATCTCCATCAATTGTTTGTGTCGTATCTTGTCGAATGCTTTCGCGTAGTCAATGAAGCATAGGTACAAGTCTTTCTTCATTTGTAATGCCCTTTCAGAGAGCATTCTAATCATGAATATGGCGTTCCTTGTTCCAGTGTCTTTGACGAACCCGCACTGTTCCTGCCCTATTTCTGGCCTGATTCTGCTTCTCGCTCTATTCAACAGGATTCTGACAATCAGTTTTGTAATGTGATTCATTAAGCTGATAGTTCTGTGTAGTTCACACTCATTTGCACCAGGTTTCTTCGGCAGTGCTATGAATATCGACTTGCATAGTTCGTCTGGTATTATTCCGCTGCTATAAATTTCGTTTATAATATCGGTAATCTTTTCTACGCCATATTCTTCTAAGGCTGTCAGCAGCTCTATCACTATGCCGTCTGGATCAGGTGCGTTGTTTCTGTTCATTTTGGCCATTGCAGCTTCCACTTTCGGATTTTGGTATTTCCGGTCCATCCATCTCCTTGTGTATTCTCGGTTGTTCTCTCTTGTCGCAAAAGAGATCCTTTATATATTCTTCCCATCACTGGAGTATTTCCTCTTTCTCTAATATGATTGTTCCTTCCTTGGATTTTATGAATCCTGTTGAGGAACAGGTTTTTTGTCCTGTCAGTTCTCTTATCTCTTTATGCATCTCTACTTTGTTGTTCCTGATCAGTCTCTCTACTTCTGCACATTTGTTGTTGAGCCATTCCTCTTTGGCTTGTCTGCATCTGTTCCTTATCTCCCTGTGAAGTTTCTTGTACTCTGCTCTGTGTCTTGGCATTATTTTTTGTCTCCTTTGTATCATGTGGAGGATTTCTTCAGTCATCCACTCGTTTTTTTCTTCTGCGTCTGATTTCCTTTGGGACTATGTTGTTAGCTGAGGTCACCATCGCTTCTTTTAGTGAATCCCATTTTGAGTATCCTTTTCCAATTTGTTCTTCATATTTCTTTCTCACACTGTTATTGTATTCTTTCTGCAGGGTGAGATCGTCCTCTAGCGTGTCGTATTGCAGCCTTGGTGATGTGCTGGGCTTCTTCAGTTTTCGGAGTTTCACTTTTAGTTTACAGATGACTGGGACATGGTCACTTCCGCAGTCGGCACCTGGGTATGTTTTGCATTGGACCACTGCATTCCTGAATCTCTTGTTTGTAGTTATATAATCTATTTGGTTCTTCGTGTTGCCTCCTGGACTTCTCCATGTTCTTGGAACCAGGTGTTAGTAATAACCTGGTCATTGGCTGAGCACTATTGGATCCATTTTTCTCCTCTTTCGTTGCGCTCTCCTAGTCCGAAGTTGCCGTTCGTGTCTCCTTCTCTATCTTTACCTACCTTGACATTTAAGTCCTCCATTATTATCCTAATTTCCTGGCTTTTGCACTGAGCCTTGGCACTGTCCAGTATTGAATAGAAAGATTCTATTTCATCCTCCGAGCTTTGAGTTGTCAGCGCATAAACTACTATATTAGCTATATTGAAGGGCCTTCCCCGCAGTTTAACCAAGAGGACTCTCTCTGACAGTTGCCAGTATCCAAGTACACATCTCTTCACTTGTTTGTTTAATATTAAAGCGACCCCTTTTTCGTTTTTTTTACCTCCTGCATATATTATCCTGTGGGTGTCGCTACTGAAATCTCCGTTATTAGGCCATCTTGTTTCACATATGCCTAGGATGTTGATATTTAGTCTGTTCATCTCCTGTTTGACATTCTCTAGTTGTCCACAGTTTAGTGTCCTGACGTTCCATGTTCCAATAGTGACTTTGTCTTTGATGCACACTGTTGCAGGGTAACAGTCCAGAGACACCTGTTGTTCATGTTCTTTCCTGGGCGAGGGACAAATTTTGGAGTAAAATGTCCCCTTTACACCGTTGGTGCTCTTCCAATCACATTTTTCTTTATGTTTTGAACTGATCGATCCAATTTGTTTCTTCGCCTTGAAGACACAAATGATAGCTGAAAAGCTGACACAAACAATATCTACAATTTCTCTATAAGGCTTGCCAGTGTGTTCTTGCAGCATTACAATTTTTGTATGCTTTTTTGAAGTCTATTGCAGAAAATGGCTGTAAGACAACTAACCAACAATTGCGACAATAATGTCTGGGTGTGATAAAAATTTGATGCAATATTTTTCAAGGCCAAACAAATTTCATCATAGACCCCCAAAATAGATTCATATTACTGCTCATTACTGCAAATGACCTAATCTGAGGGAAAAATAGAAATTGATTACTCCCTGTTACTCCAGTGGGTCTAAAATTGGCCGTATGGTGATAGAAAGGAAATTAAAGCAGTTGTCTCAATTAATTTGCACAGCGGTGTATATATTCAGCTGAAGATAAAGTAACAAAATGAATTAAAAAAAAGAAGGTATGGTCATCAACTAAAATTAATCTGGATAAACATGTTTCAACAGGTATTTGTTTTTATACCTACACGTGACTATTTAAAAGCAATAAGAAAACATTTGATGAAAATATAATTAAGTATAAAAAATACTTAGAAAAAAGCAATCGCAAAATAATTATAAAATACTTGGAAGTTAAAATAAAAAAGACACCCCAACAAGCCATTGTTTAACTTTTCTTATAGCTTCAATATAAAGAATAACGATAGAATTTTTCTCAAATTAATAGGCAAACTTTTGAGTAATATTAAAGGAGATTTGTCTATATTTCTGAAACGTTGGTTAGTTCTTGTGTCTTGACCCAAAGAGTTGTGAGTTTAATACCAGGCTACAGCAGTGGTGAACAAGTAACTTACAGGGTTAGAGGGAGATAACTCATGACTACCAAAAGAGGCTCAATGCAAGGAATGAGAATGATATACCCCAGTGATTGTAATAAAGAGTTTAATTTGAAATTCCTAGCACCTGAAGAAGGCCAGAGTGTACAATGGCCAAAATGTCATACAAATGGCAACAAAGATGAGAACAATAGTCCAAATAATGTAAATATTAAAGGAGGTTTTTAATAAAAATTTACAGCTGCATTAGAAATATTAAAAAATCAATATCCCACTATAACAACATTATATTGAGTAATCATATCCAAAGCAAAAAAAAAAAAAAAAAGTTAGAGCTATAAATATAACTGCCAAAGCAATATGATCTGTTCTCTAAACGGCCAATATATGACTAAATTTTTGTATATAGAACTAGTATCTAAACTTATTTATAAATGGAACTTTGTCTGTCTGTGTGTGTGTCTGTCACCTATAAACTCCAAAATGGTTGATTTTCTTGAAAATTTACACAGTTGTACTATAAGCGTTTGCGAGTGTTCTTAGCTAGGTTTTGTGTCGAGGTACCCCCAATAAATATCGAAAATCGATAATCGAAAAAATCGGGTTATAGAAGGAGTGGTCTGATTTTAATCAAATTTAATACACTCATAGGCAAAGACATAAGAAACAATATTCAAAAGTTTCAAGGTTGCAGTTTTTACAACAGTGCAGAAAATCGATAATATATATATATATATAAAAGGCAAGATGTTTGTGTGTGTATCTGTTTATCTGCCTATTATTTAACCCATGAGGTAGTTCTCGCGGGGTTACAAGATGGTTTAAATTACTGTTAAGTTAGCATTATTTTCAGATGTTTAGTCTGTCATTATGAGTGTTACCTTACTGTGATTAAGTTCATTATTATATATATATATATATATATATATATATGTTATTATTTTAACATAATCAATTTAACATTTTTGCAACACAGAATTTCCCATATTCTAGAATCATATGATTCTGAAACATGGGAAACTCTATGTCATGAAACTGTTTAAATAAATTATATTACAATAATATATAGCTCTACTTTTGTATTGAGCACCATAAAATTGAAAATAAGCATTAAGGAACAGTAAATTTCTTACTGACTTTTCCTTACGTTATTGTATATATATATATATATATATATATATATATATATATATATATACAGGATATTGAGGCAGCAGATAATTTTCTAAACATATATTGTTACATATAACAGACATTGAATGTCTATTATGTTTAATCATGAGCCATTCTAAACATCGTATTTTGGCTTTGATTTCAGATATTGGAGGTCATCAATAGTAAATCAAAGCAACCTACTCTTAATAAAATCACATTTCAATCTGGACACAACATATTACATTGCATTTAGACATATGGTTCTGTTAACATTTTGGTCTCATATGGTGTGACGTCATAGAACCACATTACAAATTTACGACTGTGTCTGCTATTCGGTGACTGTAATCATTGCATAGCAATGTTTTATGTCAACACAAGATAATATCATTATTGATGGTAGATGCCTTTATGTTAATGTCCCTGTAACATCTCTGAAGATGGCACATGGGAGCCAAACGCTTAGAAGCAGAATAATAAAAGAATATCCAAATGTTGGAAAATTTTTGTCTTTATTTTCACCTGAAATTAAAGCCAAAATACAATGTTTAGAACGGCTTATGATTAAACATAATAGACATTCATTGTTTGTTATATTTAACAATATATGCTTAGAAAATAGATAGATAGATAGATAGATGTAGACATAGCATTATATATATATGTAGATATTTATTAGATATTAATGTGTCTTTCATTCAATTTTATTTTTAAGAAATTTATTGTTGGACAATGTTCCTTATTTTAAAAAATTTGTTTTTGTAATGTAGTCTTTGTTTCTAGATTGCTTTGCTATTAAATAGTAACTTCCAAGCTGCCATTACAACTATAATGAATTTAATTCTCACTGAGTGCCCCACCCTTGTGACCTTGGGCTATATTAAGCTAAGCTTTGTAAAAGTTAAGGCGGAAACTCTTAGCGATACAGGAAAGGATGATAATAGCTGCTGGAATTGAGAAACTGAAAAATTATTTTAAGGGAAAGATTTAATAAATTTCAACAAACAGTACCAATGGCAGCTTGGTCAATGAATACTTAATAAGGAAACAGCTAATGTTGTCATTACCATTTGTAACAAACATTTCTTATTCTAAAAAACAATGCATTATATATTAGCTGAATACATAAAATTGCAAATAATTATTTCCATAAAAAACAGTAAGAAAATTATAAAGTATAAATACCAAGAAATTGAAATAAAAAAATTTGATAGTAGGTGCAGTTGGAATAATAAAAAATGGAACAAAATAACACATTGAAAAAATCCTTGGAAATCCCATCTTAAGGGAAATACCAAAAATTGTCTTGATATGTACAGCCCACACACTAAGAAGAACTTTGTCTATGTAACGCTAGTGTTGTTATGGTAGATAGAAAAACAAATCATGAAATATAGTCATAACAACACACCACTACCTTCCATAAGTTTTCCTGTAGGCATGGTAGGTAGTGTAACCATAGCAGAAATCAAAATATGATGATAATAATAATATTATTACTACAATATTATAATATAATAATATAATCTATCTAAATCTAATCTAAACTTATCTAATCTAAACTTATTTATAAATGGAACTTTGTCTGTGTGTGTGTGTGTGTGTGTGTGTGTGTGTCTGTGTGTATCCGTTATCTATATACTCCGAAACGGCTGAACCGATTTTCTTGAAAATTTACACAGTTGTACTATAAGCATCTGTGAGTGTTCTTAGCTAGGTTTTGTACCCCCGATAAATATTGAAAATCGATAATCGAAAAAATTGGGTTATAGAAGGAGTGGTCCGATTTTAATCAAATTTGATATACTCATAGACAAAGACATAAGAAATGATATTCAGAAGTTTCAAGGTTGCAGTTCTTACAATAGTGCAGAAAATTGATAATATATATATATATAAAAGGCAAGATGTTTGTGTGTGTGTCTGTTTATCTGTCTGTATGTCCTTTATACAAATCCACAATTTTTACCAGATTCTCATCAAACTTCACAGAAATATTCTTTAGTCTGAGCTCCAGGGCCATGGATTAGTTTTAAAGCTTTCATTACACTGAAGCAACGCCGGGCTATACTGCTAGTTTATAAATGGAACTTTGTCTGCGTGTGTGTGTGTGTGTGTGTCCATTACCTATAGACTCCGAAACGGTTGAACCGATTTTCTTGAAAATGTGCTCTGGCAGGTTATCTTGCCATAGACACACCACTACTACTATGGTTGCAGTACATGCCCCTACATCTCTAATGGGTTATGGAATTTGTGACTTGTGATGCTTACTGTATATTTATGGATACCAAATAACGGATATGAGCACAGTTAGTTGCTTTACCATTGGCAATATGTCTTAGAAAGTCATTGCAATTTTTTAAAAGTGTGCCTTTGTTTGTTGTTAATGAAAAGGCATAGCCTTTGGTAATGACTATGTGAGAAGAATAATGTTTTCTAATTGGAAACATTCTCTATCCGACAGTACTGTTATGCGTGCTCTCCATGTTTGTTGTCGTTTCCCTGGAAATAAATAGAGTGCATAATTTTTGGAGCATCCCATGTATTTGGGATATTTGAAATTCCTTTTTTCTAACCAAAAAGAAAGTGTCTTTAGGCTCATCCAAAGTAATTTCATTTGTTACTGACATTAACTACTGTTACAATTCAGCAAGGAATAAAAAAAATATTTTTGTGTATTTATGAGTAAGCGTTTAATGTTACTGAAACATGTAACTTGGGCATTGTAGAAAAAGATTTGGACAAACCATGCAGCTAGAACAGGTGTAAAAATCTTTATTAAACGTAACGCAGTGGTAATTTTCAAGAGAAAAATGAAAGCAATTTAGCTATAGTCTGCCAGATACCCTAACTTTATATATAAAACACAAGGGAATATTTTTTGAGCTATTTTCTGAAGTGGGTAAATGTGTCTTTGTATCTGAATTTTCGAGATAAGTAATTATCATCATTATATACAGATTTGCCGATGGCTTTGTTGGAATAAATTTATTTCCTCTTCTGAAGCAAAGATTTTTGACCATACTGGATAGCACACAGCTAACTCACTCTGCTAACACTAAAAAAATACATGGTTTCAAAAACTACCCCTTCAGACAAAAGCAAATCCTTTTTTAAGGGTTGAAAATTATTTCATTAGCCAAGACAGTGGCAGAGGATAAACCATTAGCATGAAATAAACTCAGCCAAAAAATAACACAAGCTAAACAGAGAAGAAATATTTATTCTTTCTAACCCTCTTTCAGCAGATTGCAAAAAAGACATGAACCCATTTTTGGGGTAAAGGGTTTTCTCTCCATTAATCATATCTTTCTTGATTAGCATATGCAACACACTTGGCCAGTTATTTGACTCTTAACAGCCAATCAACAGAGCCCCATCACTATAGAGAAACAGACTTCTAGTAGACATCAGAGAGAAAAAATGAATTTCTGACTAATGGTTAGACACAATTTTAGAAAAATTTTCATGGTCAAAGAAAAGATATATAACACATTTTTATGCATTACTTTGTTATTAGTAAGAACTCTTGATTTCTAGGCCAGTTGACATTAATATTACTGATTAAAATTACAAGGATGTCAGTTCAAATGCATGTATCCACTAAAAATGACATCATCCAGTTCACACTCCTCCTCAGTCTTTGGAACAAGAGTTAATCCTTTGGGATTCTTGTTCCTTCTAAAGTTTTTCATTCTCTTTCACTTCCAGTATCCCCTTGCCTTTTTGTTTCTTTAAAAATACCAGAATGTTTTTTTCTTCTCCATATATTAAAAGCAAACATATTAAATTAATAAACATTTTCTATTTGTTCCTTATCCTATCATTCTGCTGAATTCAAATTCATGTTTGATCCCAATTCATATATATGTATATGGTTTTTAATAATTTTTCATATATCAAATTCATAGGCCAAAAGTTAGAAAGATTAGATGGTTCACCAAATTTCTTAAAGACTGGAACGACAGAAGAGGATTTCCAACAAGCAGGAGTGCAAGAAGCAGCCGTGCATCTGTAGTAGTAGTAGTAGTAGTAGTAGTAGTGTGTGTGTGTGTGTGTGTGTGTGTGTGTGTGTGTGTGTGTGTGTGCAATTAAATGATAAATCCAGAAAAAAGAAAAAATAAGAAGCTTTCTACAAAAAATCTTATGTTTAGCCATTTGGGAAGCTGGGAATATTTTTAGCACTATGTGTGTGTGTGTGTGTGTGTGTGTGTGTGTGTGTGTGTGTGTGTGTGTGTGTGTGTGTGTGTTATTGATATAAATGTGTGTGTGTGTATATATATAAATATATATATAAAAAAATTATTTATTTACATTTATAGTAAAAAATAATATAAGTACAAAGAGTTTGTCTCTTTATCAGAGCAGTTTCATGTTAACTTTGAAGTTTTGTGAGGATACTGTCATGATGTTCTCACTCATCAGGGCTTTTTGCTGTTAGATCCCAGTTTTTTTCTTGTTTATATAGAATATGGTGTGATTTTTTGGAAGTGGTCTTGATTGTATTTGCTTGGTTATTCTTTTTTCTTTTTGTTTATGATTCGTTGAGTTTTCTTTTTCTTTATTGTTATTCTTATTTTTATTATGTAGTTGTTTGGTTTATTTTTAGTGTATGAACAAATGGGTTGGGCTCTTTTGCTGTATTGACCTCTTTTTTATTGGTTTGACCTTTTTCTTAATGTGTTAGTATGTTTTGCTGTGTGACAGTTTATTTTTTTTAGGGTATGGTTGGGTATTATTATATTTATGTTTGTGAGCTTTTGGTGACTGGGTGTTTGCATATACTTTTATTTTTCATATTTATATTATTTGTATGTTTTGTTTTTGTTTATTATTTCTGTTTATTATCATGGTTTTGTATTTATATTTATATTGTTAGTTTTTAGTTTTTTAGTTTTAAATTTTTAAATTTTAAATTTTAATTTTTGTTTATATTGTTTGTATGCTTCTTTTACCGTTTGATTTTGTTGTTATTTATTGTTGTTAGTGCAGTGAAGTAGGTAGTTATTTGCATGGATGCATTTTCCCATTATCATGTTTTTCTGTTTAATATTTTACTTTGGTTTTTAAAACTGATTATTCCTAACTTCTCTTCCAGGCATAATTTACAACTTTTGCTATTACTTCTGTGTGGTAGTGCCTTTTTATTATTTCCCATTTAATGTTGATGGTAATGTTGTTTTCTTTCTGGTTTCATATATATTTTGATAATGTTGTGTTGTTTTTGTATTTTTCTGTGTTGAATGATATTTTGTGATTATTAAATCCTTTTTAAAACAATGTTTCTGTTGCTTCTATGTAAATCTTTTCACTTGTATTGATGTTATTTGTCATTTGCATATTATGTTGTTCGTAAGACATTAAGTGGACAGTTGTCCTTTTTTTTTGCAGCTATATTTGTTTATATTGTTTTGTTAGTTTGTGTTGTTATTGATTTTATTAAGTATTTTCTTGTGTTTTGTTATTGTTACTGTCGGGTGGATGAAATCAGATTTTTTCTTATTCTATTGTTTTTGTTTGGTTTCTTTTCATTTGTGTATTCAAGTTTATTTGGGTATCCACTATTTTTTAGTGTTGACTCATATGTTTCTTTGTTTTCATTGAATATTTTTTATGTTACTTGAGTTCATAGATAGTTTTATGTTTATAGATATGAGTTTTATGGTGTTTGAATTTATGGAGGGTGATTGGAATTTTTGTTGATATATATGAGGCTGTTGTTTTCTTTCCTGTAGGGTTTGTATGTGCTGTTGCTTAAACTGAGTGTTATATCTTGAAAGTTTACTATTTTTAGAATTGTTTTTTATGTCTATTGTAAATCCTAGAGTGTTGAAGATTTTTATAATTTGTTTTCTTATATTTTCCGTAATTTTACTCTTATAGTTTCTTAGAATTATGAGCCCGTCATCTCTGTATAAACCTATATCTTTTTTGTTGATGATTCTTCTAGCTTGTTGATGATGTAGATACCTATAATTGTACATATTTCTGCACTATCATAGCTTCCCATTGTTACATCAAAGTTGTATTCATCATTGGTATTGTTGTTAGTGGTGTTGTTTTTTTTGCCATATTTTGTTATTATGGCACAGAATGGACTTTCTACAGTGTTTGATAATGTGTAGGTCTTCTTCTGAGATGTCTGTATATTGTTTTGCTAAGTTTAGTGCATTGTTTAGTGTTTGTTCTTTGATGGATGGATAGAAATCTTTTATGTCTAACTGTATGAAAGAGCATTTCTCTTTGTTGGTAATATTCTTGAACCAGTTGATTGTTTCTTTCGTATTTTTCTATTGGTTTATTTCTAGTTTACGCCTTGTTTTGGAGAATATTCTTATTTTTCTGATGTTGGATTTTGTAGGGTTTAATTATCTGCATGCTGGTTTATTTAGGATGTTATCTTTACAGGCTTTTAGTTTAATGAATGATTCAGTTTTTGGTAGTTGCTTGATTATGTTGTCTCACTTCAGTTTAGTGGCTATGTTTTTTCTGCTTCTTTGTTTATGCTATTTTCCATGTTATTGTCGCTGGTTTTATAAAATTTGGTAATTTCCTTTTCAGCTAATGTTTTGTAGTCGTTAGTGTTCATTTTATAGATTTTTCTAGATTTGTCAGTTTGTATGTATAGCTTTTTCTGAGTTATTTATCATTTTTTTGGTTTTGTTTTAGTTGGGTTAAGAATTTATTGTTTATTTTTCTTGTTTCTATTTTGTCAGTAATATTTATCATGCTGTTTTAGAACGCGACAAGTTTGCTTTGTTGTGGTGGGCATTTTATTGATGGAAAACCAAAGTCGTTGTTATTTGTTTTTGCTTTTTTTCTTTGTTGAGGAAGTAAAATACCTTCCATTTTATGTGTTTTATAAAGTTTTCTATTTTTTCAGTGAGCTTAATTTTGTAGTTATGCATGTTTAGTGTGGATATGTCTTTAAGTGAATAATTGAATTGTATTTTCTCTATGTTGGTGAGTTTTAGTTTTGTTGGGGTTGTAGTGGTCAGTTGGTTGTGTGTTGCTAGAAAGTGACTGCATAAAGATCAGTTTTTGCAAAAGATTTTAACTGGGAGTATTTCTCTTTTTTTCTGGAGCTTAAATAGTGTTTAATTGTGATAATGTTTAGTGCCAAGGTTGTTGTTTTCCAGTGGTTTTACTGATAAAATGTATTTTGACAAGTAGGTTTTTTTATCATAAAGTGCTCAATATCGGGATGTAGATAGCATGTTGATAAGTACAAAGAGTTTGTCTTTTTAATGGAGCATATTTATGCCGACCTCAAAGCTTCTTGGGGACATCATTATGATGTTCTCACTCGTCAGGGCTGTCAAGCTTTCACCACTATAATCAAATAATATTTGCAGCTAGTCTGGTTGTTTGGTTTGTAAGAAATGAGCAGCTAGATCTTTGTACAGCAAAGATGAAGAGAGTCCATCATACTGAATGATTTGATTGTTTTGTTTTGCAGGTTATTTAAAGCCAGAAAGTATTTTTAGATTGTAACATTTTTTTTTTAAATAATAATAATTTAGTGATACAAGTCTTACTAATTGACCCATAGCTGGGTAGAAATGAGGTGGATTCATACCTTTTCTCAATGGTATTTGCATGTAAGTGAATATAATGAACCAGATAGGTAATGGAACTTGGCTCTCCAATTAACAAATCTGAGCCATTGTCCATTGCACCATCTGTACATCAATGCTTACAGCAACCGATATTTCTAAGCGATTACCCATCTAGGTACTGACCAGGCTCAACATCACTTAACTTCTGTGGGCATATTGAAACCAAAGTTTCAGCATGATGTGGTCGTAAATATATAGTCAGTCAGTCAGTTAAGTGCCATACGTGATACATGCTTGGGCAATCATGTCTCGAAAGAGACTTGACTGACTGGGCAGAAGATTATCCCGCAGTAGGTTGCCATTGCTTTCTGCGATAGACTGGTTGCTGACCAAGGCTATATAACCCAATCTGTCCTGTTATTTAACCCATAACTGGAGGGAAGAGATGGATTAATACCTTTCCCAAGGGTATTTGCGCATAAGTGAATGCAAGGAATTCAACTGGAATTCGAACTCAGCTCCCCGATTTTTCATTCCAAGCCGATATCCACTGCGCCACAACGCACATAAGGGTCAGTCAGTGAAGTGCCATACGTGATACACGCTTGGATGATCATGTCTCGAAAGAGACTTGACTGACTGGGCAGAAGATTATCCCGCAGTAGGTTGCCATTGCTTTCTGCAGTAGACTGGTTGCCGACCAAGGCTATAGAACCCAGTCTGTCCTGTTATTTAACCCATAACTGGAAGGAATAGATAAATTAATACCTTTCCCAAGGGTATTTGCACGTAAGTGAATGCAATGAGTACATGCCACAAAAACAGTTTCCTGAATTATTTACTGACATATAAAATAAGTATTTACCTGAGAATTTCACCATGTTTATTTATTTTATTTAATATTTACAGTAGTAATTATAAGGAAAAAATTTTAAGAAATACAACAATAGAAAATTATAAAAGATATATTTAAAACAAAATGGAACAAAAAAAGCATTCAATACTCTATACATAGCAGAATCAAATAAAGCCAAATACTTTATGAAGTAGCTTTTGTTTTCAATGACAGTCTTCGGTCACTCCCTATAAGTAGCTGTTAGATTCAAACAATTTAACTCGTATTTTTGAACCACTGTCCATGGCAATCATCTTGAGTCTCTCCAAATTACTAGGCTGGTTGGCATGGACACAAATTTTAAATTGAGTTCAGGTCAGAGGGCTGACTGGGCCACTTCAATAGGCGTATTTTCTTATTATCAAAGCATTGTTCAGTTGCATCCATGGTATGTTTAGAATAATTGTTCTTCTAAAACATCCAACTGCATTTGAATTAACTTGGTCCTTCTTGCCCACAAAAGATGGAGTGTCAAAATGACATTTTTTTCCATTAACATATATAATTTCCTTTAAATTACATTTGAAAGCATTTAGCAGTGTAACATGTCATCTATATATTAATACACTTGTACCTATGTATGGTGTGTTCTGCTCTTGATATCACAGATACTGTGAGACTGAGATAGAGAGCAGAACAGAAAGTAGAGTAAAGAATGTAGCGAGACAAAAAAGGAGTGCAATGCAGAGAGGGACTGGAGTGGGAGTCATCTTTGAAAAATATAGTTGTTTGTAGTATGGAGTTAAACTATAGAGCAATATAAATTTTATAAATATTTTATATGTACAATGTACCCGCAAAATTAATCAGTATGCAATCATGTTTGTATTGAGAGATTAAATCATTTTTCATGACCTAATGACATGTTGTGGATTTTTCTGCATTTTTAAGAGAGACTGTCACTTTTCTGATAACCATCTGGGAATGGTCATGGATTGAAAAGTACAACATGTAGCATTAAAAATTTATTAGTAAATCTGTATCATTTACACAGGAACTGCAAAATATATATAAATGAATTATAAATGATTTTATTGTAGACATGCATGGAAAATAAAGTATCTGTGGTTACAAATGAAAGCAAGTGTTACTAACAGAATCTGGGCTGTTATATACCAAATGTTATTGTATAGCTAATAATTTTGCTATAAAAATACATTAAAAAACAAGAAAGGAAATTTAAATTATTAAAATATCTGATTAATTCAAGCACAATATATCTAATAAATTGTAGATTTTCTATTTTGGTAATGTTTTGTATTTATTTGGTTTTTGTATTTTTGATTTATTCCAAGTTAATTTTTTTTCATCAGGTTTGAGAAATTCTAGTTGTTTATCAGTTCAGAAAAAGAGTGACATAGAGAGACAGAAAGTGAGTGATGTAGAGAGACAAAAAGAGAGCATATCATAGAGAGACAGAAAGATAATGCATCAAAGAGAGACACAGAGAGTACCTCATAGGGAAACAAAAAGAGAGTGCATCATAGAGAGAAAGAGAGAGAGAGAGAGTGTGTGCATCAAAGAGAGACAGAAAGTTGGCATCATAGAGAGAGAGAAAGAGAGTGCATCATAGAGAGACAGAGAGAGTGCATTATAGAGATAGAAAGAGAGTGCATCAAAGAAAGATAGAAAGAGAGTGCATCAAAGAGAGAGAGAGAGTGCATCATAGAGATAGAAAGAGTGTGCATCAAAGAGACAGCAAGAGAGTGTATCATAGAGAGAAAGAGAGTGCATTATAGAGAGACAGTAAGAAAGTGTATTATAGAGAGAAAGAGAGTGTATCAGAGAGAGAGAGAGAGAGAGAGAAAGAGAGAGAGAGAGCATCATAGAGATAAAAAGAGAGTGCATCAAAGAGAGAGAGAGAAAGAGTAGGCATCAAAGAGAGACAGAAATAGAGTGTATCATAGAGAGAGAGAGAGAGAGAGAGAGAGTGCATCATAAGACAGTCATTGGCCTGGAGGATCATCTTAGATAAAAGCAGGTAGTTTGTATTTGAGAGTTTAAATCATGTTTCATGACCTAACGACCTGTTGTGGAACTTTCAGTATTTTTTAATAGAAACTATGTCACTTTTCTGATATCTTTTTGGAAATGGCCATGGGTTAAAAAGTACAGATTGCAGCATTAAAAAATATTTTAGTAAATTCATGTAATTTACACAGGTCCTATTAATAATACATCAAAAAAATACACACAGCTAGTGGGAAAAATTTAAGTGTATAATACACGGCATAAAAATGAGTATAATGTATTATTTACATACATATATAGTAAGCATTTATATTAAAAAATGGAAATATAAATTTACATTTTCATTTTTTATTTCTGCTATCTTTTTCTAAAATTAAAACATTTTCAATATTTGTGTCAGTTTATTTATTTACTATTTTATAATTTGTTTTGCTTTCTAGTATTGTTTTTGCTTAACATTTTATAGTATATTTTAAAAAATCATGAATTTTTTGAGCTTCTAAAACATGTAATATATATAATGTATATATATGTACATTATATTTGTTCCAAAGGTTTTCATAACTAGGGATGATAATGGGAACAAGCTCCCACTGTCTATAAAATGCTTCTATGTCATGGGCCACAAATAGCCTCTGACAACTAAGTCCAGCTCCCAGCCTGAGATTAGGTGAAGGCAGAAAACTAGCACTTCATAATCAGCTGCCCTTGAGTTGATGAATCTTGACAATCAAGGAAGGCAGTCCATCTAGCAGAAGGAAAATCCTGATTTTAAACCTCCACTGCCCTGCAGTAATATCAAAACACGGAAAAGGCTATGGCAGTAAATCCAGAGAGAAAACGTGGAATGGAGCCTCAAAAACATTTGGTTGTCAACACTGACAATTTTCTAGTAACTTTTGCAGCCAAAGCATCCCAAATGTAATTCCCTGTATTCCGTTGGATCTTGTTGGTATGGTTGACAGGGATGCCCAAGTAGTTTGGGCAGCCCATAGCCTCTATATACCACTGCCCAGGTCTGAGCCCTGAAGAGGTCACTTCAGTTTCATCACCGAAGAACTGAATTTTGACCAAAAAGGATGCAATCTTTATCTCAAGACATACATGGTGCCTACTAACTCAAAAATTTCATCACATTTTGGTTTCATCCATAGATATGAGCAAAAATTTAAAGAAATATAATTACATAAGATTATAGAAGATTTATTTAAAACACAATGAAGCAAAAATGTACTCGCTATTTCAAAAGTGAAACAGTCTTTGTTCACAATGACAGTGTGCAGTGGCTTCCTGTAAGTAGCCATTAGCTTCACACATTCATCTGCGGGTATTTTCAAACCATTCTTCATAGATCTTCATTTCATTCAAATGACTGAAATGGTCAACGCAAACACCAGTTCAGGTCAAGAGATTTTTTTTACTGTAGCACACCCAATACAAAACACAAAAACCTCTCATGGTAGAGGCTTACTGAATGAGGTGTTTGATATAAATGTAAGTGAAGGTAGCAAGTGATGGTTACAACAATATGGCAGATAGATAATGATTGACCCTAGACTTGAAATGGTTAAAATTGTAGTGTTCAAGAAAGCATCCACACGAGTCTTTTTCACAAAGTAGGCAATTTTTAACAATATGTGAAGAATGAGCAGGCTAACAGTTATATCATGGTGAATTACCAGTTCCCATATGATCACCTAAGGTAAGCAACATTGAGCCTATTAGCACCTAGATGGGTGACTTCTTGAGAATACCAGGTGATGTAAGCTTTGGTGTGCAGATGATGTAATAGATAATGGCTCAGAATTGATAATTGGAGAGCCAAGTTCCAATTCCCATCGGGTTCATCATATTCACTTACATGCAAATACTGTTGGGAAAGGTATGAATCCACCTCTTCTTGACCCAACTATGACTTAATTAGTGAGATTTCTATTACTAAATCATTATTATCTAAAATAAATTCTCCAATCTAGAAATATTTTCTGGTTTTAAATAACCTGCATAGGGTTGATAAGCCATAGAAAATGAATCAGTTAATCATATAAAAATAAAAATATGAATTTGAGAAAGTGGTAGTCATGGCCAAGAGATTAGCGGAGTATGGAGGATGTGGCAAAGTGTTGCATCCCAAATCAGTGATCTTTTGCAGTGTCATACTGGCAACATATGGGTGAATGTTGTCATCAAGCAGAATTGAACCTTGTTTAATCCTTGCTGGTCACATTTTGCTTAAGTGAATGTGCATTACATCCAGTTGCTGGTAGTAAATTTCAACTGAGATATTCTGGTTAGATTTCAGAAAGCTGTATTGGATAATGCAATGGTGGACCACTAGACAGTCACCATAATCTTCTGTTAGTGCAATTTCAATTTTGGAAAGTATTTGGATTCTTAATTGTGATCTAGCAATTTACAATTGTCATAAAGGATCCATTTCTGATACCAATCTCTATTCGACCAAGCAATAGATCGTTCAAATTTTGCAGCTGCAGTATCAGACACACTTTAAAATATCAAACTCTTTAACTTTCACCGAATTCATATGGAACCTATTCATCAAACTTCTTCTTACCAACTTTCTTGAGATGATCTGATATTATTAAAATGCTGATACTCATTATTTGAAATGTTTCTCTGGTACTTTGATGTGGGTTTTGTTTGACTAGTGTTTTCAGATGTTGATTGTCAATTGCAGAAAGATATCCTCTGACACCTTGATCTTCAAGACTCATATCTCCACTGTGGAACTTTATAAACCAGCATCATACTGTTTGATCACAAGTGGATCCTTCACCTCATGCTCTGTTAATATTGGCAGCAGTTTAAGAAGTATTATGACAAATCCTGAACTCTTATAAAGTAGTCAATGCATCTATGGTGGACCAAGTATGTTTATTTGTGGTTTGGATTTGATTTGTTTTGGCCTTGTTTAGTTTAGCTCACCATAAGAAATGTATACAAATAAGAATACACAATCAAGATGTTGTATTAAAATACCTTTTTATATAAACAAAAACATTAAATAATTCTGTACTTTACAAAAGGAGTAATGTTCATATGTCTGGTACAATATTGATGAGAAAAGTTTAGTAATGTTGTTTGTCTGGAACAAGGTTAGTCAGAAAGGTTTAGTAATGTTCCTTGTGTGATATAACGTTGATTAGAGATGCTTAGTAATGTTCCTTGTGTGATACAATGTTGGTTAGAAATGTTTGGTAATGTTCTTTGAGTGGTATAAGGTTGATTGGAAGAGTTTAAAAATGGTGAATGTGTAAAGGCAGTAATAGATTGAATTTCAATGAAATAATTGTGTATTGAGTGGAGTGGGGTTCTAGTTATAGTCATTGATATCTTTGATATGGTCGCTCATTTAGGCTGTTCGTTTTCTTGTGTCTTCTTTTTGTCTGGCTTGACAAAATGTTCTTGATAAAGAAAAAGGAGAGAAAATGCAGCATGAGAGAGCGGATGAGAGGCCAAACCAATAGTGTCTGCCTGACATGGTCTAGGGATACACAAAATTAAGTCCTCTGTTTAAATGCTCAAAACCACTTGTATTTATACTTTTTTTGGAAGCCAAAAGAGGATCACTTTTCAAATATACATTCTTTATTCTCTGATTGGTCAATATATGTATATTTCTTTTTAATTGTTTTGTTAACTGGAAGATTTGTGTTGATCCTAAGGCATGGAACTTCATTTATGTCATTCTGCTGTAAACCACCAAAGTGATAACTTCCATCTTGCCACACATCTCTTCTTTTTTCATACTTAAGACAAGGCATAACTAACATTTTAAGAATTTAGGAAACAAATAAATTTGTTATAATAACAAATAAATAAGTGCATTTCAACAAATATACATGTAAGACGTAAAAGAAGATTATGACAGTAGCAAATAATGTTTGACAAAATTAAAATTGTTGATTTAAAAAGTTCACAAGTGTGAGTCAAGGTAAAATTATGTAATGCACAAATTAAGAGTTGTTTCACTTAGACTGTATTTTGAAAGGTTTCTTCCTGAAAAGAAATTTGATTATAATGTAGAAAAGATGTTTTCTTGTTTGAATGTTGTGAATGAAGAAAAGTTTGCTGAAGAATATTCTGTTTGAAGAAAAGTTTGTTAAAGATAGCTTGGCAGTGAGTAAGTAAGTGAATTCTTGTATTGGTATTGCCATGATCATTAAACAGAAACTTCAATGGTCAATAGATGATAAGAAGACGATAGTAGAAATTGGTTTCACAAGTGATTTCCTGTGTGTTGCTGGCTGAAATTTGTAGTGATGTGAATTCTGCTGGCAGATGGATACTCACTGCCTGAGTATTCAAGTTTCTGTCCCATGGTTCATGAAGTGAACGATTATTCTTCTGTCTATTACATGGTGGATATTCACAGGCATCTGTTTCCTGGCCGAACTGAAATTTTTGTTAGGTTTCTTTCTTAAATACTGGCAGAGATGGATCAGAACGCCTTGGTGAGAAAATTACGTCTTGTGCAGAAATATTTTTTAAAAGTGAATTAACCAATCAGATTGCGAGCTTTAGAAAAATTTAGAAAGTTGGCTGGAACCTACTTTCAAAAAAGTGCACAAAATTTGAATAGTAAAAATTAAGTGATTAATAAATTGTTGTCAAATTGCGATTAGTAAATTGTCTTATGATAGTTAAGTAGTATTGTTTATCCAATGACATTGCGAGTTTCCACAAAATATGTGAAAAGGAATTTATACAAGTTTTTTGGTGAGGGGTACCACACCAGTTCAATTCTGAAAGAGATTGATAAAATTAACAAAAAAACAAAAACACTTTAATCATTAGAAATGCAGACTATGTTTTTCTGCAACTATTAATTATATATATATATTATTACACAATATATAAAATATTATTACACAATTAAAAGTTCTATTCTAAAAGTGGACATTATTTTCCAAACAACATATCATTATTTACTCTATTTACATGTGGATTATTGTCCAAGATAAAAACAGTAGTCTGTATGTAATGAATAAATAGTATAAATAATAAGTTGGATGCTGAACAAAAATTTTATTTAAGAGTTAATGTCTTATTGATAGACATTATTTTTAGTGGGTTTGCTTCTTTGAGTTACAAGGTTGCCATGATAATGACTTTTCCTTTGAGTTTATATTTGTTTTGAAAAATACAAAATGTTAACATTTAGACAAAAAATTTTTCAACATGCAGTTGGTTTCACACATGCATGCACACATCCATGCACCCACACACACACACACAGAGGCTGCAATCTTTCTTTCATACATGATGGACAAGAAAAATTTTGTCTATATTCCTGAAATGAGGCAGGCTTAGAATCAAATTTTATTCCCAAATTAATATTTAAATCAGTCAAAATATAAACTTTAAACATCTATACATTTCTGTCATTAAATTACAAGGTTATTTATCCCCTCTGCAGTAAGGTGAATTTAGTTGGAATTGCTGAAAAAAAGGAATACAAAAGACACAAGACAGAGATAAAGAAACAAGTATTAATTGTTAAGGTAATAACAGAGAAGAAAAGTCCTTGCAAAACTAGTTCTGTTTGCGGCTTTAGAAGTCCAATTATGAAATGTTCTTTAACGTCCAAATAAATTAGATGGCTCTTAGAATGTTCAAAGTAGCCTCAGATAAGGAGAGGAAATTTCCTACCTGTTGTTCCTTGCTAGAACATTTGAAAAAAGAGGAAGATAGAAGGATTTTTGCATTGAGCCCACCAAAATTAGGTGTCCACTGATTGGTCAAGGAAAATCGTCTTAGCCAATCAAACAGACCCATTTAGCTTAGGGGTGGGTGAGAAGAGAAATTATGTGGGAGAAGTAGTGGTAACCTTTTTTTTTATAGCAGAACTCCAGAAACCAGTGCCATACTGTCTGATTCTTCACCCCTACACTCTGTTAATACCAGCAGTAGTTTGAGAAGCATTATGACAAAGCTTGGATCCATGCAAAAAATAAATAAATAAGTAAACACATCTCTTATTTTTTCTTGTTTAAGGTAAGTGGGTACTAATGCTTTCAGTTAAATTCGGAAAGAGATTCATATAAAATTAACAAAGACAATTTAATTATTAGGAATGTGTAAAATATCTTTATGCAATTATTTTATTAATGCATTATAACAACAAAAAAAGAAAGTAAATTCATCTCTTCTATTTTCATGCTCAACATGACGGTTATATAATATTTTAAATTAAATTTTGAAAGCGACTAATATAAAATTAACAAAAAGACACTTTAATCATTAGACATGCGTAATATATTTTTATGCAATTATAATAATTTAAAGTTAAAACATTAAAAGTTCTATTCTAAAATCAGACATTATTTTCCAAACAATCTAATATTAAATGGTACAATCTTATATAACATGACAGATATTAGCTATTCATAGATAATATGAAGGTTAACAGAATGAGAAAATGAAAAAATTCCTAAGTAATGTGTTTTGGTCTGAGAAAAAATTTCTTCAGACTAATAATGATTTTATTGATAAATTTAGGTCAGAGAAATATGACAAATGTTGGCCATAGTTTTATGTAAAAAAAATGTTAAAGATGCAAGGACACTCAACTTTAAATTTAAAGTGCCTAAAAATAATATGATGGGTTGACCCCAGATTTGTCAGTGGAATTGAGTAAATGAAACTTTTCTAAAGCCATCAGTGTTTATGCTAGTACCAATTCAAAAGTCATTGTGACCAAGGGTTTTAATGTTCTAGTCTTGTTGAAACTGGTGATAACACTGCATTGTGCATTCTTAGAAGCTATAACCAAGATCCACACAGCATAGTTACAGTATAAGCAACAGTTTAACTGTGAGAGTTAAACAAGCAAAATGTCCATGAGCAGGTGTTGCAACTGAGATTATTAGGCATACCAGGAAACAAATAACTAGTGATACTATACTCTATACATAAACACCACTTCTGAATAAATCACATGTGAAGTCATATCTAAAGTATGCTAAGGAGTATTTACATAAACCAGATTCTTCAAGGGTATTTGAATGTAAGTACAAATACCTTTGCATTTACAAGTGAATGCAACATTTGCAAGTGAATTCCAGTTGCATTCAGTTACACCCAAATACTGTTGGGAAAGGTATTAATAATCTCTTCCCTCTAGCTATTGGTTAAATAACAGGACAGACTGGGTTCTATAGCCTTGATTAGCAACCTGTCTACCACAGAAAGTAATAGCAACCTACTGCATGAAAATCATCTGCTCAGTCAGTCATGTCTCTTTTGAGGCATAATCGCCCAAGCGTGTATGATTAACTGACTGAATTGCTTGAATAAGATCAACATAGATATTTGACCTCAGTTTTTGTATATAATCAAGTTTGGATGAAGAAAAATAGAGATTTAAAGTCAAAGAACACGACCAGCAAAGTATCAAGACATGAATCTAATAAAATGGTGCATGTTGCAGTAGGTGCATGTTTAAATCATGTCGTGGTCACCAAGTTTTTGCAGGCACTACTTATTGTTAGACTAAAAGCAGCAGCAACAATGTTTTGAGCAAGTAAATGATGAGTGTAACAAAACTTTTTTTAATCATTTCACCCTAAGCAAGGCAATGAAGCCACTAAGATGCAAGGGATTACTGAATGTGAAAGAATATGAGAGAGAAAACATTATTAATGAACGAGAACAATAAAAAAAAAACAGGAATTAAAATAACAAAAGATAATGATTTTCATTGCATTTAAATTTTTGTAGAACAAAGTTGACTGCAAAGCAAGAAGTCGGAAGAGAGTTTCACGAATAAGAAGGGTGAGAGAAGAAACTGTTAGCATAGAATTTACAGTCACATCTAGCCATTTCAAATGTAAGATGATGAGTTCTTGCAGCTAATCTTGTACTGCACTTAAATTTATAAAGTCAAGGGACAGGGAAACTACATTATGGCAGTGGGAAAGTGAAGCTGTGATGTCAGGTCAGGATTAATAAGATTGCAGATTCTTCTGAATTGAATCTTTGCTAGTTTTTCTTTTTTCTCATTCTGTTTGACTGAATCAGCTTTTACCTATTGTCTGGTTCACGCTCCTTGACAATTTTTTGAAGAGGAGTAGAGATTTATCCTTTGTTTCTTGTTTGGGGTTGGGTTTCAAATTCCTTCTAAAGTCTATTTCTATCCTATACTTCTAATGTCTCTGATTGAACTTTGAAATTTTATTCACAAAATAAATCTTGATCACTTCAAGTCTATAGTTAGCCATCATCCTGCATAGCACTAAGAACTTCACTTCTTGCCTTTTCTATGTTCATACAACACCACACAGTAAATCACTCTTGAATGGCTCTTGAGCCTTCTATTGCATTAACAGAACAAAAATTTCCATTTTGGAGAAACAATTGTAATGGCAAATATATAATCTTTACTAATCATTCGTAGACACAAACACTAAAGTTGGAGCACATTAACAACAATAATAGATTAACAGGGATAAATCTTCACAACCCACCCCAAAAGCTGAACTCCATGAAAAAAAGGTAATCTGTGATTTATCATCTTAAGAAACATTGTAAATATTTCTTATCTGTCCTCTCTGGTTTGTGCTAACTCACAAAAGTGTTGCAGATCTTCTAAGCTCTTCAAAGCTTTTATGGGGAATGATGGAATTTTATTGACAGTTCTGTTAATGTTGTTGTTCAGTGTGTATGCTAATGGTTATTTGCTGCCTTCCACAAAAAAATATGCTGCATTGCTTTACTCAAAATAAAACAAAAACATTGTCTTATGATATGAAAAGGAATTTGCAGATTTAGTAGCAGCACCTTTACAGATAGTTTCCAAATGGGTATGTTTTTAATCTTTGGAACAAGTTGGAATTGGAAATGATGTAAGGGTATCTTTTGACAATTAGAGAACTATGCGGTTGGTAGGTTGAGGCGGGGGAGATATTATCAATGAGCAGACGCTAAGTGTTGAATCATTTACCTCCTTTTATCGAAGAGCGTATTGCTTTCAGAGTTACCGTCCTTTGTGTCTATGCACGCACCTCCTGTGATCCATTACATCCAGCTGCTAAAGAGTCTTTTTTTCTTCGCCCGACACTGCCGCAACTAAATGGACAGGTGAATAAGCTTTCATTTTTCTTTCATTCCTCGTACATTCACAACACATGTTAATATTGTACTCATCAACTCGCAGATAAGTTTTGTTCTTTAAATTACAAAACAAAAACAAATTTTAAAAAAATTACAATAGAAATAACATTAACAATAACATAGGCAACGATTTAAAAACTGTTTTCCAGTGTTTTTTTTTTAATATTTTTCTTTCTTGTTTTTGAATTGGCTATCACTTTTCGTATAATCGATAACCTAATTTATTTTTTAAAATAATATTAATAGTTCTATAATGGGTAAAATATGAAAAATGTTATTGCTTTTCACTATCGTTTATTTTTATTTATTTATTTTCACGTTAAAAAAAAAAGTAAATTCTGTTTTAGACCGAATTTACTCCTTTTTTGGAAAGGAGAGTCGTTAACTTAATTTTCTTTTACTGGCTTGCTCATATGGCATAAAAAAAATAAAAGAGAACAATCGATGATTGCCGTTTAGTCTCTATTCGAGCCCAATGCACTTTTCTTCTTTCTCTTTTCATTGTTATTATGGTTTTTAGTTCTACTGCTTGCTTCACAGTCGATTCCCTCGCCTTTATTCAGCTGATGATAAAGCAGCAGCTACAAACAGCACAGAAACTGATAAACAAAAATAAAGCAATGCTATCAAACACAACACTCCTTTTCCATTCATTCATTCATTCATTCATTCATTCGTTCGTTCATTCATATTAGTTTTCAACTTCAAATGAAACACTGACAGGTATTATTTTTATATTACACTTCCCATTCTTTTCCTATCAAGCACATCACTCCCATCTGTCATCAACTCAAAAATTTACACACACACACACACAATAAAAACTTTATCACGATAACAGTGTAAAGAAGAAGAGTCTGTCTGTAGACAACATTGTAGAAGACGAAGAAAAATAACATCTTTCAAGGTTACATTTTTTCTTGAGACATACACTGGCATATGTTTTTTCTTTTCTTTTTTAAATAAAATAATGATAATTCTTAATTGGTCTACTTAAGGTAAAATTGTTAAGTTTCTATTTGAAATTGAATGATAATGCTAACATCGTTGTTGCGAGAAAACCACAAATTTACATTAGTTTTAAAATGAAAGGACAAAATCAGCTTTGAAAATTGTCCGGACAAAGATTTTAGAGACAGAGACTAAGAAAAAGTGTTACTGTTACCTGTCCGCTTGTGTACAATAGATCTTCCAGTCGGTATAAATTTTTAAATCTTTAATTATGCCGAAACAAACAATGGGATTTTTTTTTATTGTACAATTACAATACATTGTTACATGTTTTTTCCTATTTCTCATTTTTAAAAATGAAAATTCCAGTCTAAGCCTTCTGGACAATCATCATATAAAAAAAAGTTTCAAATAAGACTTCGTCAAATTTAGACATTAAAAATTATAAGTGAAAAAAAGTCAGTCATAATGTTTCATTTAAAAAGAACATTATTTTCATATGAGTCGTTAGGATTTTCAACTTCTAATTCATAATCAATTAAAAAATGATTTAAATGTGCATGGCATATACTTAAACTTATGCACACACGAAATGGGTACATGAGACTGAGAATGAAAGGTCGTTGAGTTTGTAATAAATTGTTCAAATCAAATCCTTATTGCTTTTGTCTCTTCTTCTCTTGTCATAGGATTTAAAGAAGTTATACTGTGATATTTTTATTTCAGTTACAATAATGACTGAAGGGCTCCACAGGCTGGAACATTTAGAAATTAACTAATTTTCTCAACTCAACTAATGTGCTCATTTCTTTCCATTGCTGGTTTGTTTTATCACCTTTTTTAGCTGGATATGTCTTCTTATGAAATACTTTTATTTTATCACAAAGCCTTATTCTGTTAGAAATGTCTATCAGAATAAAAATGGTTTGAATTTGAAATTGTACAAAATGTCAAAAAGCTAAAGTCTCTTACACTAACAGATGTTGCTGCTATAACGGACTTCAAAATATATTTTTAAGCTAAATTTAACAATAAATAAACATTTAAACAGTAAAAAAAAATATATATATTTAATTTTTATTCATTTATCAATCAATTCCTCTGTAACAGTTTCTTTTAATGATTTATTTATTTAAATTCAAAATTAAATCGAGCATTGAAAATCTGACTTTGAAACTTAAAAGATCCAACCAAGCAAAGTGAGATATTATTTTTTAAGTCTTAAGTTAAAAGTAAAACTAAAAAAAGTACTAAATAAGCATTTATTTTAACCTTTCTTTTACTGGCAATGAAATTCTTGCTAACTTGCAATTTGTTTTTTTGCATAACAAAAAAGTACTTATTGATTTACCAAAGGAAAAGAAGTAAGGTTTATTTATTATTTTTATTTAAGATTTTTAAGACTGTGTGCTCAAAAAAAGATCTCGGTCCGAGCAAGAAATTTAAAAATAAAATTCTATTGATTGAGATTTAAGCGGAGGTGCTGAAATGTTCTTCTTTCCATTTCTCAAAATCTGGGCAAAACAAATTATTTTTTTTAAATTTCTTCTTGATCGGCTCAAGAACTTTTTGAAGTTAAGCAAAAAAAGGTTAAATTAAAATACAATACTAAAAAAAATCGTGAGGGATCAAGTTTAGAACTGCCGTTCATTTTAATTTTTTATTTTATGTTTGTGCGATTTCTAGTATCTATGAAATGGAAAATTAATTCTATTAATAATTAAAAAACAATAAGACAGAACAGACCACTGAGAATATGCAACCCTCAACAACACTAACAGCAATAAATATGTTCAGAAGCGAAAACAAAAAACTGTGCGTTACGTCCATATTGCTGTTCATGAATTTTATTTTTATTTAATGACTGTGTAAAAGTGTAATGTCGTGAGTGTAACATTACACTCTCAAGAAAATCTTGCATCTTCTACACACGCATTTCTGACTGAGTTAAGGGTATAAATGAAACATGGAAATAAAGCAGCCGATGCTCCAATAAGTAGCTATTTAGAATTCTGTATGGACTGCGTGTCTTTGCATTCTTTTTTTTTTTGTGGGGTGGTAAGGGAAACTTATTTGTATAAATGATCAATTAAAAAACATATATAATTCTGGTTTAAGGCTTTAAATCGATATTTAAAATTATGGAATTACCTTGGTGTGTTCTTTCAGACTTCTTTTACACCTGGTGCATCAAAGGATAGTTTTCTTTTATTTTAAATTTTATCTAAAAAGAAATTACCCTTCTAAACGAACACCAATCCAATGTTCATTTTATTTTTTCTTTTACTTTTTAAAGGAAAAAAAATGAATAAAATCATATGTGTGGGTATTGCAAACTGCAAAAAAAAAATGTCAGTTTATTTCTGAAAGTGTGCATATTGTAATGAATGTAATTTCAGTGACTTGCACCAGGTGTACAAGGAATTTGCTGAAAAGATCAAACCATTTTACTATTTTACTGACTAATCAACAAAATACTTATTTTTGGGAAGTGGACTGGATCAAGATCTTTTTCACAATTATCATAAATGGTGTAAAGCACATTGAGGTGTATAATTCTAAAAATTCAGTAAACTTAACTGAATTAATTTACTAGAAAATAAAACATTAACTTGATTTACTCAAATATTTAGTTTACTCAAAAATAAAACACTAACTTAATAAAATATTAACTTAGGTTTTTCAGTCAAAAAGGTAAAAATAAAGTAAAGACGTAACAGTTTGTAAATTTTTATACAAAATATGTTTTACTTATTGTATAAAGTTAGTGTTTTGCATTTTTCCTGTTTCAAAGATAGTTTTTCCTTTATTGTTCAAACCCAAAATCTACTTATTTCATCAGTAGGTAAAAAAATAAAGATTAAGCATTTACACAATGTGGTTCAATCCAAGTATTGACCACAACAGCAAATTGGGTGAAGGCCAATTTTAATCATCCTATTTTGGATGAGGGTTGAGAAAATTGTCATGTACTTTTGTATTGATTAAGAGTCTTTTTCTTTTTGAAGTCTTATAGATTTATTGAGAGAAAGCTCCTTTAACACTTGTAAGACTACCTTACCTAGAATCACTAGTGAGGAATATTATCAGCTTGTCTCTCTCTCTCTCTCTCTGAAGCAACTGTTCATGTTATAATCCTATTCCTCTCTTCTAATTCTTTGGTCTGCTTCTCTTTCTCTCTCTATAAAGTGACAGCTAATATTTTCAGGTCATTGCTCGTGAATTTGATCCTCCCTCTGTGTGATCTTGTGTCTGACTACGCTAAGCTTATCTAATTTTGTTTGGTTGTAACTTTTGGCATTGCCTAATAAGGGAGCTCCCTTACCAGTTGGCCGTTTCTAGAAGTGGAGATACATACCTGTTGGGAAACTAAATAAAATCGACTCAGCTGTTGCATCTAGACACGTCTGATGCCAGAAATTATAAAACATTTAAGATTTAGCATCCCCCCTTCCCACATCTTCAGCGTTTTCCTCTTGATGCATTATTCTAGCAAACATTTTCATTTTTATTCTCCCCATATCTCGACAAATATAGAATTCCATCTGTAAGTACATTTAGTCTGAAGTCCTTTTAAAGGATGAAATGTATTACATAGAATTTTTGGCAATCTTTAATGTCTGCAAAAAATGGTAAATTCTCAAGAACAAAGAAAATCTATAAATTTGCTTTTATATTTTGGTTTTATTAAAACTTTAATAATCACTTTTTAAAACAAACATTGAAAGTAGTTAAAATAATAGATGTGTCAAGAGAAAAACTGTCCTTTTAAAGGTTAAAGCTTGCCAATTTTATTTCTCTATTACCCAAGATTCTTCTGATACATAGAAATTCATATATAATATTCTCTTATAGAAATATGTTTGAACAGTTACAATGGGTTGCTGAAAAGTTCATGATCCAGCCCACTTCTCAAAATCTGACAGGATACTTTTGGAGATCTGTTTCTGGTTAGACTGAGAACTTTTGAACAGCCCATCATATTTGGAAATTATATTTATCCAACTTCTACTCAGATTTGCTTAGTGCTAATAATGAGTCATGAGTACTATGTCCAAGTTAAGTATAAGCAGTGCTCAATGAAGGAATGTTTTAGCACGATTAGGTTGTATGCCAATCAAAATTTCCAGATCTTGGAATAATGCATTTTTAGAATTTTTGTGTTCAGGAAGATGTAAGACTTTGTTTTATCCAACAAAAAGTACAAAGCCTGAAACCCATACTGGTTATACAGGTTTAGTACTCCCCAAACTTTTGTTTATTTCAAAAAGTAATTGATTCATGATGGGAGAGATTATATTGAATCAGTTACTAGGTTTACTTCTGAAACGTTTGTTCACTGTGTCATGCTAAACAATTTTTCCTGTCAGAATCCATCTTACACATTTACAAGTCTACCATTCATACATACATTGAATATTGCTGCCATATCTGGTCTGGTAATTTTTATCTGTATTTGAAGATTCTTCATAAAATCCAAAGAATCTACAATGTTATCAGTTCCGACTTGGCTTCTTAGCTTCACTTATTTCTTATTGTCGTAACATAGCTCCGCTTTGCTTTTTTAAATAAATATTTTCATGGTAATTATTCTAATGAGCTTTTCTCTTTAGTACCTAGACTTTACAAATTTAAGCATAGTACTGGATTGGCAACTAGGTCCCATCCTTTTACAGTTGAAATTGCTAGATGTAACTTCTATGCTAACATTTTCTTCTCTTGTACTTTTTGCTTGTAAAACTCTTTTCTGACTTCTTCCCTTCCAGTCAACAATGATATTCAAAACTTTAGATGCAATGTCAATTGTTATCTTCTGTTTTTTGAATTATTGTTCTCACTCCTTAATGTTTTGCTCATATTAATTCACACTTATTTACATTGTCAGTCTGTTGTCCTCCTCTTTATTGTCATATTCACGATATTTCAGCCATTGTATGCTCAGACCTTTTTCAGGAGACTGGAATTTTGAAGCAAACTTTAAGACATCCAGAAGTGGCATGATTCATGGAATGAGAACAATCTACTCCAGTGATCAAAATAAAGGGTTTCATTCAAAATTCCATTAACCTGAAGCAGGTCAGAGTGTATAACGACCGAAACATCATGAATATGACAGTAAAGGTGAGGACAACAGTCCAAACAATGTAAATAATCTAAATATCTCATCTCAAAAGTATAGAAAAATATTTCACATTTATCTCATGTCTTATTGGCTTTATTACGTAAAAGATTGAACAGACCCTGAAAGATCAGCATTATTCATCCAGTGTTGAAGTCACTGCACATTTTGTTCAAAAAAGTAAATTTGGAACTTTCTTCAAAGTTCATGCGGATAGAACGTCTGCCATACTAAATGGTGACAAATTGCTTTTGATTCCTTTTTTATTATTCTGTCTTGTCTGAAACTTGTTTTTATGGAATTGTAAACCTTACTCTTTCCTTATGTCTGCTGTTTTTCCACTTACCTGCCAAGATGCCTGTCTATTCATATGCTTGCTTGTCCATCAATGTAAGAATTACTTGTTGACTTAGCACTTATAAATATACCCCACCTCTTCACAACAACCCGTGTTGTTATAAATATCTGTCTATTTATCAGTCTGCTTTTCTCTTTGTACTTACCTTTTTGCTATAGGTGATTCTTTGTCTTTATTAATCATGACGAATGATGCAATCAAATACCAGTGATCTGTTCATAATCTACCTAAATTGATTTATGCTGACTTATAAGTTATTACCTTTCTTAATTTATATCTATTAATGCTAACAAGATAGACATATTAAAATTGTATATAAAAAGAAGAAATATACAAAAAAGGGGAAGAAGAGCAAAGATAATAAAAATTTATCATGCAGTGGAAAATCAAAACAATATAACAAAAAGAGAAAAACTGGGTTTTCAAGCCCCCCCTTCTTCGGAGCCAATTGAGGACAAACAAGTTATAGTGTGCTCAATATTTAAAAAAAAAAAACACTACATGGTACATTCCTTGGCATGGATTTATTTTTTTGCTGATATTGTTTCAATTCACTTCTTTACAATTGATTTTTTTTATTTTTGTTCTTCTCCCTCACCCATTTGTTATTTTTTTTAAAAATTTTCTTTTAATAACGCCACTAAGACACAAGGAATATTTTTTTTTTTTAATCATATCACCTCGAGCAAGGTGGTAACACCACTGATGTGCAAGGGGTTACGTAAGAGTGAAGAGATTTGAAAAGAGAAAACTGGAAACCACATCCTAAACAGGGAACAAGGGATGAGCCTCTTCACCTGTTCAATAGACGTGGGTGGAGTGTGAACTGGGCGATAGTTTAGTCTATCTACTCCAATTGAAAAAAAAAGAAAAAGGAGTGAAAAGATTGGAAAAGAGAAAAACTGGAAACCACATCCTAAACAGGGAACAAGGGATGTGCCTCTTCACCTGTTCAATAGACGTGGGTGGAGTGAACCGGGCGATAGTTTAGTCTATCTACTCCAGTGACTGTGAAAGAATAAAAATATGAGAAACATTAATTCTTTTCAGTTATAGTTGAGATAGTCAAGTATACAAAAGAATTTACATATGAAATGGAAAAAAAAACAAAACAATATTTTACCTTTCTTAGACACCATATTACACTGAACTGACAGCAACTTGAAATTTTGTGTCAACCAAAAATCAACTAATAAAAATGACCTAATAAATTTCTGTCCCCATCATAACAACAAAATAAAATCTGGAATGATCATTGAATTCTACTTCAGAGTACTCAGGATTTGCAGCCTTCACTAGTTACACGAAGAGAAGAAATATATTAAGAATACTTTCAAGACCCTTCAATACACTATTTCATATTAAATGTGAAACAAAAAGCTCATAAAATATTTAAGGATACAAAAACCCTACTTCCCGACAAACCCAACATATCAAAAAAATATATTATTCTACCCAATAACTCTATTACAACTAAAACCCAAAAGAATTTAACTAAACCCAGCATGAAATTTGTTACAACTATATCAAAAACAATAAAAGACTTAATCAATACAAAACAAAGCCACCACTTATAGAAGTAATTTACTTTATCAACTGCAAGGATTGTCAGAAAGAATATATTGGAGAAACCTCAAGAAGTTTAAATGAGACTCTATGAATGCAAAAAAGACATTTTTAAGAAAAACAATGCACAAAGCGCATTAGTTGTTCACCATGACAAAACTGACCACAATTTTGACATAAAAAATGCTACTCTAATTAAGAGAAAATAATTCACTAAGACAAAAATGTTGAAAAAGTGCTTCAGTCAATAGTTCAGCCACAGTAAATTTGCATCTGTGTTCCTAAAGCATTTCACCATTCTTGGCAGATTTTCTGTTATTACAATGGGGGAGATTTAAAAACAAAGATAATGGAAAGAAAAAGAATGTAAATGAATGTGGTGAGATTGAAAAAAAAAAAAAAGAATAAAAATCTATTAAAACTACCAGTGTCTCTCTTTCATTTGCACATGTAGTAATAACAATGTCAACAAACTCTGTCTGATGAAGTCCTAATGGATGAAATGTATCACAAGTAAACTTTGTCTTACAATTTCCTCATTACTGCTCTTGATATATAAAAAAATATTGTGATCTCATATATAGTTGTACTGAAGTGTCCCACACACCCTATTGTCTATGAAGACTGGCTATATTAGTAGTTATATATAGTAAGCACAGGAGATACTTGTGACTTGCTCCGTCAATTACTAGCCTGCCACCAGATTCCCTGTCTTGCCATAGTGTATTCACTCTACAATAAACCTCTCTTCTTTCACCTTCTTTCTCAGCTTTCTATTGTTCCTTTCTAACTAGCTTGTACTCCTCACTCTTTTCTAATTAATCTTTTTACATTTATGTAACCCCCTGCACATCAGTGGCATTTCCGCCTTGCTCGGGGTGAAATGATTAAAAAAAAAAAAAAAAATCTATGTTGCTGTTCCTTCACTCAAGTACCACCTTGTTTATTTAAAACCTCTTAAAAGGGTACAGCATATATATATATATATATATATATATATATATATATATGTGTGTGTGTGTTTTAGAACATGTACATAATTTCTTCTATATATGTCCTCTTTTCTACAATCATATGGCTGTTTCAGTGTTTGGACTTCAAACACATCATCGGGAGAAATAAAGGTTTGGAATCATTCTCTGTTTATATTTGGTTCGTTGTTGTTGTAGGTGCTGGTTGGGGTTATTCGTAATTAAGTGAATGTATTTCTCGTTTTGAACATTATAGACTTTTGAAGAATCTGGTGTGTAAGTGTGAAATTGTTGATTAATTGTATTATTTGTTGGAATGTACGTTTTGTCGGTCAGTCGGGTATATCTTTTGGTTAGTTTCTAAGAGGGCAGCATGTTGAGTTGTCATTTTTAACGGTCAAACAAGAAATACATTCACTTAATTACGAATAACCCCAACCAGCCCCCACAACAACAACGAACCAAATATAAACAGAGAATGATTCCAAACCTTTACTTCTCCCGATGATGTGTTTGAAGTCCAAACACTGAAACAGCCATATGATTGTAGAGAAGAGGACATATATAGAAGAAATTATGTGCATGTTCTAAATTTATAATAAATATTCACAGCTCTATACATCATATATTGAGCACTGTTTTAAATTAATGTTTTGGAAGGAAAAAAAAATTTTTCTTTTTTCTCTCCTCATCCTATATTCACTCGGAGATATATATATATATATATATATTTATATATATATTCTACAAATACTTTCATGGCTTCTGCTCCGAGGAACTTAGTTCACTGGTTTCCCCTATATATGAATTTACTCAAGGCACAAGATTAGCAACTACGTCCCACACTTTTACTGTGAAACCAATAAAATATAAATGCAAATTCTACTCCAGCAGCTTCTTTTCTCGCACTCCTCGACAGCTACAATCTCCAAGAATTTAAATGTAAAGTCAATAGTCATCTTCTATCTCACTAATCTACATCCTCTCTCTCATACTCCTTTCTCCATCCACTCCACTCTCATCAGTATTCTCATCCTTCTTTTACCCACTTCCTGACACCCCCTATAACCTGTCACTCTTTCTCATAACTTTCCTCCTATGTAACCCCCTGCCAAACAGTGGCAGTAAAATGCCTTGCTTGGGGCAATATGATTATAAAAAAAAAAACCCCAAAAAACAACAGTCCAAACAGTGTAAATAATGTATATACTACCTCATTTCAGAAGTATAGACAAATGTTTAAATTTAAATTTTAGGATATATTCATGTTCAGGTTTCTGCTGGAGATAATGTATATATATATATATATATATATATATATATATATATGTGTGTGTGTGTCTGTGTATTTTTTTCTTTTTTGACCTGTAATGTCTTTTATAGTAGAGAAATGTGCAGATAGTTTAATGATTAGTGGCTCAGAATGAGGAATTGGGGTGCTGAGTTTGAATTCTGGATAAGTCACATATTCACTTATTTGTTAATACCCTTTGGAAAGGTATAAATTTATCTTTCCCTCTCCATCTATAATTTAAATAGTAGAGCTGACTGGGCTTTTCATCCTTGGTTGGCAGCCAGTCTAGGAGAAAGATGATTGTGAAATCAAGAACCATATGTGGCTCTCACAAAGCACATACTATATGCAGCTGATGAAAGGATCTTGGAGTTCACATTGACTTTATCATCATGACTGTTGTCAGTCTTGGTTGGTAATTGTAGATGGGATTAGGACAGTTTTCATTCCAAGATCTTCATGTTCATCAGTAATTATTTGAGTAGACAGATTTTTGGCTAAATATAGGTATTTAGAATCTCCAAGAGAATCTCTTTTTAATTGATTTGTCCCTGATTTCTCTGTTTACAATATGTGTGAATATTTGGTCTATAAATACATATATAAAATGTTTTGAAAACCAACTTTCCTATTACCATGTTTTCTACCAATTAGGTATCATCAAGCAATAAAATCGGATTTTTCTTTCCCAAGATCCTTTTAGATACGTGAACATGCCACTGATAAAGCTGATGTGGAGAAAAAGGAAGTAAAGGGAGGAGGAAATTGATATATTTTATATAAAATACTCCTAACCAGGTTCATAGCTTGTTAGAAAATTCCTCCTGGCAAACTATATAAAATATATCAAATTTTTTTGTCCCCTTTTCCTTCTTTCTTTCCTCCCCTTTACCTGCAGCATGTTTACATATATAAGAGGGTCTTGGGAAGGAAAATTCAATTTTACTGCTTGACGATACCTAATTAGTAGAAACCATGATAACATGAAGGTTGGTTTTGTAAATATTTTATATCTTATATATATATATATATATATATAGACCTAATAAATAAATGCAGACATGAAAAAAATTTCTATTATGCTACTTACAACCATAAAACTACGATCTATTCTTATTTACCTATGTGACCTTATCATAGTAAGCTGAAAACCTTATTGATCATACCGCCATCAACATGAGACCTTTTTAACTTGAGACTCCACGACAATGAAATCTGGAATGTCATCAAGAGAAAGATCAATCATTACAATATCAAGGACTCATAAATTGATCAATTGATTGATTTGTTTTTGTGGCTTATTAACCCCTTTTTGTATTATTTAAAGCCAGAACAAATTTTGGATAGTAGGAGGTTGCTTACAGTACTTGGTCTTCCCAAGGACTCATTGGAGGTTGCAACCATGAACATGATGACCAACTTGAAACAGAATCGTCTGATCTAGGCATGAAGTCACTTCTGAGGTCATTTATGAGGCCGAGAGTGATTTTATTGAGTAACAGTTTTGATTTTCTAAGCTGAACAAGAGGACAATTTAAAAAAAAAAGAAATTTTATACCAAGTAAAGCAATAAAGCCACTAAGATGAAAGAAGTTTTACTGACAGTGAAGGAAACTTAGAAAACATTACTGAAGAAAAAGGACAATAAAAAGAACACAATTCAAGGAGACAGAAAATGACACTTGACATTATATTTAAATTTTTGAAGATCATAGTTGACAGAAAAGCAAGTAGCTGAAAGAGAAGCAACTAATAGTATAGAATTTAGTTATTTTTGAAAACAGGTTAATTTTTATTCTTATTGAATATCTTTGTTGATTTTTTTGTTTTTTGAGATTCTTCATTATCTGGTGCACTCTGTATTATGCAAATAATTTTGGCTATAACAATGCATTGAAAATTAGGGAAAAGAGGAATTTTCAGTTGTCAGAAATATAATAATTTCTGACAGAATAATAATGGTGAAATTAACCATTTTCATACAGGAAACATTTGGTATTCATTAACTGAACAGTTAATATTACTGTCTCTTGAAAAATTAATTAAATATTTTCCTTAAAACAGTTTTTTTTTTGAAAATTGAATATTATCACTCAAGTATTAATGAAAGCTTCCTTCCTAACTTCTTTTTGATAGTGTGGAAAGTTAAATGCTTGATTATGCATAGTAAAATTATTTACAGCACATTTCTATTGTAATATTAAGATAGATACAGAAAACATTTGGATTTCATTGACAAATAGTTAGCATTACTGTCAGAATTTTAGACATCTCAAGTTGATTACCTGTTATAGCTTTTTCTAGTAATGATTGGACTTTCCTTCCAAAACTTTTACTTTAGGTAGTGTCAAATAGAGTTGACATTTTATTACAAGGGAATAGTAATAAGAAAATTACATTTATATCTACTGTGCACATAAATTAACATTTTTATTTAATTCAGAAGGACTTAGAATGATTGTGCATAAGAGTAATGAATCATCAGTTACATAAGAATTATTGACTTTACGACTTATGTGTGGTGTAATAGATATTGACTAGGAATGAGAAAACAGATCTGAGTTCAAATTCCAGTAGAATTAATTTCATTCACAGATACCCTTGGAAAAGATATGAATCCATCTCTTCTCCCTCCAGCTATGAGTTAAATAGCAGAACAGATTGGGTTTTATAGCCTTGGTTGTCAACCACTCTACCGCAGAAAGTAATGGCAACTTATTGCGGGAAAATCTGTCTAGTCAGTCATATCTTGAAAGAATTATGATTGCCTAAGCCTGTATCATGGATAGTAATTAACTGACTGACTTATAAGGAATATTGCTATAGCTATCTGTCATATGTCCTGTTCGCTTAGCTATCTTGAAAGTGGTCAATTGTCATTGTGATTGATTATAACATGATCACTGGCTGAGTCCAACCAACCTTTCTGAGCTTTGGTCGATTCTGCCCATATTGTGTTGTTGATCTCAGATTAGCCAAAGCAGGATTGCTTGTTGTCACTTAAGAAGGTTGGCCCAGACACACAAGGGATTGGTATATAATGAAAACCAGATTTAAGACTGCAACGACACAATGTAGATTTATATATATTTATATATACTGAATAAATATGAGATTACAAGCAAGTCAAAGTTGAGTGACGCAAACAAAAAATATCAGTTGACTGGTATTTCAGTAGCACAATAATATTCATGTTCTATTATCTCCATGGGACAATGGTTTATTCAACTTCCAGCTGATTGAATTTGGACTGACCATCTCTTGCAATATCTCTCTCTCTCTCGTGGCAGGCTATTTCAGCTTGTCTGCTTCAATTCATTGCTGGTCCCAACTCACTTCTAGCAGCAGGCCCCAACTAATTTTTTGCTACCTTCTCATTCCAAACACAGGGCCTGAACTAATTTTGTTTTCCACCCCAGTTTTATTAAAAGGACACAAACCTGGGGTGTTAACGTTAGGTACGGTATTTCTATTTCCCTCTCCCTATATATGACTTACTATATCGAATTTTAAGTAATATCATTTAACCATTCCAACTTTCGATAGGAGGGGAGAAATCATACACCCTGTTATTGTCTGCCTGTTCCTATCAACTGTCCTGGTAATCTGTAAAGAGGAAATCCTCAAGACTGTATTTTGACCTAGGGTCACATATCGTCAAACCTATTTGACAATATTTTGACTACATTTAGGTAACTAGCTTTGATAAATTTGCTTATTTCTCCCAACAAAAGCGATTCTACACTCATTAAATCCGAATCTGTATTTTTCACTTTTTATCACTTTGACTACTTTTCCCGACAAAAATAATTGTATTCTCCAACTTTTAGAGAAATCTTTTCTTATTTTGAAAATCACGTAAGATTAACGCCAACCATCTGAAAATAGGGTTACGGTTAGGGCTACAAATGCAGTGTCTTATCTTCAGATCATTTTCACTTTATATCCCATCAGACCATTAGAGAACCAGGTGTATAGTTGACCTGAGGTAACCTCCTAGCTGCTGAATTTGCTATCATGTGACTTCATTGCCTTGTTTTGTAAGCATGGAAATGAGTTGCATGACAAACATAAAAACACCCACCTTAGTGGTGAGTGTGCAGAGTTTCTATGAGACATCACAGAAAGAATGCAAGGTTCATGCTTCGGATGAGGGCTTATTGGCAACACACACATGCATAGACACATACTAGTGAAGAGTAATTGAAGTTTGATTTGTTTTTTTTATGGCTTATCAACCCTTTGTGAGTTATTTAAAGCTGAGACATATTTTGAATTGTAAAAATAATTCTTTTTTGTAAGTAAATATTGCATTAACAATTTTTTGAGAATAACAATGATTTTTTTTTTCATGTCCAAGTCCTATTATTAACCCATAGTTGGGGGAGGAGATAGCTTCATACTTTTCCCAAGAGTATTGGATGTAGGTGAATGTAACAATCTTGACTGGAATTTGAACTTGGTTTTCTGATTTCTTATTTCAAAACTCTGTTACACCACCTTCACACACAATTGAAAAAGTACTAGAGGGAATGAAATGCTATATTGAATATTGGGGATTAAGTTTTGAGCTTTTCATTATTCTGCTCTTCTATTTCATTACACATGTATGGTGATCTTATTTTTTTTCTGACCGTTTACAAGTAGGCTCTGTTAATGCACTGAATACATTTGAAAGAGAAATTAGAATATATAAATTTGGGGCATGCCATTACATAAAATTATTTTTGATTCATGCCCTGCTAAAGATGCACTCTCAAATATCTGATGCAAACTGTGCATCTGGCAGTTGTATTCTGTCAGTGATGCTTGCAATGATTCCAGACTATTAACAATCTCTTACTTCTGATAGTCAGTGCATTGCTATAGAGAAATCATTTTCAATGCATTTCTGTGGCAAAATCATTAGTAATGCTATTTTCTAAACACTCCACTATATACAATTATTTTCTTAGATCAATGCTTAAAAATAGTTTGAATGAGCAAATGAAGACTGTAGGTTTTAGTGTGGGCCATCCTTCTTTGAAACTTGTAGACTGATGCTACAGAGTCACAAACAAAGAACTGTACCATATAACAGAAACTACATCACTTGAGGATTTTCAACAGCAGCAAACACTAAAAGGAATACCACATGTAAACTGAAGAGAAAATACTGACATAATGAAGATATTGACTTTCGACATTACCTTAAATGAAAGGTTATATTGATGATTAGATTTGTTTTATCAACCCTTTGTGGGTTTAATCATTTCACCCAAAACAAGGTGGGACTGCCACTAGTTCACAGGGGGTCATACAGGGAGTATTGAAGAAGAATTAAGAGATGAATGGGATTCAAGAAGATAGCCCTCATCAATAGAAGAAATAAGAAGTTACTGGATTTGAGAGATATATTTTATCGAAAAGTTGTTTTAAGATAAAGATTTTGTAAATTTCAACTAGCTTATAGTCATATGTTGAAACACCAGTTCTTGTATGATCACCAAAGTTAAGCAATGTTGAGCCTTGTCAGTTTAGGTTTATTTGTTTGGGTGACCGATTGGGAATATCAGATGTCAGTTTGGATATCTTGGTGGTGTAATGGATAACGACTCAAAATCTAAAATTGGGTTTGTTATATTCACTTTAATACCCTTGAGAAAGGTATGAATCCATTTCTTCACCTCCAGGTATTGGTTAATTTGTAAGGTTTGAGTTAGTAAATCATCATTATTTCCAAAAAAATTCTTACAATCTACAAATATTTTCTTTAGGCTTTAAATAGCCTACAAAAGGTCGATAAATAAATTATAAATTTCAACTAATAGTAATGCTGTTGGATTAGTGAATGCCAAATGTTTCCTTATAAGGAGACAACTAATCTCACTATCACCAATGTGCTCTCATCTTTTAGAAACAGTTACTTTAATTTCTACCCACGAGAGACCTTTCTTCCTGATCTTCAATGAATTTCTGTAGTAAAATAATTAGCAATTTATTGCATTTATATTGTGTTGAAATGACCACCATTAATAACTGCTGAGTGGACCTTAGTTACATTGTCTGGGAGAAAGCATGTTATCTAGCATGAACAACAGTCTGAATAAGGTCAGGATGCTCAAACCCTTGGTCACAATTCCTTGTGACTTCATGCTAGCACAGCCATCGACAGCTCCCAAAGGATCCCGTCTACACAATTTCACTCACAAGGCTTGGGTCAACCTGTGGTATGATTTTCAGGCACTTTTTAATATTTCCGATTTATATAAAGGCAGCAATCTCTCTTTTATACAAATTTCATTAAAGGCAAATGACTAGCCAACATTGAGAATCACTAGTGTATGCAGCATTTTTCTACATCAACAAAAGAGATGGGTAAATTATTCGTCAATAAATAGTGGACTTTGTTGATGACAGTAGAAATGCTGCAAAATGGTTTATTCTAGAAACTAGTATAGACCTCAGATAAAACTGAAATTTCCCAGGAAAAGAAAGTCCCACTTCATTTTTTTTCTTATCTTGTTGAGAAAGAGCACAGTTATGTGTGAAAATTACAATTTTTAAAATCTTTCTCATCATGCTCCCTTTTAAGTCAAAAGACCAACTAATATAAAATAAATTAGGTACCTCCAATAATTTGCTGAAAAAAATCCCCCCAAAACAGCATAGTGTTAAGAAAAAAGGCCCAAACTTAATAAAAACAGTTTTTCCATCAAAATGTTTATGTTGTTATTAGGAGGAAAGATCAAAGTATTTTTAAAAATTTTAAAATCCTTTTTAACATGTTCAAAATTTAGGTTAAAAATCTTGATTTTTTTTTTTTCTTATCAGTAGGTTACCAAATTTTTACCAAAATTTACTATGGATAATGTAATATTACAAAACTCATTAATTTGCAAATTCTTGCAAAAATAAAATAATTGTCAGATTTTAATAAAACTTTCAGGACTTATTCACAAATGGTTCTGTTTTAAGTTATTATTTTTTAGAATATTTCAATAAAAGTATTTTTATATCTGTTAACTCCCCCACGCCCACATAATATGAAATTTTGAATTAAACTCCATTTTAACAAATGTTTTATTAATTAAATGTGGGACTTTTGGGGAATGTAAATTTTTTTTTTTTTTTTTTTTTTTGAACAGTTAGTCTTTTTTCCAAAAATCTCCAAATAGTAAAATAAAAAAATGCTAGAAAATTATGACATGATTTAACTAGATAAGCTTTTAATTGCTTATATATATATATATATATATATATATAACATTATGGTTTAAAGAAAAACATTTTCGATGAATAATGATTTTTATAATAGTAGTTTTCATTTTTAATCATAATTTATAAAGTCTCAAAAATATTTTTAAAATTCTTCAATGGTTTGTGATGGTTAAGTGAAGACTATATTTACTAACTGAAAATTGCAAAGCTTAATGCGAATCTTCAAACCAAAAGATATTTAAAATAATTTTTAATTTTTTTTTTGTGTGTAGGAATGTTTTTTTTTTTTTTTTTATATATATATTTCTTGTGTGACATTAAAAGGTCATTTGTTTCATGGTTTCTTCTTACAGGAAAAATTTGGACAATTATGTCAATTCTGGTCAGTCACACTTAGCTGATCAACACATCTAGCTGTCATCACTCACTTCACATGTCAGAAACATATGACCTATGTGAATAAAAAATACTTTTATTCTAAATTTCATGCTACAAACAAGTAATACGTGTTTTAAATCAGATTAATCTAACTTTAAATTTGCCAATTTTCCCTAAATAACATCATAGATATATATCTTTGCAAAATTTTTAAAACTTGGAATCAACTTTTGTTTATAAACTTGTCAAAATAAACTTTAAAAAAATGATAACTTTTGAAAACTCTAAAAAAGTTGAGATTCCAATCAATGTAATTTTTATTTGAAATACACCAGAGTATTTTGCTTACTGGAAATAGTAAATTTCATCAGATAGCTTTTAATTAAAGCTAAAATGAAAATTTCAAGAAAGTTTTTATTTTCAAAAATCCACTTGAAATCTTAGGTATCAAAAATGAGTGGAGGTACCTAAATATTATTAGTTTTCTCAATATTATTATTTTTGTTTTTTATCTATTGAATTTTTTTCACCAGTTTATTAAATCTCTATATGTGTATTTTTATCTGTCATTATCTTATAGTCCTGTTTCTTGATGAAATACCACCTCAGTCAATGTCAAAGGTATAGTCAAAATGGTAATTACAAATGAGATCTCTGATATGAATAGAAAAGAAGCGGGTAGAATGTGGTGATTATGGGGTTAAGGAGGATAGATAACAATTGACCCTTGACTTAAAGAGGTCAAGATTAAAATATTCAGGCAAGTACCCACATGGAAGTCTGTGTTTAAAAGTGACTTTCCTTGGTGGGAAAACGCTGTAATAATGGAACTTCTTAAGATTTGGAACATGGAGGAAATTTCTGTAGTAATAATAATGTCCTGATGCGAAACAAGGCCTGGCTTTCATGGCTTCTGGTCTTAACATGTTTGAGGTATTAACATGTATATTTTATCATTTATTTGTATAGGCATTATATTTAATGTGTAGATGTTTAAATAAATATCCAGTTTTGTTTTAGTGAAACTGAGATATCTACTTAAACATATGTACCCACTAAATACAATGTTTATAGTAATCAAGAAATAATTTCAAGTTAAAAAAAACCCCCAAAAACCCTTAATTGCTTAAAAGTTACCATGCTTTTCTTTGTAACACATCACTCAATAAGTCCCAGGCCTGACATATAAATGGTGCCACTAAGAAAAAAATCTATATCTATATGATTTTTATGATGTACTAACCTTCAAATGGCATGTGACAAAATTTGGGCCCAATCAAATTATTAGTTTACAATTTACAGTTATTTAAATGAAGCTACTGTTATGAATTTTCAAAAACATAGAAAAATCTGAATTTTGCTTTCTGATGGAAAAAATACTGTTCAAGCAATGACTTGATAAGTGTTATTTGGACTCTGCTCCATTGGAAACAATGGTTAAGAGGTGGTATGCTGACTTTAAATGTGGTCGTAGACACAATGCTAAACACTCAGGTTGTCTAAAATAAGGCAGTTGTCCCAGAAAACACCAAAAATATCTAAAAATTTGTTTTGGCTGATTGTAAATTGAGGTTGCGTGAGATAGCAGAGAAGTTGAACATATCAGAAGGCAGTGTATTTACCATTTTGCATGAATATTTGTCAATGAGAAAACTGTGTTCAAAGTGGGTGCCACATTTGCTTACAGTCGATCATTTGCAACTGTTTCAATGCAGCAAGGAGAAGTTTTTGTGCAAATATATGACAATGGATGAAACATAGATCCATCACTTCACTCCGGAGTCAAATCAGCAATCAGCTGAGTGGACAGCAGTAGGTGAAAGCCGTCCAAGACGACCGAAGACGCAAACATCAGCAGGCAAGTTTTTGGCTTCCGGATTTTGGGATGTACAAGGTATTTTGTTCATCGATTGCTATTATGATGCTCTATCTACATTGGAATGAGCTCTTCCTTCTTCATAAATACTAACCTGGGAGGCAGTTGAGGCACAGTGCAACTTGACAGTTTCGGACGGACACTTCTATCTGCTGACTAGTAAAACTTTCATTTTGTATATATATATTCTGTTATTCCAATATGCTGGTTCAACCTATCTTCTTTTCGTTTTGTATCTTTTTTTCCTGGCCCTAACAGGCCACAACAATTACCTTGAGAAAGGAAAAACATCAATATCGAATATTATATAGCATTATTAATGTGTTTTGAAGGAAGAAATTGCAAAAAAACAGCCACAAATGAAAAGAAAAAAGTGATTTTTCACTATGACAATGCACTGTTTTTCACAAGTCGATCACAATGATGGAAAAACTACATGAATTGTACTTTGAATTGCTTCAGCATCCACCATATTCTCCAAATTTGTCCCCCAGTGACTACTGACTGTTTTCAGACTTCAAAAGAATACTTCAGGGGAAGAGATTTGGCTCCAGTGAAGAAGTGATATTAGAAACTAAGGTGAATTTTGAAGCCAAAGGCAAATCATTCTACAAAAAAAAGCATTGAATTGTTAGAGAAGCATTGTAATCGGTGTATCACCTTAGAAGGAAACTGTTGATGAATAAAGTTGAATTTTACCTAAAAGTTGTTATTTTATTAGTTATACCTGGTATTTATTGAGTGATCTGTCAAGATGTGTTGAATACCACAGACTTGCTTTTCAGTTGTCTGATTGTAATTAGCCAGTCATGTCTTTTAATTGACAACTTACAGCCATATTACATTGAAACGCCAGTTGTCAGCAGTCATCAAAGTTAAACAATGTCGAGACTGGTCAGTATCTACATGACTGACTGCTTGGGAATCTTCTTTATGTGCCGTGTTTCTTTATAACGACCATGGACTTCCATTTACCTCTGTTCCTTTTCACTGTAAATATTTTTCCTCTTGATATCTCTCCCAAACCCACTCCACCCTCCATTTGCTCAAGCTCATCAAATATCTCTTGTGTTGCTTTCCCTCATCTCTCTTTTCCTTTATCTGTCCTGTGAATATTTGATTTTTCAAATTGTCTTTCCTCATTGTGTATCCCAGACACCTCAGCTGTCTCTTCCTGATGCTAAGTATAAGTTTTCTTCTCATTTGCATTCTCTCCAACACGTTGTCATTGCTCACGTGCTTGGTCTATGGTATCCTCAGCATCCTTCAGTAGAACCACATTTCTGTTGCTTCGAGCGTCTCCTTCATCCTTGGAGAGATCATCCAGCATTTGCTGCCATATAGAAAGACAGATATCACATGGCAGTTTAGCACTCTTTTCTTTGTTTCTAATGAGATCTTGTTGTCTCTCTGTACTCCCTTGATGAAATGCCTCAGAGTATGAAATGTGTTGGCTAAGAACAGTTTTTCCTCTTGTCTCTTTTTTTTATTCAGTTTATCTTTTTTATAGATACACTCCATCTGAGAATTTTTACATTCACACACACACACATATATATATGTAAAAGGACAATATAAATAAAGACAAAAAGAAAATTTATCTTAGCCTATGCATTTCATCCTCTGACATTTTCCTTGATAAAATCCATTTGAGAATGAAACACATTGTCTAAGATGTTTCCTTTTACTTTTACACACACACACACACACACACAGTGTTTTCTTGTTTGATTTCTTTTTATTAGTTTTTGTGGCATACGTATATATAAACAAAGAATTATTTTTAATTCTTTAGAAATTGCTTTATTTACATTTTAGATACAAATTGAGTAGATATGGCCTTTCGAGACTAACTGAATAAAGAATTGGGAATTCCTTAAAAGGATGAAAAACTTGCTGGGGTTAATTGGAGTAGATAGACTAAACTATCGCCCGGTTCACACTCCACCCACATCTATTGAACAGGTGAAGAGGCCTATCCCTTGTTCCCTGTTTAGGATGTGGTTTCCAGCTTTCTCTTTTCCTTTCTTTTTACCCTTACGTAGCCCCCTGCACATCAGTGGCGTTAACGCCTTGCTTGGGGTGATATGATTAAAAAAAAAAAAAAACTCTCTGCGGCCAAGCAATCTAAAGCACACTAGATCAAATGATACTTTCTTCTACAAAAGTGGGCACAAGTTTAAACCCTATTGGAGAGTATATTGTACGTTTTCTCAAGTGCACAGACTGATAGTTTCAATACTAAATGAGACAATAAGCCAAAACTTGATTGAAGAATTTTCTTGATTACCTGTAATAATTGTCACAAAGAATGCATATGAGAAACCTCAAGGAATCTAAATAAAAAAATTATATGAACACAAAAGTGATGCATCTAATTAGGCTGGTTGCAATTTTGATATAAAGATGCAACTTTGATCAAAGTAAAAAATAATTTACTTCAATGAAAACATTTAGACTGCCTTGATCACAATTTTTAAATTTAAAGAATTTTTGAGTTTAAGGGATTTTTAAGATTAAACAAAAATATATAATATTATTATTGTCTCAATATACTCAAAATATTGTATTAAAGAGATCTTACATTTCCAATGGCTGTATAGATAAATATCTAAAATGATATAAAATTAATTTACTATAACTGCTATCATTTATAGCATGAAGACAAAACAGAGGATCAATTATTATCATTACTTATTTTTACTTTGTTTAGATTTTTTTGTAATCATTTCACTCCAAGCAAAGCAGAAATGTCACTGATGTGCAGGGGGTTACAGTGAGAGAAAAAAAGGTACGAGGGATGTTGAAGATAGAGATGAATGGGAATCAAATAGATAAAAGATGGCAATTGACATTGTATTTAAACTTTTGGATATTGTACCTATCAGAGAAGCAAGCTAATAGATGAGATTTTCACAAATGAGAAGTGCGAGAAAAGAAACTATTAGAGTAGAAGAGATGGTTGCATTTAACTATTTTTACAGTAAAAGGGTGGGACCTTGATGCCAATCTAGTAGTATGAGTAAATACACATGGTTGGGGTACCAGCAGGGGGAAAAGCTTGTCAGAGCGATTTCCATGAAAATATTTGTACAAGGTAACCAAAAAAGTTCTGTTCGTTTTTAAAAGAAAAAAAGAAAATGCTTCACAGTATGTGTAACTTATATTTAGTCTTTGAAGTAATTGTCATTGGCATCCAGCACCTTCTGTCAACATATCTCCAGCTGTTCAATGCCCTTGCAGTAGAATTTGGGGAGGTGACGCAATGAAGTCCATGAGAGATTTGCACAAGCCTGCTTCATTGGTGAAGGATTTCCCACAAAGATGATTATCCAGGGAGTGGAAAAGGTGGTAATCGGATGGCGCAAGGTCAGGTGAATAAGGTGGATGGCACAAAGTCTCCCACCCAAGTTGCTGTATGTTATCCCTGACCACTCGCGCAAATGCGGACTAGCATTGTCATGGAGGAAAAGCATACCTTTGCGATTCGCCAGTGCTGGCTCCTTCTGGCGCAATGCCTGTTGCACACGTTTCAATTACTGCGAGCATAGGTCTCCAGTGACCGTTTGGTCCGTTGGTAGCAGTTCAAAATGAATCACTTGGTGACCTGTCTACCAGACACAAAGCATAATCTTGTGTGGGTGCATAGGCAGTCTTGCAGTGTGAGGGACATCATCCTGAAAAGACAACCAATATCTGGAACGCTTAGGAGTTTCATACAGAACCCACTTTTCATCACTGGTAAGCACTCGATTGAATAAGGATGCGGTACGATGGCAAGAAACAGCAATATGCAGGCTGCTACTCGTTGTCCCTTGTGGATCTCTAACAACATTTGCGGAACCTACTTGCTCAGTTTGTACATCTTACCTAGGCGGTGCAGGTGAAGTCTGTTTCATCGGAAATGTTGAACTGCCTTGCAAGTTCAGCACACGTTAGACTACTGTTCTCTTCAATGGTTACCTTCAGAACTCGTCATTCAAGACCTGTGGTCGTCCACTGCGAATCTCATCATAGAGAGACAAATCTCCCAACTTGAATTTTCACAACCAATGCCTTGCAGTACATTCATCCACAGCACTATCCCCAAATGCTTGACATATGTGGCAACTTGATGCAGCTGCTGATAAGCCTACTTTGAAGTCGTAAAGCAAACAGCCCCAAACGAGATCTCTAGACATTTTCATCCTTCTCACAGCTGTCTGGCTTATAACTGATGGCCGGGCATGGTGCGCGTGTTTTTTATAATGTCTGATGTTCCTACTTCCGGCTGACCAAATTTGGAAACAATTGCTACACGTATATATTTCGTATATATTTCAACTTCATTCAATGACTAATCAAAGATCGAACAGAACTTTTTTTGGTTACCTTGTAGAAAAAACAGAAAAGCCGCATCACATCAGTGAGAAAGTGATTGAAGGTGAGTTGCCAAGTCAGGATCAATTTTATTGCAGATCCTCTTTTGGATTTTGTCAAGAACCTCCAGATATGGCAACAGTATTCAATGCACAGACAAATGGTACATTTATAAATATGCCAAATGGATTCTGATGAGAAAAAACTTCCTGACCCAACACAGTGAACCAACCTTCCTAGCAGTAGATTCAGTCATGGAGTCAATGTAGTCATTCCATTTGAGAGATTGAGACCAAAGAGGTGCATTGTGTTGCTCTCTAGCAAATTAGTCTAGGAGACTAGCATCGTCCATTCTGATGTTAGGCAGGAATGTTTCTCCATGGTGATTAAAGAAGAGCAGCTTTGTTTTGGAGACATAAAAATTTACTAGGCTTTTCAACCCCATTCAATCACAGATTGGAGGTCCTTTTGAAGTGCAACAGACAGGTTTACTTTGTCAGCTTAGGCAGACTTCTTACACAGTCTTTTAATTTGATTTATTAAATAACGACTTGCTCATATGTGTGTCTGTCTGCTAGAGCAGCTAGCAATTCCCTGTTGCAGACACTTGCTCAGAGACATTTGTTTACACCCACAAAACCTACCATACTTTGATTATGCTGTGTGAGCCTTAATTAATGTTTCTGGAAGAGTGCATTATTTGGTGTGATCAATAATTTGAATAAGGTCAGTATGCTCAAATCCCTGTAATGATAATTTGCAACTTTGTACTACCCAGTTTCAATCTCAATATTGTGGTCAATCTGTTTTTTGCTTTTCAGGCACTTTCCAAGTGTGCTGCACACTAGGATTGCCTCTCCAGCCTGATAATATCACCTTCCTGATCAACTATAATGAGATTAGAATCCAAGTCTCTTGATCAAAGTATTGAACATAAGCAAAAAAAAAGAAAAAAAGAAAATCACTATAATCTTAACCTGTTTAATTGACCATTCTCCCTGTGCCTCTTACTCTGTAGCCCTTGACCTTGAGTGGCTCTTGAGCCTTATCAAAGATGAACATTATGGTAAAAAAGAACATGCAACTTAAATATGCTGTTATGTAATATAAAATGTAAAAAGAATTCTAATCAGAATCAATATTTAATATGCATAGGTTTCAATTATACGCAACTATGCATCATATTTTTCAGTTTCATTGGCATTTAGATTTTTTTGGGGTTCTTATTTTATTTTTTTTTGGTTCTTATTTTATTTTTTTTTGGTTCTTATTTTATTTGTTTTTGGTTCTTATTTTATTTGTTTTTGTAAATTAATTAATCAAGCTGTAAAGAAGAGGAAATTAGCTTTCAAAATGATTCTTTTGATATACATAATTTTATCTTTTAATATGAGAGGTGAATTTAGAGACTGAAATATATATATATATATATATATATATATATATATAGAAATAGCACCTAATGAGCCAGACGAACCTACAGGTTTCACCTAAACGGATCGTCAGGGAAAGCTGAGGAAGGTTTTTGAGACGATTATAATTATAATCTCGTGTGTATATATATATATTCTAATTCAGTCTCTTCTTATATATTCTGATTTAGTCTCTAAATTGACTTCTCATTGGGCAGCAATCCCTCTTTTGTACACATTTCATTAAAGACGATTGACATGGTTCTGCGATTCAGCTTTTTGTTTAATTTTCCTTCTGTCTGTATAAGTGATTTCTTTTCTGGACATGAAGTTTGTGAAGAAACCCCCCCCAAAAAACTGTCTAAATGCTCTATATATCCTTTCAGTTATTCCATTAGCCATTATCAAGGCTTTTTTTTATATTATTATTTTTAATTGAATGTGTAGATTTTTCTGTACGTATCTGGAGTGATGGGAATGATTTTATCTTCCAAACATGGTTAGTACGTTGTGGCCATGTTCATAGTTGATGATATTGAGTGTTAGCTTTTTCTTTTTTGTTATTAATTATTTTTAGCCTTATCTAATCTAAACTTATTTATAAATGGAACTTTGTCTGTGTGTCTGTCTGTGTGTCCATTACCTATAGATTCCAAAACGGCTAAACTGATTTTCTTGAAAATTTACATAGTTGTACTATAAGTGTCTGCAAGTGTTCTTAGCTAGGTTTTGTGTCGAGGTACCCCTGATAAATATTGAAAACCGATAATTGAAAAAATTGGGTTATAGAAGGAGTGGTCCGATTTTAATCAAATTTGATACACTCATAGACAAAGACATAAGAAACGATATTCAGAAGTTTCAAGGTTGCAGCTCTTACAATAGTGCAGAAAATCGATAATATATATATATATATATATAAAAGGCAAAATGTTTGTGTGTGTGTCTGTTTATCTGCCTGTATGTCTGTATGTTTTTCAGCCCTTTTATTTTAGTTTTTGCTTCGGGTTTGGCTCTAAGTAGGTATAATTGTAGTTGTTAGTCTCAGCCATGATACCATTTACTCAGAGAACTTATTTAGCCTTTAAAATTCAGTTTACGATGAAAAAAACTTATTTGATATTGATACCAGGAAATCAAAATTTGACTTACATCCATTAATTTTTCATTCAGTCTATAGTTTTGCTTTAACTGGAAACAACTATTGCCTTTTAGTCTTTCGTGCCAACGTCCAAAGAGTCTGAGCTCCAGGACCATAGATTAGTTTTAAAGCTTTCATTACACCTGAGCAACGCCGGGCTATACTGCTAATTTCACATATGGATGAGGCTATTATGGTTACATTTTTCATAAGTATGTTGTGGCTGGAGTTTAGTAAGTTTATACGTGTGTTTAAATGAGTCCTAATCATTTTATTTATTAATCCAACAGATTTTATTACTTAAGCATTATTTTTAGTGGATACTCATATTTGAGTAGATTCTCCATTTATTTATTAAACAGTATATTTATTTATTTTTGTCTACTAGCCTGAATCTAGCAGGATTTGAGCCAGTATTTCCCTTAGCAGGAGAAACTGTAATTAGATTCAATATACATTAGACAGTCTCAGCCAGAGTGTGTTGTTGATCAAGCAAAGTTGTATAGTGCCTTATAAATGCAAATCTTTCTTAGACTCTTGAAACATTCATGTCTGCCCAGTTTCATATCCTAACATAAAGCAATTTCTAAAGAAATGATGGATTTATATTTATTAATATGACAGGAGAAAAACAGCTTAGGTAATCTTCAAATGTCTAAGAGTGAAACTGGCACTTGTATTTACTTACTTTTATTTATCTCGTGCTAATAAATACTATTTAGCAATTCTTGGGTTCATTCCTAAGATCATATTTAGCTTACCAGAGTAGGTTAAGCTCTAAGCCATAGCAAGAGCAAGCAATCTAAGAGACAAAAAGCTGTTATATGAAAAGCCTAAGGTATATTGTTCATTTAAGTGTCATATTTACCATCCCCTGTCAAAAACACTTCCTAGATATTAGGACCTTAAATAAGTTCTTGCTGATTTTTCATGAAAAGTAATGTTTTATTTACAAAATTATTAAAAAGAAATGTCACTGAAAATATTGTCTGTCCCTACCCACTATTTTTTCCCCATAATTCTGGGAACATTTAAATTTCATGTCGGAAAAACAACATGCCTTTTGACTCTAACCACAAGTCTACCCATTTTTTGGCATCTTCATAAGAATGAAAGTGCCATCAATTGGAACAAGTGATAATTTGACAGAGCTGTGTCTGGTGAATATGATGGTTGAGGTAGAATTTTCCATTTAAGCAATTCAAAGTAGGTTTTTTTACTCATTTTACAACATGTGGCCTACTGCTGTCATGTTTCTGCTCTTATGGCAGCCATTTTTTCTTCAATGCTTGGCTCAAATGCATCAGTTATAGTCATTAGCGATCTCCTTTGATGGTTTCAGTTGGTTTGAGCAGCTGATCTCACCAAATGAAGAGTAAAAGCTTCAAAACATGGATACTGGGCTTTGCCGCTAATGTTGCTGCATTGCCAGGCTTACCCCACAATCTTCTATGCTTAGAGTTATCATAGTGTATCCACTTTTTATTACCAGTCACAATATGATGCGAAAAAAAACCTTTCTTTTACTGCCATTGAAGCAGATGTTCACATGTGACAAGAGGCTGTTTGAAGTTTCTCATTTTCAACTCAGTCAGTAACCAATGTTCTTGCTTTTGAATCATTCTTAATGCTTTCAAATGTTTTGAAACTGTTGTATAATCAACCCTTAGTGATTTTGCAAGTTCAGATTGTACTTGACATAAGTCTTCATGAACTAATGCCTACAATTCTTTGTCTTCAAACATTTTTGGTATGCCAGAGTGTTCTTTATCTTCAGCATCAAAATCATCATTTTTGAAGTGTTTAAACCAATTTCTGTATGTCGTTTCTAACAGAGCATGGTCACTGTAATTCTCAACAAGAATTCTGTCTGCAGATTTCTTTTAAATAAAGTAGTGCACTTTCTTTGGCATGAAATCCATCATGTTTAACACCATGAAAAGCAAAGTTGTTTACACTGCGGTGACATGATATATACTGAATTTCAAGCTTGCTTATAGTACTTCCTTATAGATGCAGTACCGTCTGAAACTACACCCATGCAGTTCTGGGAAGGCCATCTGTTGAAAAACAGTGAGAACTTAGTCAAGGTCCTTATATTCAAATATTTGTATTTACTTGATTGACATCTTCAATTCATAGCTCACATTTTGGGTTGCTCACTGAAATCCAAAGGCAGATTGGAATATCAAAAAACAGTTTTCCAAAAGCTAAGCAAAGTATTAAGAAACAGGAAAATTTCACAAGGAAGAAAGAAAAGAATATAATACCCAATCTCCTGTATAGCAATGAAGACTGGACAATTTCATCACAGATGAAGAAGATACTTTAGTCAACAGATATGTAGTTCTACAAAATGATGTTAAGAATATTGTGGATGAAGGATGTTTTTAAGGAAAATAGAAATAAAAAGAATGCTTATACTTAGTCAGAGTTGAAATTTCTAGGAAACATAATGAGGAAAAAGGCTTTGAGAATTTGACATTCACAGGATATATTTAAGGCAAAAGGTAAATAACAAGTAACCTATCTAACAAGCTAATGAATGCTAAGCAATTTGTCAACCATTATATTTGAAGCAAGAAGAAAATTTACAGTAATTTTTAGCAGTACAGTTTTGTGGTTATTTTTTGTTACCACATCTCAGAAGGAGATTGAAAGTACTTGGGAACATTGAGAAATGAAGAAATGAATAATAACATCATTTGTCAACGTTACAGCTCATTTCTTACATCTTTCAATTATAATATGCGAAAGATTATCCATGAGTATGAATGTATTTTATTAAAAATAAGCAGACACAATGTTTGCATTTTATTTAATTTATATATATATAATAAAGGCAAACGGGATGCTATAAAGAGAGATTAATGTGAAATATAAAAAATATATATGAAACCGTTAATATAAAATATAAGTAAAACAATACTTCTATGTTACTGCTTTTCTGACTTAAAGTTTCATGTAGATACTTAGCAGTTGTCTCACAATCCTCAAGTAGTAAGAGTGATGAGAGACTCAGATCTTTATTAATAATAGTATTAATGTTAAGAAGCAGAATATCTTATAATTCTTATTGCCTGAAATTTGTGAGATAACAACATTTAAGTGCTGCCCCATTGGCTGAGGATGTAGAATACACTGACTGCACCTATGCAGCGAGGTAAGACCCCTCCCCCCAATAGAGCCACCTATCTATTTGCCGTAGTTTGGTGATCATGATGGTATCCTGGTGGTTGAGGGTTTTTGATGGTCAGGGTTAAGTACTTTTGATCTCCAACACACCATTTTAGGCTTTACCTGGATTAAATGGTTGGTCAGAGGGCCATGATCTGATTAATTGGCTAGTCAGGTCAAGCCCTAATGCCTATAACAATACCAAATTGAATACTTTATAGAAAATGTGTTGAAATGAACCAGTGGATGAATAACAACTCAATCTAATGTATTGGCATTAGAAGGCACTTGGTGAGGGTCAATTGGCTCATAGAGACATTTAGGCTTAGACATGGCTATTAACTATTCAGTTTGTTCACTGAAAGATTGGGTAATGAAACAAATGTGGTGACAGGTGTTCCAGGTCTCTCATGAGTGAGAGTATACTGGTTTGTGTAGCCCTGACCTGTCAAGGCGATTGGGGTTCCACCTTGACAGCCCTCTTTACAAAAATGCGTCAATGAAACATGATCTATAAACTGATTTCTTATAAAGAATACGTATTCTATTGACATAGAACTTGTCAGCATTAAATAACCCATTGAGATTGAGATTGCTGTAAAACAAAACAAATCAAACCAAACATCTAAGTATCCACATGAAATATGAAAAGCAGTAACATAGGAGTATTGTTTTACTTGTATTATATATGTGAGTTGATTGGAATCCAAAAGAGTTATAAGATAAAGAACAAATAAGAAACGTTTATCAATCTAACATGGTTCACTTTTACTAAAGCTTCATCAGAAGTTCTATTTTTACTTTTGTGCTGTTCGATTTTCACTGGTTAATTATGTTTCATGTGCATTCAGCACTTTTAAGCCAACATTAGTTTGTGTCATTTCAAATTCAAGGAGAGATGACATGTTCTTTCAAAGTTCCAAGAAATGAACGGATTCCAACTTTAAATACTGTTTTATGTATGTAAGTTTATAATAGTTCTAATTTGGGTATTTATTAGAAACCCTGAGGCTAGGTGTGACACAAGGTCGATTATTTAATGTGGGAATTCTGAGCCTGTAAATTCAGGTTAAAATTTCCCATAGACTTTGCATGAGGCAGGGTTGAGCAATCTGTCTGTTTTTCTTTAGAGAAGACTGTTCTTTGGCAGAGACTTTTCCAAGTTCCTCTCTGCCTAGAGGCAGATAGTCTGACAAGGTAGACTTCATGATGGAACTCTGTCTTTTTGGTATTCAGATGATGGTATATATTCATAATTGTGTGTGTCTGTGTAATAAACATTGTTTGTGTTTCCAATGTTGATTTGAGAGTGTTTTTGTATTTATACCATTTGTTTTAGATAAACATATGTTAGATTCTTTAAGAATGGATTCAATAAAGGTTGATTATCTAACGTTTTTGATGTGTGTTTAAAGTTGTTAATATTGTTATTAGTAGGCCCTTGGAATATGTGTGCATGCATGTTTGCACACATTTACTCATATGTACTGGTACACAAAAAATCTATTTATGGATGTGCAATTAGGCAAAGAGATTCTGTTTTTGCCTTTTTCTCATCTTTTGTAAGAGCAGATCAGATTTGGTTATATATTATAGCAAGTATTCAACTGCATAATTATATAAGGAAGAAAAATAGTCATTTAATTATTTTTTATGAATAGATATGATTATTCTTTTTTTTACAAAGATAAAATTGAAAATGTCTACTAAAAGCTTGATATATTTTTAATTTCTTTAAATGGACATTAATGCGTATAATTAGTGTAGATTTTAAACTTTGGTAACTCTTCCTTGAAACAATCATTCTGGAATTTTTCTTATTAGGCAAATGTTATGACAAGCTTTTAAAGCTTTGGCTTTAGATATTCTGCACATTGTAAGCTTTTTAACTGACTTCTGCTTATATGTTTATTTTAGCCTTTGTGAACCCAGTTTTATTAAGTATACAATCAAGTCTGATAGGCACTTGAGTAAAGAAAGACATTACAAAAGGTAATATCAAAATTGATCAATTTTGAATTGGATTCTGTATCATTCATCATTCCAATAGATAAAACAGGATGGTCATCTTAATCATTCCCTAATGATTATCTTCTCTTTATTATTTGATTTTTGTACACACACACACACACACACAGTCTTCGGACTATCAACCACATCTGTTTTTCTATATAATTTCCGGAATTAACTTTTTGCTTAAAGGAAAGCTATCATGCCAATTATTATGATTACATTAGAATCTTAGCTTTTCCAGATAAGCATACAAACTCCTGTTAATTCTATCTCAATTCCATCACAGTTGTTACATTTTGTAGAACTACTTAGATATACTGGTCTTCAGCCTTTGAGATTTCATATGCCTGATTGACTCAGTCGTTTAAAAACTTAATTGGGTGATTAAAGTTTATTGCTTTACTCACTTGTGGTCGATTAAAAATTTCGCAATGAAACGTGTCCTTTCAAATATAGAAAAAGGAAATCTTATTCCTTTTACAGCCCAAAAGTATGCCATTGAAGATTCATAAGTTACTTAGAATGACATTACTGAACTCTTGGTTTTTCTCGTCCCGGTCAGTGTAAAATTGATCATTGATGTTTTATCCACTTAGTTTTTTTTAGTTACAAATGTCAAGTTTGAAACTATGATGACATCAGTGACTCCTGGTCAACTGGCTGGGTTACACGCTGTGGTTGGTTGTCTGATGTGCACTTTGTGTAAGAAAATATGTTTGAAAACTAAGTGAAATAAACTCCATGGGCTGAATATCCACAGCAATCATTCGAGAATGATTCCATTAATCAGCCATGGCATGAGCGGGGAACCGGCACCTATCTTTGCATATCTTTGCATGATAAAATACAGTTGACAAAATTCGAAAACTAAGTGAAATTAACTCAATCCTCATGAATTGGACTCATTACACATGCCACTCAATGTGCTTTACTCTTATTAATTAATGAAAATTTTTGTTCTTTTGTAAAAATCCTTATATCTGTCCTTTTTTAATTGAAAGAAATCTTTTTGATGAAAATATGTGTTGTAATAGATCCCTACTTAGTATGGATCAAATATTCCACAATGACAAATCTTTTATTCTTGAGCCTTAATATTTCACTAAAGTGCTCGGGTTCTCTCCTTTACATTGAAAAATTGTCGGTGGAATAGACAAAGATAAAAAAAAATTAAAATAATGTTTTTTTTTTTTTTAATCGTATCACCCCAAGCAAGGCGATAACGCCACTGATGCGCAGGGGGCTACGTAAGGGTAAAAAGAATGGAAAAGAGAAAGCCGGAAACCACATCATAAACAGGAAACAAGGGATGAGCCTCTTCACTTGTTCAATAGATGTGGGTGAAGTGTGAACCGGGCGATAGTTTAGTCTATCTACTCCAATTGGAAAAAAAATAAAAAAATAAAAGAGTGAAAAGATTGGAAAAGAGAAAACCGGAAACCGCATCCTAAACAGGAAACGAGGGATGAGCCTCTTCACCTGTTCAATAGATGTGGGTGGAGTGTGAACTGGGCGATAGTTTAGTCTATCTACTCCAATTGGAAAAAAAAATAAAAGAGTGAAAAGACTTGAAAAGGGAAAACCGGAAACCGCATCCTAAACAGGAAACAAGGGATGAGCCTCTTCACCTGTTCAATAGATGTGGGTGGAGTGTGAACCGGGCGATAGTTTAGTCTATCTACTCCAATTAGATTAGTCGTTTCCAGATCCCCATTCATTAACACATTCAACTGACCATTGACCATGAATGAGTGAACAAACACCAAGCATAAAATATAACAATTTAATGAACAAAGAAAAGTGGGGTGAATAAAAAATATGGGAAGGGGTGGATAAATATGATATTGGTCTTAACCCAAAATAAGACAGTGAGCGGTGAACGGAACAAACCAACAAAGACACATAGATCAGGTGTTTACACGAATGTAATATTTTTGTGGTGTTTGTAGGCTACTGCTAAAATGTGGTGAGGGGGGAGTGTAACAACTTATCTTATAGTCTCTTCTTTTCTTTTCTCTCTCTTTTCTTTTTTTTTATACTTTAATGAATAGCTTCGGCTCTCGTCTTCCGTTTCTCTGACAATTGAGACTCATATTTTCTGGCATCAGGCTTTCTTCTTTAGAAATCTTTGAATGCAATGGCTACTTTAATGAACAGCTTCAGTTTTCGTCTTTCTTTTCTCTGACGGTTGGGAATTATATTTCTTTGGTATCAGGCTTTCTTCTTTCTTCAGAGATCCTTGAGTGCAACGGCTATATTCTCTGTAGACTATCTTTCTTACATTCTTGGCAACTGGAACAATGTGACTTGTGGTCTTGTCTAATTTCTTAGTCGCAATTAGTCTGACTTAACCTGTCGAGATTCAGCCGGCTACTATTTTTTAGTCCACCTTGTGGTCTGCGTATTTTGGCGCTAAAATTCCCGGCTTGCTGATTGGTTATCCTCAACCAATTGCTTCTTTTGTCTGCTGCTTCTGCTGTTTTCGCCTATGTGCATATGGCTTATGTATGATATCAAAGGTGGGTGTGTATCTGTTGCTAGCTTGTGTGTGATATGGGGAGAGGGTGGGTATTTATTGTTGGCTTATATCCGTTACAGTATAAAAAATACAAACAAAACATATGCTTGGGTAAACTACGTATATATCTGTTCGTTCTGTAATTAAACATTATTAGGCAAAAAATTAATAAAATGAATTCTGCATCCTGGGTATGACGATAAATATGTCCAGGTCCTGGGTTTGATCATAAACTGCATCTGGCAGTAAGGCCTCTAATTAGGAAAGTTTTGAGGAACATGGAACCACCTCTTAATTGCTGTTATTATCAGGTCCACCTCGGCCGGGGGTGGTAGCATCTATTACAGGTCCAGCTATGGACAAATAGTTAACCCCAAAACTGGGGTCTAAACATTATGAAAGTATAAAAATAGAATTTTGGAGTGAAAATTGTGGCAATACTATTTTGGAGAAGAAAATATTACCAGCAATACATTTTTGGAGAGGAGAAATAAAGGAGAAACAAGCTGCCCCCTTAAGGTGAGGCTACAAAAATATCAATCACAATGCTGTAACATGAGGAGAGATAGAAAAATCAGGTGTAGTTGACCACATGTGGAGAGAGAAAGGGGATTACTGTCCCCTATAGGATGAAGTCAAAATAATAGGGAATGCCACTGGAAACTATATAAACTTAAGGAATCAGCACACCTACTAGGCTACAAAAATCTTTTAAGCTGACAAAGCATAGAAGTGAATATAATATGTGAACCAGTAATACGAAGAGCCAGAGAAAATCATTAGTGTCAAAAATTGCAGTATAAGCTCTGGTAAAAAATACTAGAAAAAAACCATTAACATCAAAAAATTGCAATATGGTAAAAAAACATGTTACTGAAACATTAGGTTTATAAGTCCTAGAAGTTCACTTGTTGTTGTTCTCAAGGATGCACGGCCCAGTGGATATAGACATTGGTAAGATCCAGTAACTTGACCCAGAGAGTTGTGAGTTCTATACCTACCTGACTAAATAACTTAGAGAGTCAAGTTAAAGGGAGATAACTCATGAGAATGATATACCCCAGTGCTTGTAATAAAGGGTTTGGTTTGAAATTCCTAAGAAGGCTGGAGTGTACAATAGCTGAAACAAAGATGAGGGCAATAGTTTGAATAATGTAAATAGTGTCTATTCATGGACATTATAAAAATCAATACTTTTCTTTCCTTTACAGATTACACAACATAAAGGGGCAAAAAATGCTATTTTTAAATATCAGGTTGGTGCAAAAGTTTTTGCCAATTTTAAAATTTCATCTTGAAAATGAAAAACTGTTTTTGAAAATCTTTATTCATAACATGAACAACCTTTGCTTTCTATAATTTGATTCCATCTGCTCAACATGATCTTTTTGGGACCGAGTCCTGCTCTCGGTTGCTGAACTGGTCTTTCTTCTCGATTTATCCACGATCGTTAACATTTAACGTTATGGTATGGAATCCACTTCTCATCACCTGTGACAAGCCTACCCCAAAATGGTGTCTGAAGGTGTCATGAAAGCAAAGATTCACAACAAGAAACACGTTGCATTTGCATTGGAACTTCTGTGAAACTCACTGAATAAAGCATGCCTAATGTTTTCTTTAGATGGAAAGAACATGGGTAAGAATATTGCAGAAAAATATGAAGTATACTTTAATAATCTGAAAGAAAAAGTTAAATTAATCATATGTTTAAGTAATAACAAGATGCATAAAATAAATTACAATGATTTAAAATCCCTGTTTTACAAACCAGCAAAAACTTTTGCACCAACCTAATACAAACAAGATTACCAAGGTGGATGTAAAGTTTGGCATAAAAATGAGTAAGTTTCCAAATACATGTAAATAAATGCATTAGTATTTGACAAGCTGTAATTTGTTTTTATTGACATTTGTAAATAAAAAAAAAGTACTGAAGTCATCCTTGAAATGCATAATTTTCCAAAGAAAAAATAAAAAACCCACCCTCTCATATTTCAGAAAATACAGGGAAGCTTCCACGATTATAAAACAATATATACAAACGAGTCAAAAAGTTGGGATAAAATAGGATGTGCAGCAGTAAGCTAAAAAATTACCAAAAGAAACACTTCTCAAAGGAAAGTTCGATATTCACTGCTGAGGTTTATACCACTGAATTGGCTTTAGACATCATCTCTGAGAGCAAACTAAAGAACGTCCTAATTTCTTTTAGACTCATTCTCCATCCTATCAGCTTCGGAGTGGAACAAATCCAACAATCCAATGATCATTAAAATATTACAGAGGATCAATGTAAAAAATAATAAAAATATAATGTTATATTGGATTTTTTTTTTATAATCATTTCACCCCAAGCAAGGCAATACTGCCATTGGTGTGCAAGAGGTTACAATGAGAGGAGAAGGAAGAGAGAAAAAAAATCAGTGTAGATAGTGTTGTAGAAAGGGTAAGAGAGAGGTGGGAATCATGGCGATAGAAGATAGCAATTGATGTTATATTTAAGCTTTTGGCGATTGTAGCTATCAGGAAAGCTTATTACCAGCAATGCATTCAAACTCTTTACAAAAATAAGTCAATGAATCATAATCTATGAACTGATTTCTTACAAAGAGTACATTTTCAGTTGTTAAGAAACCTATTCCAAAATCTTGCCCACATTAAATAACCCATTGAAGTTGATATACTCTAAAACAAACCAAGTCCAGATTGTTATTTATTCTGACCAAAATTTGATTCATGTTTACTTTTTGTCTGTTTCTACTATTTTAACACTCTCGCGCTTCGGGTTGAATACTAGTTATTATGACACCATATATTTAACCTTTTTGTATCTCGGGAGTTATTCTGGTCATGAGACCGTATATCTAGCACTTCCACTATATGGGCCTATTCCGGTCAATGTGCACCAGACTTAACTCTTCCACTCTGGCCCCTCAACCATCGGCATCTTCTTCTTCAGATTGAGATGTCTATTCAGTCTTAACCAAACTCAAGGGGTTGGCCATAGTTTCCTGAGCATCTGCAGGTCACTCAACCAGCTCACTGGTTTAAATCTGCTCCCTGACCATGTTGTTGTTATTAGATTCAGAAAGCAGATGTGTTGTTCATTCACGGTCAACTGAAGATGTAAACATGGCTGGAGGAGCTGGTGTTAAACATTTAGAATAAAGCAAAAAGAAATAGAAAGAAAAAAATAATGTCCATAGAAAGCTGAACAAACAACTGTTCGATGGTTGCACTGTTAATGTCTTTTATATATGAGAAAAGAATAGAAAAAGAAAAAGGTTATAAAAAGTAAAAATTTTTTAGCATAACAACTCACACACTGGAATCTAGACAGACAGACAGACAGACAGACAGAGAGAGAGAGAGAATGTGTATTGTTCACTTGTTGTTAAATTGTCTCAGAAGATAGATATAACTCTTTTCAACAATGTTCTACAGACTCTTTTGATGTAGTCAATTCTTCTCAAATAAAATGCTGGGACCTTGTGTCTTGCAAAGGTGCAGAACGGATGATGCAATTCTGATTGTTGTCTTGCTAGCAATGAACGTTAAGTTTCATATGCTCAGTTTTTCAATGCAACTGCTGCAATGATATTTTTCAAAGTCCTTATTTCTAACTCATTTGCATGCTTACTTCAGCGAGGGAGAGGTACATCCCGATCTCACATACAGCCATGCACTCTCGCAGTCATCCTTTGACTCACCTAACTTCAGCATTATGACATGCTTATGTAGGAAACAGAGGGTCAGAAGCCAGGCCATTCACGTGCTTAACACAAATGATCATGAGTGTTTGTTGCTACAGCCAAAAATCATGTAACCTCCAAAGGTCCTTTTGCTTACTAAGTGCTATTTCGATTTCACTTGCAAAAATTTATTTTCATTCATTTCCATCATTCTCTGATGACCCAAATTAAATGGCACCCAATTCAGATTTCACCATTAGTAAACAAGATACATCTCGATGATCAATCTACTCCAAAATCCTTCTTATCAAAAATTATTTCATTTACCTCCATTGTTTTCTGATGAACCAAATATAATGGACCAACTTTGGTTTAGATCAAATTTTTCTACCTGTCAACAATTACACTGGTTTATTTCAATGTTCAATTTAATATTGTCACATTGGAAGTAGAAATTTTGTTTAGAAAAATTCTTAATAGAAATTAAAAAGAAAAACACGAATAACATGACATTTTGGCCTTCTTCATGAATTTTGAACCTTTTCAATGTGTGTATGTGTTTGACTTACTCTGTCACATTACCACTCTAAAGTATGTAAGAAAAAAAAAGGCAAGCTTATATGTCATTCAGAAGTTTTTTATTGGCTTGTAATTTTACCCAATGGCATTTGATATTACTACTTGACCCTGAAACTGAAGAAGCCAAGTTATGTAAACCTTTTTTTTTCCTTCTCCTTCAAATATTTCACATATACTCTGTATTTACTTTTATGGTTCATATGTAGGTGCCATGTTGCAATTGTGAAGGAAAAATAACAAAAATGAGAATAGATATAAAAGCCAGTGTCTGTTGCTTTGTATTGCATAAAGCATGTCATACTATATTTCTGCTCATATGTAAGAAAGTAAACTGCCATCTTTTGCAAAGATGATCCCAAAACAAATGGCAGAAATTATGTTGCTAATGCAAACAAAGTAAAAATATTACAAATTATAGCAGTGATCATAAAGTAGTTTATCAAAATTTTTAAATGTAAAAAAAAAATTTGAATTCATTGGCCTAAAGTGATGTTTACATTGATGTAACAACACATGCCTGTGAAGTGGAGGTGATACTTAAAATTATCTTTTAAGTTATTTTTTTTATTTGATTTTTCTTTTTATTGATGCTTTTATTATTTTTGTTATTAAGTATCTCACATTGTGATAATAAAAATCTACCAAGGAAGGTGAAATGTTTTAATAACCTAGATGAAAATTTACTATGGTTGATCTTGTAATCAAAGCACTTTCTATACACTTTTAGTTCAGTAAATTAACTTATGATTCTAGATACTAAGCCATATTGGGATAAAATGAAAGTTGACAAAATGGCAAGGAAATCGCTGAATATGGCTTTCAGAAATGTAAATATTTTTCTCAAATGCAAATGTTTCACACATCGACTTATGACACACCATAAACAGGACCAGTAAATAAAAATGGCAACAATTATGGAACAAGTGTCAAAACAAGAAATTACTCAACATCCAGCCAAGTTACGGAAAGATAAGGAGAGAGGAAGTGGTACTAGTCAAACTTCATGTAAGGCACACATGCATAACCCACCAGCATATGCTAAAAAATGTAGAAACTCTGTGATGTCTATGCCGGGAAGAAGAAATTTTTAACAATTGGGATAGTGTGAACGCAGTTTCATTCATTGCTTAAACAGCATTACTATCAGTCGAAATTTATAAAATTTTTCTCTTAAAACAGATTTTCGGGGAAAATAGCTTCTCATGTTCACCCTTATTGCTCTTTCTAATATTGATGAGAGTTTCTTTCCTAGCCTTTTTTCTCCCCAGCTATGGCTTAAATAATAGGATTTGTTTCTGGAGGAATCATTGTTGTTTCCAAAAAAATTGTTGATGTAATATTATTCTTAAAACAACCATTATTCTTATGATCCCCCCCAAATGTTTTCATTTTAATTAACCCGCAAAAGTATTGATGTGCCTTTATAAATATACATCAAATCAAATTCCTAGTCATTTGTTTAATTTTGTTCTTTTCCTTAACTTAAATAAACATTATAAATTAAACATTCTACTTTAGGATCAGGGGTCTTGGAAAATATATGTTCCCCAGATAAGTGGAGAAAACTAATGGGCCAAATTCATATTGTAACATTAAATTAATTTCATATGAATTAAGTCTAATGGTTTGAACTGCCAGCTGATCTAAAAAATGATCTAAAATTGGCTGTTAACTGGGGTAAGGAATTGTTTGTTAATTTGAATGACTTTGTAACATCTTTTGTATCAAGATTATGTAGCTCTATACCATCACTAGTTGTCCAAAATGTCCAGTACTGTGGCTGATTGATGAAGTTATCTCGTTGACCCTGACCTAAATTGCCCCATGTTGTGATTAGGTTGATTGTAAGAAGGCTAAGATCGATTCATCTCAGATATTCTTGTATTGAACTGGTTCAAGCAGAATGAAGACATACAGTAAAAAAATTAACCCTCGAAGTAATATAAAAACAGATATATCACTATTTTTATATCGGTTACTGCATAAAATGGTTTGTTAATAGTTGTCAGCATGCAGGTATTTGTTGACCTAACTCATTCGTAAATTGGACACAACATTTGGTTAAGGTGGTAAGGTTTGCAGATTTAGTGAAGTTTGTTTAATTGATTTGGTAAGTTTAGCTCAAGACTGATGTTGGAGTTTTGTTTTGGCAGTTAGTCATGTGTCTTGTCTTCTCTTGTCTTCTTCTGCCTTCTGTTTAATTCACTTTGCGCATTTGTATTTATTGCTATCTGCCAAAAACTGATGTGGGGGTATAATGCAGTTGTAGGAATTGGTATTTCCCCCATTTGTCATCTTCATTGCCATTGGTCCTGAGAAATTAATTATTTCCCAATTTAGAAGTTCCCTCATTTTCTTGGGTGAGGGTCATAGGCATTACTCTGCCCACAGCTCCTTCCTCCTCCTTGGTGGGTTGTCTGTGCCTGCAGCTTTTCAGTGGGTGTGAGTAGCTCTTCCTCCTTCCTTAATTTCTGATTAAAAAAACAACTGTCATTCCAAATGCACTTTTTTCTGGTCGGATACTTGAATAAACAATGGGCCTTTTTCCACCTGATTCATTTTAGAATTTTCAATTCTCTGGGAACGAATTGTCTTATTCTTTATATCTTTAACTCTTTTCATGATATGTTTATCATTTTTATATCCAAAAGCCGTTATTATTAATTACAAGCAACCAAAATAGTGTTACACCTTCAAAACAGAACTGCTCTCTTTTAATCATCTGAGACACCCTGCAATGTTATTAGTCTTGACCTGGCATCTTCAGCTTTAGTCATTTTTCTGCTGTCATAACAACTTTCTTCTGCCTTTTCTGTAAATACTTCCTTGGTAATTGTTCTGATGAACTTTCCTCTATGGTACTTGATTCATAAATTCGAATGAAGCACTAGATTAGCAGCAAGGTCTCATCATTTCACAGTTGAAATGGCTAGATTTAACTATAAATTCTATGTTAGGAGTTTCTTCTATCCCCCTTCTTGCTTGTCAGCCAAATTTCATCTTCAAAAATTTAAGTGCTACATTAATCATTATCTTCTGTCTTTATTTCTTGTTTTTTTATTGCTATCTCTTCTTAATACTAAATTTTTTTCTCATATTCTCTAACACTCAATAACCTCTCTCTTGCATCTTAGTTGCTTTATTGCTTTGCTTAAGGTGAAATGATTTATATATATATATATATATATATATATATATATGTAAGAGAGAAAAATTTGAATTTTTAAAATTTTATTAATATTGTTAACATTTCACCCCATATGTGTATTATCAAAATATCTCTTACATACTTTATCTAAATATTTCATATCATTTTTAGCAATATATGCAATGTGGACCTATAAATCAACACTGCATTGTGATTCATATGTCTATATCTATAAATACTAGTATTTATTTCTCTTTATAAATATAGCAGTCTTTTTCTTGCTTCTCATTCTTTCAATAGTTGTCATTTGTAGCTACTTATTATGCTCTCTAGACATGCCACCATTTGTTCATTTTTCAGCATTCCAGTGTTTTTTGGTGGCAGCTCAGGATTTCATTTTTACATAATTTGTATTAATTCATAAATGATAAATATTTTGTGTGTGTGTATGTATGTATATATATATATATATATATATATATATATATATATATGATATTAATGCTTAAATGTTAAATACACAGACATTTATTTATATATCTTCACTAGGCTATTATTTCATTTTCATATTTGGTTTGATGGTATCTTAAGTATTAATTGTAGGAGGTTAGATTTATATTTCTTATTATTGTTTGAATTGATGTGCATATGTTTATTTACGTTTGCATATGCATGGACATATATTGGTATATGTACATGTATATAAAGGCATGTACACTTATGCTTTGTTATTAATAAAGTAATGTGTAAATGAAGGTCTTTTTTTTCTGAATATAATTTATAATAATATGCCATTTTCAAATTTCTGGTGGAGTGAATTAGGTCATATTACTCTTTTTCTTGTGATTGGTACACATGGCCCAGTTGGTTGAAGCCAGTGACTTGACCAAGAGAGTTGTGAGTTCAATACCTGGCTACAACAGAGGTGAACAAAAAACTTGAAGAATTGAGTTAAAGGGAGATAACTGATACTGAGACATTCAGAAGAGACATGGCTCATTGAACTAGAACAATCTATCCTGGTGGATGCAATAAAGGGTTCAGTTTGAAATTCCATTCACCTGAAGAAGGCAGGAGCATATGACGACCAAAACATTGTGAATGTGGCAATGAAGATGAGGACAATGGTCTGAACAATGTTAATAGCATAAATATTGTGCCTCTTACTCAGATAGCTTTTAAGCCTTGTACAGAGTGAACATTATTGTGTAAAAAAAACAAAAGAACTTTATCTAGCGTTTTGTTGTTATTGTCCTTAATTCAATAGATAGTCTACAGGACCAAAAAGAATATAGTTTGTTTAATATATACTTTAAAATAGTTTGTTTAATACTTAACTGATGTCAGTTAGGGTTTATCATCTCTCAGTTGCATCTCTGTCTGTTTAACAGATGCCCAAGGCTGCACCACCCTATTGCACTAAAGGGGTGGGTTGGTGGTCACCACCAAGGCCAGTGCAGCCAATGGTTGCAGGGGGCTGGGCAATTTTAGGCCCTGACCAGTCACACACACTTGGGTTCTCCTCCTTAAACTCTACCCTGTGCCACATCACGTCTCAGTGGGGAGACAAGGTAAATATCTTTAGTTTGTTTATATTCTGAGACTGGATGATTTTCAGCACCGTTTCTATATGAATTTCTATATTTTTTATGCATTAATTCACAAGAAATGAATTTATATTTTTATATAATTTATTTGGTATTTATAAAAAATAAAATTAACAAACTATCACCCTTTGACCTTTCCCCTCATTGATTTCTTTATAAGATCCCTCCATTCCACACACACAAAAAAAAAGCTAAATACACCATGTAGTATTTTTAATATCTTGTACCCAAAGAAAAAGGTCATCCACAAAGTTTCCTTCTTTGCTGGTTATTGCTGCTGACATCACTGCATGATCCCCCCCCCCCGACCACCATCAAATAATGATGATTTGCTGACTGGAGGGTAGACCCAGGTCACCCAGTTTTACTTAGTAATTCAGAAGAGCTAGTAAGCATTTTTTTTTTTTTTTTTTTTTTTTAAGTTCATTTGTTGACACACAGGACAGTGGGAACCAGCAGTGGAGTGATGGTTAATGAGCCTGTCTTGTGAAACTATCCACCAACTTAATGATTTTGACTCATACATTGCATCCTACTATTTCTGATACTGGGCCAGTGAATATCTTCACAAGAGAGACAGGCAGGCAATAATGTAGACACCATGACCCAGTACAATGAAATATACATTACCTAAATTTTTTGTTTAAAAATTAAATAAATGAAAATTTCGAAAATAAAATTTGGTAACAACAAAGTATAAATTCCAAACTGATGAGAAATAAAATTAATTTATATAATCTGGACATTAGAAAAAAATTTATCCTTTTAATATGGAAAACTTTTTCCCCATTTCAGAATAAAAAAAATGTTGAAATAAATAGATATGTAAAAATTAAAAAAAAACCTTTTATATTTGATAGGAAATTTGATAAAGCAAATTTTGGTTGAAATCATCATAGGGGGAAAACCCCCCTCACCTAAAAAACCCCCCAGAAAAATACAAAGAAATAAATAAGTTTCACCTGCATTCAGCTTGTTAAACAAATGTTAGTGTAATTTGTGACATTTTGAATTTATGCAACAAGTCAAATTCACATGAAACTTGCTTAACCAACAAGAACAAGACAAAAGTAAAAATGAGTTTCTTTATTTTTCATCATGTCTAATTTTCTGTTGAAGCTTCAATAAAAGTGGAACATGTCAGAGTGGGTATCTGGCCATCCTAACAGATAAGTATGTTTGGAAATGATTAGCCAGCCATTATATATATATATATATATATATATATATATATATATATATAATATACCCACACACACACAGTGGAACCCACCGTGACCCTGTCAGCAACCACCTGTTGTTAACAACCATTATTTTTCTATGCACAGACAATTTGCTAATGTTAATTGACCCTTAGTGAGTGACCACCTCCAGAATGTGACTAACATCAATGAGTGAAAATCACTGATCAAGTGACTGCTTTAAAAAATCAATTTTGGTTGTACACTGCAAACTTCTAAGTTAGGAAAAACTAAATGAGTAATCTATTTCATTTTGATGTGATCTAAGCCAGGAATACATCTTCATTGTTTTGTGATTGTAGTGTTGTATCAAACTGTTATTTTTTGTAGAAAATGTACATTGCCTGAGTTCACCACACTGTCAAACATTGGCTGTATTGCATTTGACAAATTCAAGGGATTTATCCCAGTCTCTGTAAATTTAGGGATTGGGAAAATCACAATTATATCCCTTTCTCAAATGTCTATCTCTTTTATTCCTTTATTTTTTTGTGTATCTATCTACTCTATTTCTATCTGGGTATATCTATCTCTGTTTCTCTACCCCCAACCACGTTCACTGTCAGTTTTTTGTATGTTTTGTTTTTCCCTGTATTATCACAGATTCTCTTTTGCTATCACTCACTTCTAAGATAAAAAATGAAACCATATATGTTGCAAATTTTTCCAACCTACATATTTTATAAGAAATGGCTAGTACTAGTACAGGCATGAAAAGGAAAGCAATAACTGATTTTTTTAAAGTCCACTTAATGAATATTTTTTGTGAATAAATATTTTGGTCTCTTGTTGACCGTTGTAAATACCTTTTTTAAAATTTTAAAATGAATTCGGCCGAATAAATTTCTGTAAAGTTAGGTCATTTTCTTATATTTTCAGATATTTATTACCAGATTACATGGTAAAATTTTAATATGTACATTCTGATGAGTGGAATATATGTTCCTAGCATAAATAGGTCATGAATTTAGTGAGCGACCACCTGCTGTATGCAACCAACTTTTGATGGCAGTAGGGGTGGTCACATACGGCAGGTTCCACTGTGTGTGTGCGTGTGTGTGTGTATATATATATATATATATATATTCTGCGTATTTTGGCTGCAAATGTTAAAGATGACTGACATTTTGTGTCAATTCATTTTATCGATCAACTTTTTCAAACAGCTACTTACAAACAATACCTAAGTACTAGCAAAATCAAAAAGTAAAAACATATGCTCTTTAAAGCAAGTCAAAAACAACCATCAATTAATAAAAACAATTCTAATTTAAAAGCCCATATCCTCAAAGGGATATAAACACACACATGTCACAGGTTTTTGGTTAAAAATTAAATAAATGAAAAGTTAGATAATAAAATCTGGTAACAGCGAAGTGTAAATTCGAAACTGATGAGAAATGAAATTAATTTCTATAAACTTACAATTTGTCTCATCCTACCTTGATGATGACTAAAAAAAGTCAAAAGCTTGGATCAGATTTCTTTGACAATTTCTGAGAGAATTCCATTCTTATCAATAAAATTAACACAAAATGTTTGCTGTCTTTAATACACACACATACACGCAGACACACACACACACACACACACATTCATATGGGTAAAAATGTATGACAAAGTGATAAAAATTTTCTTGTGGCACATTTTGTCATTTAGGCATTTAAGACGCCATCAGACACAATGTGTTACAACAAAATTTTTTCCACTTTGTCATACATTTTTCTTCAATATTGATCTTGAGACACACACACATATATATATATATATATATATATATATATATAAAGAGGAATTTGGTTTTTTTTATTTAATATATATATATATATATATATATATATATAAAACTAAATTCCTCTTTACAAAGAATATTTCTGAGTGAACTAAAACACAAAATAAACATTAATCAACAGTAATTTTCCCAACTACATCATTGATAAATAAATAAAATTATTCTTCCAAAAAATGCACAACACCAGTAACAAAAATACTACAGATTGAAACATCAGCATATTTTATCAATCAAATACATGATAATTATAAGCAGGATGAATTCACTATACTAAAAATTATTAAACACCATATTTCTGCTGTAATTTCAAAATCAATGTGTAAAACTTATATTTGTTATGCATGTACCTATGGGCAGTGGTATGTCCCAGTCCTTATATAATATGTTGGACTCTATTGAAAGAGTGGTATTTTCTTACTGTCTTGTAGTTCTCTACTAACAGTTGTTATTTACTTCATACAGCTTGCGAGTTTTATATTTGATATTTAGATTTTATTTATTATTTATTTTCCATCCTTGTTTGGCCTATTACTCATGCAGTAAATTTTTAGGTTACAGCAATATTGCAGGAAATGGAAAACTGCAAGCTTTGTAGTTAATAATCAAAATAACCCTGTCAAATCTAAACTGGCAATGACCAATATAGTGTATCAATTTCACTACCCAGTACAAGACTGTTTCTTGTCATAATTCAATTACCTATACAGGACAAACAACCATCCCTTTGAGTAGTTACCTCACATGGTACTTATCAGAGCAAAGCACCATAAAAAGACATTTATCAACCCATAATCTGTAAGAACCCTTAAGAAAGATACTGGTTGAAAATGAGAATCCTTTTTAAATGAAAAATTTCCAGAAACATCTCATTATAAAAGAAGCACTGTGCATCAAAGAGCTCTCTTTCACCTTGAGCCTTAACTTGTTTAACAATAGTGCTGAAAGTCTTTTAAAAATAAAAAGTCGCTCACTCAAATTCCAGCCATGTGCATTACATGATGGCTCGGAATTAAGCTCCTATTATAATTCATAATACACAAATAATATGCATCACAGTTTAATACATGAAAATAAACAACACAAAAAAAAAAACTCCATGAAAATGATTAAAGAAGTGGCTAAAAGCATTTTGGACAATCGATGATATGGACATTTTTTATACATTGCTCACTCACACCAAAGAGAAAAATATATGAATGCTAGAAAAGCTAAATAAAAAATTATTAAAACTTTCCTTTTTCCTTATATTTAAGAAAATATGTTTAAAAAAAAGGTTGCTGCCCAAATATACATTAATATATATATATATATATATATATATATAAGTGTGTGTGTGTGTGTGTGTGTGTGGATATGCAGATTCTGATTCAGAATAAGAAATTGGTGAGCTGAGTTTGTAGCATACACTTTCATGCAAATAACATTGGGAAAAGTCTGAATCCCTCTTTTCTTGTCCAGTCTGTATTAAGTTAGACAGACGAGTCTCTTCAGCCCCGGTTGGCAATACAAGAGCCTCTTTAGGGGTCTTGTGGTACACTATATGCACGACTTCTTTGTATATAGTTCTTCAGAAAATAGCTGATGTTTCAACACAAACCTGCCCCACTACAATCAAATCATGAGTGGGTCGTCTGGCTGTTTAATTCTTGAAGCTGAATTATCGCTCCCTTATACATTGAAGATAACTTGAGTGTTTGTCATACTTGCACACAGACAGGAATAAACAGTGCATAGTGACTGTCATAGTCTGAAAATGGTTTCAGGCATGAAACTGACAGGAATCAACATGTTATGATAATTTTGTCCACACTGTCTAGCTCTACATTTCCACTTGAAATCAGATTTGTCAGACTTTTTGTCTTCGAGCAGAGAGGAACCCAGATGAGGCTAGGGTAGACTAAACCCAATCATACTTAAGCTGGGGTGAGGGTATCTACAGGGAGTTTTAGCTTGATTGTACGCACTTAGAAATTCCACATTAAAAACAACCTCTACATATTTCTTCATAAATAAAGAACATTTTAAACAGTGTATAAAATTTTAGTGTGTTTTTACAGGCATGACCTTCTAACCCTCAGGCTGACAATTGAAAGTGTTAAATTGGAGCGCTAAGTTCCAATCCCATTTGGTTTGTTATGTTCATTTACATGCAAATACCCTTTTGGGGAAAGATATGAATTCAGATCCTTTATCAGCTATGATTTAATTAATAAAACTTTTATCACTAAATCAATATCTTCAAAAAAAAAAATCTTTACAGTCTAAAAATATTTTCTGGCTTTAAATAACCTGCAAAGAGTCGATAAACCTGATAGTAGCTGAGTGCACATTTTCACTCCTACATAGTAATGTTAATAACTATATAAATTAATCTTATCATTTTTATGGGTATTATACTAGGGGCTAAAAATAGAATAATATTCTCAATCTACCATCAGAAAAGGTGATTTAGAGATTTGTTTTTATTACAGATCATAGCAACCACAGCATAATTTTATCATTTTTTTTATGAAGAATTCTACTTTTTTTCCCTTATTTTTCTTCACTTCAAGAAAGCAATTTGGGGCTATTAAAGGAATCTTTGGATAGTGGCTTGGAATGAAAAATTAAACAGCCAAGTTCGAATTCCAGTTGTGTTCTTTACATTCAACTGTGTCCAAATACCTTTTAAAAAGATATGAATCTTTCTTCCCCTAGCTATGGATTAAATAGCAGGACTTGTATATGGACAAACCATTGTGAGCTCCCAAAAATTGTTAATGCAATATTCACTCACAAAAGAATAATTCTAACAATCTAAAGATGTTTAGCTTTAAATAAAGGGATGATAAACTGTAAAAAAAAAAAAACCCAATCAATTGGGACCATGAAGTAAAACTGACAAATTGTTTATTTGTGCAATTGATTGCACTTTACAGAAAACACAGAAAGCAAAACTATGATTAAGGGGAGATCACTCTGCAGTAAGCAAAAAAAAGAAAAAAAATTTTTGAAACTATTTTTAATAATTTGAGAGTCCAAATTTGAATGGTTTTTCAAGTATTTTAGTAAATTTGTTTGTTCTATTCGTAAACTGATTCTTTGTGTAGAACTCTTCATTTGTAAATCGGCTAGCAAGGTTACTTGACGTTGCCAGTTTTAATTTCTTGCTTATAGAACTTCCTTTCAGCTTCTTGCTTTCCAGTCAAGTTTGATCTTCAAAATTTTAAATGCAACGTCAATTGATATCTTAATTTCTCTTTTTTTGTTCTTGCTCCTTAATAATGTTTTTACTTTTACAATATTCCTTCACACACATTAACACCCTGGCTCTTAGTGGCTTTGTTGCTTTGCTTGGAGTGAAATGGTTAAAAAAAAATAACTTGTAAAGTCACCATTAATCTTTACTGGTTAATTTTATTTTGTCTGATCCACATTTAATAGAAGACCTAATAAACCAATATTGTAAAAAAAAAAAAAATTAAAGAAATAAATTTACAAAAACTCTAGGTCCTTTAAGTTTGTTGACAGTGCAAACACAATGGGTAGCACCTCAAAATGAAATATCAGAAGCCGGATTCAAAATCCAATCAGTCATTACATTCATTTATGTATAAATACCTTTGAGAAAGGTATGGATTCATTTCCTCCTTCAGCTATGGGTTAAAGAGGAAAACTTGTATCTAGAAAAATCTTTATTTCCCCACAAAAATTGTTAATGCAATATTCACTCACAAAAAAAAAAATTATTCTTATAATCCAAAAAATATTGAACAAGGTTAGTATGCTTAAACACTCAACCACGATGACTTTTGATTTTATGCTAGCAGAACAATTGACAGTCTATAAATAGTTCTGTCTACCCTGTTTCAATCACAAGACTTTGGTCAACCTGTGATATAGTTTATAGGCACTATCAAATGTTCTGTGCGCTTGGATTACTGACCCAGGCCAATAACATCAAAAAGTTTCTTACAAATCGACTATGTTGAGATTTAAAAGTGGACCTCATGCTCAGAAAGTCAGTGCTCTAATCACTTGGCCATGCTTGCACACACACACACACACCAACATATATTCGTGTGTGTGTGTATATTGACTAAGCTTAGCTTTATCTGGCATGTCATAGGTCATAATAAGGGAATCCAGTCAGTATATACAAGGAGGTGGGGGACAAAATAATTGAAATTTCAAGTGATGATGGTGGAGGATAACAACTCCTCACTTGTTTTTCTAAAATGAACCATAAATGTTCAATGATGTTGAAGTCTGGGGACTGTGGAGGCCAGATAAGATGTTCTACTTCACAAGAATGTTCCTTGTGCCATTCGCTTACAATTTTAGCAGTATGAATGGGTGCATTATCATGCTGAAAGATGACATTTCCTTCTGGAAATCGTTCCTGAATCATAGGATGAAGTTGATCACTTAAAATTCTTAAATAGTCCTGACTGTTGATTTTAATGAACTTTCTTGAAAAAAAAAACAACAATTTTAGCAAAAAAACTGAAGTACTACTAATATTAAATCAACAAACATAAAAATAGACGAGCTTTTAATAGTTTAATCAAATTTTCTAAATTATACTATCATGGTACTTGATGTTTCCATTATTTTGTCTGCCTCCCTTTATATTGAACTCAATACAACAGCAGTATTCTGTAGCTTGTTATCACTCTGTCAGACATTCCTATAGTTGTGTATATGTTTGTGTCTCTCTCTCTCCATAATGTAACCACATCAATATATGGACTCCCACTGAATCTACTTTGAATTTGATTTGATTTAATAAATTCTTTTTTGCTCCACCTTTAAAACTGTAAAATATCTAAATTGTTTTCTTTCCATCTTTATGAACCAATTTGTCTGAGAGCAAATCAAAATATTCCAGTTAGTGAAGTTCATTGTATTATCTTTTTAAACATGATTTTAATGAGACAGATGAAATATTTTGCTTCAAGGAAAATTGCTGATGGTTATGGCGGTGGGGTGTAATCTAATTAGAAATTGTAGGTTGACCTTTTTTTAGTGAGGTCAATTAATCTGTGTTTTATGAGGCAGTATGTGATTAGTCATTACTCTCTGATTAGATATTATCCCAAATCCAGGGCCCTTTTCAGCAATGGATGGAAAGGTTTATGATTGTTAGCCATTGTTCATATAATTGTTTGGAAAGATAGCAGAATTTTTCCCTCATTACTTTTTTGTTTTCATTATCAACAAACCATTTCTAGTTAGCCAGCCATTAACTATTAGTTCATTTCTTCTTTGATGAACCTAGTAATAAAAAAAATAAGATCCATCTTATTTTTAAAATTTTTTACTACTAGTTTGCTAATTGCCATCTGAATTAAATATTGCAATAAGAGTGTAAAAGAATGGAGCTCTGAAACAAGAGTGTATTCCTGAAAGCAGCAAAAAGAAGGAAGGGGTAGACAAGTTATTGCTCATATCCTGACAGAGCATAGCACATACAGAAAGCGAAGAGGTTTATTTAACTTTTTTTTTTTCAAGGTAGATAACAATAATAATTGCTGTAGAGCAGCTAACACCCCTCTCGCACTCTCAAGAATGGAATGGTCTGTGGACTGAGGTAGCTATAAAAATAGACTAATGGCAGTCTGGGAATTCAGAGTATCATTGACGATTAATATTGAGCTGTGCTCTCTGTGGCTCTAATGACTTAACCTCTTCTCTCTTCTACTATTTGTTGTTCTGTCTTCTGGTGTTTGTCTTATTTGTATTGATATCTCTTAGCATAGATATTGTGCTGTAGATACTCAGCACACATTTTCTGGTATTGTCCTGTAACCTCAGTGATACATCAATAATCAAAGCTGGGATTGAAACTTTGGAGTATGAGTAACTGTTTAAAATTCTATGTTTTATGTTTAAGTGTTTCATCTTAATTCATATTTGCTTTGGTTGTTTTAAAAAACATTTTTTTTATGTTTTCCACTAAATATGAAGTGGTGCTAAAAAGTTCTCAACTTAACCAAAAGGACATTCTAAAAATAAATCCAAATATTTGGGCAGATTTTGGGAAGTGTGATGGGTCGAGAACTTTTCAGCACAATGAATATCTATTGTTCTATAGGTTAGTATCCTCATCTTTTTTGTTTTAAAATTGTTTTGGCTCACATGGCCTTAAGACTGCTTCAGAAATATTATTGTATTGTCCTCATCATCCATTACTTTTTATTTTTTACCTATTTAGTGTAGAATATCATATATAATTGGTAAAGTTTTGGAAGAACTAAAAGGTAAACTACAAATATTGAATTTTCTTCACTCATTTAAAACTTGTCCAGATTTTATGATGGCTTTTGATCAGAAATAAAAAAAAAAAAAAAAAAAAATAACACAAATAAAAGAGAGTTGTTGTTGCTTACAGAAATTGTCACTTTTACAACAGTTACAAATTTCCCACAGGTACCAAATGTGTGTTCAAGCCCAGGTAAAATGACCAGGATTTAAAATTTTGAATGCTGATTTTAAAAGCAGGCTCTTCTATTCTAACATCTAATTGCTTCTGATAATAATTATAAATTATTAGTACTGTTTTTACTATTGTTGTTAGTTTATGTCCATATCACATTGAAATACAGGTTCCTGCATGATCGCTGAAGTAACATTGAACATAAGTACCCACATAGGTGAATGCTTGTAAATACCAGGTTAATAAGCCATAAAACAATAATCAAGCAATATTATTGTTATCATTATACTATTGTTATCAATTTTTACATTTAGTTGAATTTATTGAATAAAATATCTTTTCATTATTTAATTTGTTTAATTTGGACTGTTGACCTCATTTTATTGCCATATTCACAATGTTTCGGCTGTTGTATGCTCTGACCTTCTTCATGTAATTGGAATTTTGAGCCAAACCTTTTATTTCGACCACTGCAGTATATTGTTGTTGTTCCATGAGCAAAGCTACTTCCAGTGTCTTAGTTATTCCCTTTAACTCAACTCTCTAAGTTATTTGTTAACCACTGCTGTAGCTAAATATTGAATTCACAACTCTTTGGGTCAAGTCACCGGATCTAACCAACATTTTTACATTAATACATACAGTATCATACATTAATATTTGTTCTTCTGCTACAATTGATTCCACAATTCCTTATATTAAAAAAGCATGATTTGAGAGAGAAGAATTTTATTTGCAGTACCAGTCAGTCAGTTAAGTGCCATATTTGATAGATGCTTGGGTGATCATGTCACTGTTGATCCATGACTGACTAAGTAGAAGATTTTCCCACAGTAGGTTGCCATTTCTTTTTGCAGTAGACTAGTTGCCTACCAAGGCTACAGAACCCAATCTGTCCTGCTGTTCAATTCATAGCTGCTAGCAGAAGAGAAGAGGGATTAATACCTTTTCCAAGGGTATTTGCACCTAAGTGAATGCAACAAATTTCTTTGATTTCTCATTTCAAGCCAATATTCATTGCACCACAATGCACACTTCTGCTAAATGTGATTCAATTTTCTTTTTCTTAATCCAAAAAATCTGCAATGTAATTGGTCCTGACCTTTCATCCCAGCTTCAGTCACTTTCTCATCACTGTAATGTAGTTTCCCTGTGCCTTTTCTATAAATACTTTCATAGTAGTTGTTCAGATGGATTGTCCTCTATGATATATAGACTCTATGAATTTAAGTGCAGTATTAGATTGGTGGCATGTTCTCATCATTTTATAGTTGAAATGGATAGATTTAACTGTAAGTTCTATGCTGACAGTTTCTTGACTTGAACTTCTGGAACCCTCTTCTGGCTATTTGCATTCCTGTCAAGTTTGATCTTCAAAAATTTAAATACAATGTATTACGTTATCATGTATTCACTCTTAATACCATCCCGGCATAAAAAGTACATACATACTGTCTATAAACTATCACTCTCTTTCTCTCTCTGTTACAGCTACTCTCTCTCTCTCTCTCTTTCCCTCTCTCTGATAACCTTATAGGATGAGCTGATGGCTAAAAATAGCACATCACATGTGTGGAGTCACATGACCCAATACAAGGAATTTTTTTTTCTATTTTACCCCAAGCAAGGTTATTTTACTGCCACTGGTGTGCAGGAGCTTATATACGAAGAAAGTGATGAGAAAGAGAAACAAGTTATAGTGGGTGTCAGAGAATGTGTAAGAGAAGGATGAGAATAATGGTGTGATGAGAGTAGAGTGGACGGAGAAAAGAAAATGAGGAAGGATGTGAGTCAGAGAGATAGAAGATGACAATTGACCTTACATTTAAATTCTTGGAGATTGTAGCTGTCGGGAAAGCAAGAATATGGAAGGGAATTCCACAGGTGGGAAGTGCGAGAAAAGAAACTGATAGAGTAGAAGTTGCGGTTACATTTTATTGGTTTCACTGTAAAATGGTATGACCTAGTTACTAGTCTAGTAGCTCAAGTAAATTCATGCAGAGGGGGCACCAGTGAGTTAAGCATAGGAGAAATATGTCTAATCAGTTGGACTATGGATCTGGAGGAATGAAGACTCCTTGTCATGTTGTTATCAAATTAGAAAATTGTTTAATGAAGAGATTGACTCATATATTAAACTCACATATATTAAAAGTTAAGAATGAAGACTCTTTTTTCATGAACACCTCTTGGAAAAGGAAGGGTGCAACTTTAAGAAGTCAAAGCTTGTAGTTAAATAACACTCCTATGCATGTAATGAAGAAAGTAATAAATTGAACTGAGGAAAAAGAAGGGAAAAGAGAAATGTAAAATATTAAATAAAGAGAGAAAAAGAAAAAAGAGTATATTTGTGATTTCAGACAATGGAACAAAGTTCAGTGTTCTTTCTTTTTTTATTCTCATATTGCTTACATTGCATACACCTTTCTGCACAAACATGTTTCCTTGTATTGTTTTTGCTCAATATTAAATCTTGTTAAATTTTAATACCAGGGTTTGTTGTTTGTTTCTATCGGTTATTTTCCCTATCCATGTATCTGACTCTGCAAAAGAAACCACCCGCTAATGGAGTGGAAGACCTTGACCATACCTTTTGGCAGCATATTTTTTTTAACTTATCTTTTTAAATTTTATGTTGCAACAATTTGGTCATAACAAATTTCACTTGTTATCTTCTGTTCTAATTCCTGTTCTTGCACCTTAATAATCTTTTTATTTTTCTTATATTACTTTCACACTCAATAACCCCCCCCCAGCATCTTGGGGGCTTTATCTCCTTAATTTATTTACATTAGTCTTATACAGTACAAATAAGAATAATGTAAGCGTTAAGGCAAGAATTTTGGGGCTTTTTATTGTATAATTTTTAGCCCATCTGATTATTTTAAAGGAATTCCTTTTGTCTTCCATAATCAAATTCTTAATTGTTTTGCTTTTTTGTCATTCGTTTCTGCTTCGACATTATGAACTGAATCATCCAGTAATTTGGGTAGTTTAACAAAGAAACCTAAAATCATTTGAACAGAAAGAAATTATCCCATTTTGTTTTTCTCATTGCATTTTCCAATTTAAAAGGTAAGTGGAAGAAGACATAATTTTAAAAGAAATTGTTATTTACTGACTTGCCTCACCATTGACATATTTTTTTATTTCATTTTATTTCGTGTTAAGTATTTATTACAGAAACTATTGTCTTAAAAACAAATTTTCAAAATTTATTTAGCCTTTCATCATTTCCATGTAATTTTCTCAATGGTCTTGTGAGTTAGAAGGAAACGGTTCCTTAAAACTGAAAATTGTGTAGCCTTTTTCTGATTAGTCGAAACATTCAGTTTCAGTCTTGCACAAACAGGTCTGTCAATGTATTTTTATCTTCCCAAGAGTAAGGTAGATTGCTGACTTTGACAAAGTGGGTTTTGGAGTAGATAGATCTATCTATCACCCGGTTCACACTCCACCCATGTCTATTGAACAGGTTAAGAGGCTCATCCCTTGTTCCCTGTTTAGGATGTGGTTTCTGGCTTTCTCTTTTCCAATCTTCTCACTATTACGTAGCCCCCTGCACATTAGTGGCATTACCGCCTTGCTCGGGGTGATACAATAAAAAAAAAAAATGGAATATGTAACCTGGCACAGCACTGCATATCACTTTTTACTGTTTTGTCTTAAGACAAAACATTATAGTATTTGTTTTTTTATTTTTTTATGAAGTCACATTTTATCATCTTGCATTATATTTGAAGTCCGATGCTATGAAAATCATGATTGCATCAACATATTTTTTTATAACGGCAACTCCTTAGAGCTTCTTTGTCTCATGTTTTCTACTAACATAAAGTGGAGTGATTATATTGAACCAGTTACTAGATCTGCTGCTAAGAAGGTTGTTTTACTGTCTTATGCCAGACTGTTTTATCTGCAACAATAAGAGAAAATTAAATATTGGCCTGTGTAGGTCACCATTCTTTGACTTACGTCATTATTTATCTTCAACAACTACCTTCCCAAGGTAATTAGTTCCCAACTAGGTATTTATGCTAATGAATCAGCTATTTACTCCCGTCTTATTTGTAAGTTCAATAGGTTTAGTATAAAATAAATCTGGTAGCTGCTCTCAAAAATGAGCTCCGATCACTTGTTAATTGTCATGCCAGACAATTGTTCTCATCAGAATTCATCTTGCATATTTATGACTCTACCATTTGTCCATTTTTTTTTATTTTAAAACTTTTCATTTAGTTTAGCAGCATATCAACTACTATGTGTTATTTAATGCCAAAATCTAAATATTTTGAACACAATTGTATGCCTTTAACTACTGATAAAATGTATTTATGGCTATTTTGTTATAAAATGTACAGTTGCATTTTTAATTTTACTATAAAATGTATTGGTAATTTTGCTATATTTAGGTATTGTTTGTTATTTTACTATGAAAATGAATTTTTATACTTACATGATTTACTGTTTTTGTTTTTTTTTTGTTTTTTTTGTGGGTCACTATCTGCCCATAACTAGAACTCTAACAGGAGCTATCTGGTCAAAGTGGACCTGGGAACAACAGCAATTAAGAAGTGGTACAACACTCCTCAGGAGCTCCAATCTCCTGATCAGAGAACTTGCTGCCAAATATAGTTTATCGTCATACCTACCATTTGTCTGTGCATCGAATACCACTGCCATATCTGGTCTGGTGTTTCTGCTGTATCTCAAGATTTTTAACAAAATTCCAAAAAGGGAATGTAATGTAATCCTGGCCAGGTATTTTGACTTGTCACTTTCTCACTGACGTGATGTAGCTTCCCTTCCATGGTAACTGTTCTAATGAGCTTTTCACCCTGGTGCCTTGACTACATGAATTTAAGTGTGCTACTAGATTGGCAACTAGGTTTCTGTTGAACTAGCTAGATGCAACTGTCCCTTCTATTCTCATAGTTTTTTTCTCACACTTCTCACCTGTGGAAACCCTTCCTGATTTCTTGCTTCAAAAATTTAAATGCAACATCAGTCGTTACCATCTGTCTCTCCAAACTCTGTTCCTTTACTGTCCTTTGCTAACTCCTCTCCCCTAAAATCTTCTCCTCCACTTTCACTCTATATAACCACTTGAATGTTGACTTATGATTGTACCAGTTTTTTTGTTGTTTTTTTTTTTAATTTATTCAGTAAGTTAATGTCTTTAGGAATTTTTTCAGTGTATTCAAAGAATGATGAATGTGATATTTTCAAGGTATTCATGGTAATTGATTTTCTCATCTGAAAATCTTATGGCTTATGTAAAGGTACATTATGAGATTTACTTACTGCTTCATTACAACAGGAATTTATATCTAAGCTAATCTAAACTTATTTATAAATGGAACTTTGTGTGTGTATCCGTTACCTATAGACTCCGAAATGGCTGAACCGATTTTCTTGAAAATTTACACAGTTGTACTATAAGCGTCTGCGAGTGTTCTTAGCTAGGTTTTGTGTCGAGGTATCTCCGATAAATATCAAAAATCGATAATTGAAAAAATCGGGTTATAGAAGGAGTGGTCTGATTTTAATCACATTTGATACACTCATAGACAAAGGCATAAGAAACAATATTCAGAAGTTTCAAGGTTGCAGTTCTTACAATAGTGCAGAAAATCGATAAAGCAAGATGTTTGTGCGCGTGTCTGTTTATCTGTCTGTATGTCCTTTATACAAATCCACAATTTTCATCCGATTCTCACCAAATTTCGAAAGTTGACTTTTCTTTCAGTCTACTGTTTTGCTTTAACTGGAAACAACTATTGCTTTTTAGTCTTTCGTGCCAACGTCCAAATAGTCTGAGCTCCAGGACCATGGATTAGTTTTAAAGCTTTCATTACACCCGAGCAACGCCGGGCTATACTGCTTGTAAAGACTAAATGGTGGTTTTTCCTTTGACTGCTAGGAATAACATGAAATTAGAAGAGATGGATGCTTTGGTTTAGGGGTGAAAATAAGGAAAAATCTGTATGCACTTCCATGTTGTTTTCATGGCTAAGTTAACAGGTTCATGGAACTGTATGGTGACATCTGACCTCAGCAAAAATATGTGATCAAAAGAGAAAGTGTTTTGTTTTGGAATTCTGGGATTAGTGTCAGCTGATTAAGGCCTTTCTAGATCATTTTTTTTCCTCTCTAAGACAATGGTTTACTTTTTTTTTCTAACTACCTCATCATATACACTAAAACAGAAAAACATTTGTTTTTAACACATTATCCAAAACACCACCAGCAGTTCAATATTTTCTACAAGAACTTACATTTTTGTCTTTACCTTTACTGGCTTGACTTATATATTCATCTACAAGGTTAGTGGATGTAAGCTTTTTTGTTTCACCCTGCAATGAGGCTTTTAACTTAAAGAGAAAATCCAAGCATGGACATGGTAGCTGAGGTCTTCATAATGCCAAGAGTTTTGTATGTAAAAAAAAGAAAAGCTACTGAATTGAGTTCCAAATTTTGTGTTTATATTAGGACCTTAAATAAGTTCTCACTGATTTTTTTCATGAAAAGTAATGTTTCATTTACAAAAATTAGTAAAAAACATGTCACTGAAAGTATTGTCCATTGCTAACCACTACTTTTTCCCATCTTTCTGGCAGTATTTGAATTTCGTGGGAAAATGACAAATCTTTTGAAGCTAACCATGAGTCAACCCATTTTTTCTTCATAAGAATGAAAGTGCTGCTAAGCCAGGCCATGTGCCATTGATCAGAAAAAGTGATAATCAGATGAGGCAATGTTTGGTGAATACAGCAGGTAGGGTAGAACTTCTTATTTAAGCATTTCCAAGTAGTTTTTTACCTGTTTTGTAATGAGTGGCTGAGTGTTGTCATAGTGCAAAATCACTTCGTTGTGTTTCTACTCATATAGCAGCCATTTTTTAATGCTCAGTTCAAATCAGTTGTAGTTGGTAGCAATCTCCCATGATGGTTTTGGTTGATTTGCCTCCAATTCTTCATATTCAAACTTTTTCGGTGCACCAGTGTTCTTTATTTTCAACATCAAAATCATTATTTTTTTAAGTGTCTAAACCAATCTCTGCTTGTTGTCTCTGACAGAGCATAGTTGCTGTAAGTCTCAACAAAAATTCTGTATGCTTCAGCTGCAGATTTCTTTTGAATGAAGTAGTGCAGTAAAATTTCCTGCAAATACTTTCTTTGGTACAAAATCTGACATGTTTAATGCTATAAAAAAGCAACGTTGTTTACACTTTGGCAAAATGACGTACACTGAATTTTAAGCTTGCTTCATTATAGATGCATTACTGTCTGAAACTATGTGTGCGGAGTTCTGGAAACACCATCTGTTGATAAACAGCAAGAACTTATTCAAGGTTCTAATATATATTTAATATAAATCTCATGTATAATTTGTGGGTACCATTGATTGGGACACTACATTTGTAGCAACAGCAGCTTTAATGGGTAAACCTATTTCTCTTCAGGGTGATTTTCAATTCAGTTATTCTCCTTTTAGACTAGTTTTAGGATGTGCATCAGAACAAGAAATCAGAGAGCTGAGTTCGAATTCCAGTTGAATTTGTTGTATTCATTTAAGCGCAAATACCCTTGGGAAATTTATTAATCCGTCTCTTCTCCCTCCAGCTATGGGTTAAATAGCAGGGAAGATTAGGTTCTATACCCTTGGTTGGCAACTGGTCTACAGCAGAAAGTCATGGCAACATACTGCAGGAAAATTTTCTACTCAGTTATGTCCTTTTTGAGACATGATCATCCACGCATGTATCATGTATAGCACTTAACTGACTGACTTACCTATTCTAAGATCTAGTCTGGTTACCACCATAGCTAGCATATGGTCATATCATGTTCACCAGTTCTCATGTGATCACTGAAGTTAAGCAATGTCTAACCTGGTCAGTACCTAGATGGGTGACCATGGAAGAATACCAGGTACTGTAAGCTTGGATCTGTGAGTGATGCAATGGATAATAGCTTGGAATTGGAAATTGGAGTGCTTGTCTCCATTTCCAATTGAGTTTGCTATATTTATTTATGTGCAACTACCCTGGGGAAAGGCATGTTAAGTTGATAAACTAGTCATAGCTACTTCCATTAGACTTGTGCATTAATTAAGGTCATAAGTAACTGTGTAGACTTTGATGTTCTTTATATAAATCCAGGTAAAGAGAACCAACAGTTTTACAATTCCAGTTTCTCTGGCCTTTACTTTTTTTAAAAAAAGTGCTCAATACAATAAATATTTTAGAGCATAATATAATTAAATTTGTTTTGTAATTAAAAATACATTGCGACACAAAAATTTCTATGTTTCAAGATTTCTATCTTGTCATCAGACAATGTTAGATCATTGTTGTGAAAATGATAACATTGCTTGACGAGATAAAAATCTCAAAACATAGAAATTTCCATGTCGCAATGTATTTTTAATTAAGACAAATTTAATTATATGATTTTATATATATATATATAAGGGGCATGTTCAGCATGCCATGTTTTTGTAGTGAGATTGGCCCACATGTGTAAAATAAATTGAGTGCTGCTAGTCTCCATTATATTGAGTTTAGGTATGAATCCACCTCTTCTCCCCACAGCTATAGGTTTAATTAGTAGGACTTACATCAGTAAATTATTATCTCCAAAAACTTCTTAGCACCTAAAAATATTTTCTGGCTTTAAGTAACCTGCAAAAGGTTGATAAGCCATAAAGATAAAATCAATCATAGCTAGGTGCTGTAAGCTTGGATGTGCAGATGGTGTAATGGCTAATGGCTTGGAATTGTGAATTGGAGAGCTGAGTTCTAATTCCACTTGCTATATTCACTTACATGCAAATACCCTTGGGAAATGAATGAATCCATCTTTTCTCCTCCCTAACTATAGGTTAATTAGTGGGACTTTCATCAGTAAATCATTATCTACAAAGACATCTAAAAATATTTTCCAGCTTTAAATAAATTTCAAAAGGTTGATAATCCATAAAAAACAAATTAATTATAACTAGGAGGAGAAAAGATAGATGCATGCTTTTTTTACAGAATTTTTATGAAATGAAACCCACAACAGCCTTCTATAGAATTTGACTTATAGTGAAACACATTTTAAGTGAAAGTAGTCACTTAACCTTGCATCACTAAACTATTATAATCTCCACCCCCACCCCCCAAACAAAAAATATTCTTACAATATAAAATATCTTCTGGCTTTAAATAACCAGCAAAGGGTTGATATGCTATATAAAATGAATGATTCAACCAAACTTCTGAGAAATTATAAACTACTTTTTTTTTTACTGGTGTGTATGTAAGTATATATTGCTTTTTTTTCTACTCTTTTATTTTACTCTTTTTGTTATTTAAATTTCCAAAAAGCTATTTTCATTCTTTCAAGACATATTCTAATTCTCCACCCTGTCAGCTGGGGCTTCAGAATATTTTGACTGCACCTCTGCAGAGAGGTACCCCCCACCCCTGCCAATGAGTCATCCTGGGTTTGATGATCAGCTGCATCCAACAGCATGGCTTCTAATTGGGGAGTTTCAAGGAGCATGGAACCACCTCTTAATTGCTGTTATTCCCAGGTACACTCTGACCTGGGGTGATAGCAACTGTTAGGATCCCAGCTATGGGCAAATAGTTTACCCCTAAACTTGGGTCAAAACACTATGAAAGTATAAAAACAGATTTTTATAGTAAAATTCCAGCAATACACTTTTGAAGAAAGAAAATATTACCAGCAATATATTTTTGAAGAAAAAATATATATACCAGTAATATGTCTGATCCTCTTTACAAAAATACATTAATGAAATCTGATCTACAATTTCTTACAAAGAATACATAGTCTATTCATCTGAATCTATTGTAAAAATGTTGTTGGTATTAAATAACCCATTGAGATGTTGATATGTCATAAAACAAACTGAACTAAACCTACTCTAATTCTCATTAATCCCCTTAAATCAGAGTGAAAAGAAAAAGTTGACTGACCTTGTGGCTAAGATATTACACAATGGCATCACTTGTTGGTATTTTAGAAGATTGATGAAAAAAATCTTTATCATCCAATCTCTCCCTTTAACCTTCTGTCATACAAATGTATTATACATCTGATTGATTATGTAAATGTCTTTCATAGTACCAAATATAATGTTTGATAGAAGCTTGTAATCTTTTTTTAGACAATTGTCTTTTGTCTAGTAGAAAAAAAAATGTACCACTGGATTCATTTTGGTTGTGGCTGTGAAGTTAGCCTTGGACATATAACACAATGAAAAGAAAGAGAAAATAAACAAAGAATGCTCTTTATTCTTTTATAACTATTTGAGTCAAACAAAGAACTACTTTGTCTCTCATTTTCTCCGGCCACGTCCAGCAATGTGGTTGTAGTGCCCTACCCATGACACTCTAAATCACTGAGTATTGGAAATGAAAGACAGGCAAAAACAAATACTTTATAAATTCAAATCTTTGTATATTTGTTGGTCACTTTATATATGTAATCCTGAGGTTTACTAAAGTCACATAACTAATTTATACATATTTCCTTCACTAAACTATACATGTCACTAATATGTCCTTTGAACATGACATCCATGACTTTTGTGAAACTATCTTTTTGATATTGAATATATTACTCTAAGCTTTGTAAACCTCCATGTATAGCAGTGGCTCCCAAGAAGTTGTTCCATTTGTTCAGCATATTCCTCTGAGCTGATGCTTTGTGGAAAAGATTCCTGATAGGACAATTTTAATTGTTTCAAGTCCAGGGTCAACTTTTCTATATGTCCTCCTGAGCTGCTCTTCTTACCACCCCCACTTAAGTTCAGATAACAGCTTCATTTATTAATCATCTACTTTGATAGGCTTCAAAACTTGTATTATGTGAACAATTAGTTAAAACAAAAACAACTTTGTGTGTGTGTGTGTGTGTGAGATATACCAGGAATTGTTAAAATCTGAGTAAAAGCTATGATTTTGAATGTCATTGTACAAAGTTGGTTAGCAGGGAGCACTAACTCGAGTTGGACTTGTGCCTGTCTAAGCTAAGCTTAAAACTCTTTTTTGAAAAAAAAAATGCTTATTGACTCCTGCTTCAATTTGTTTAATTTGAATTTTTTTCTTTTCTTTCTTTCTTTTTTCTTTTTTTCTTTTTCTTTTTTTTTGCAGGTTGCTTTGAATGTTTTCACTGCCACAGCCAAAAATGCATCATCACACCCCATTGTCCCTGCCTATGAGATTCTACATATATGCAATCCACGGTTATGTCATCGAAGTAATGTTCACAGCTGTCTGGGAGTTTGTAGTCAACCATAACCTCAAGTTTCCTGGAAATACAAGTGTTTGGTCATTAGTTATTTACGGGATCTCAATTCTCGTTGTAGAGCAGATTTATTTTCATTTGCAGGGTTCTGTATCATTGTTAGTACGAGGAATCATATACACAATATGGACCTATCTCTGGGAGTTTTGCACAGGATATTTATTGAAAAGCTTTGATGCCTGCCCATGGGACTATACAAATTTTGATTGGGACGTCATGGGTTTGGTGACTATGGAATATGCTCCTTTATGGTTTATTGGAGGAATTCTCACAGAAAAACTCCTGATTTTTTACACTCGTCGACTATACTGGGGACCTTATTTAGAAGTCACTCCATGTACTGGGATGAATGGGCATTTGAAAATGAGATAGACAGTTCTTTATTTATTTTGTGGGTACCGGTTGTCAATGTTACTGATGATGAGTGAAAGTATGGGGGGAGGGATCAAAAGATGTATGGAAAAGAAAAATATTTTTCACTATATTAAGGCGAAAAATATCACCTAATTAGTTACAAGTAAAATTTATTTTCTTTTTATTTTACTGGAGTTTCTTTCTGCATTCAAAGATTGCATTGATGGAACCGGTTTTTGAAAGCTCTTGTTTTTCATGTGGTAAATCTTGGGGCGTTTTGTGACTGGTCAATACACAGTCTCTCAGGGCACCTCCTGGCAACCAGTCACTCATATGTCAATGTGCTAAAAGCTCTCTTCTCTCCCACACATACACACACACACACACACACACACACATATATATATAGAGGGATCAAAAATGGATTGGAATCCAAAAGTGATAACATAAAGAACAAATAGAAAATGTTTAAAATCCAACATTTTAGTTTTATTAAAGCTTGATCAAAAAAGCTTTGATAAAAGTAAAAAATGTTACATTTTCCTGTTTGTTCTTTATCCTGTCATATGTGTGTGTGTATATATATATATATATATATATATATATATATATATATATATATATTGTTCTGAAGAGTGGATTATTATGATCTATACATCCAGTCCCTGGATCTTGAAAGTGATTTCTTTTTAGTCTTATATCTTTCTGTTATTGCAAATTGAACTATATATCAGCACTTTGGATTAGTGCTTCTAATATATGGTGATATAAAAAGGAAAGATAAGATAAAATTGAACAAAAAACTGATTCTATGTTTAGTGAATACCCACTTTCCATTGGTGAATTAGACAAGTGCTCAGACATTGCAAGAGTGTTTCTTGTAGAACCAGCAGACAAATTACGTACTTCATCATCATAATCATCATCATTATCATCTTCAAATGCAGCACTACTTCCCTACTCTCCCGGTTACCCACTTGATTTTGAAAATTCCAAATTTTTAACGAATCTTCCCTTCTTTATAAAACACACACACACACACACACACACACAGCAAAAAACGTTTTTTTAATGAAGTTAAGCAATGTCAATTTGCTCAGTACCTAGATGGGTGAGCACTTGGTAATACCAGGTGCTGTATGTTTGGATGTGCATATGGTGTAATAGATAACAGTTTGGAATTGGAAATTTGAGAGCCAAGTTCCAATTTCATTCAGGTTTGTTATATTCACTTACATGCAAATACCATTGGGAAAGGTATGAATCCACCACTTCTCACCCCAGCTATGAGTTAATTAGCAGAACATATATCAGTAAATCATTATTATCGCCAAAATCATTCTTACAATCTAAAAATATTTTCTGGTTTTAAATAACCTGCAATGGGTTGATATGCTATAAAAAATTAAATCAAATAAAACAAAAATAATTTTGAACATTTTAATTTAAAAAATTCATTGTTAGTTAATTTTTTTGCAAATTTTTTTTTCATTATTATTTTTATTAACAATAATTAACAACTAATTGTTGATATTTTTCCATTATCTTCACAATCAAGATATTACCTCTCAGGACTGCCCTGCATATGACAAAACGTTCACTGTATACTGAGAGGAGGAGAATAGAAGAAAAATGTGAAACAAAATGTTCTATTTTTAGGATCTTAGAAACCAATTTTGATAGAAAATCTTAAAAAATTAAAACAAAAACAAAATGTAAGTATATATATATATATATATATAGATATATATATATGTGCACACTATTGAACTGAAGACAGTTTAAGTGGGTTACTGATCCTAGTGGAGTGGAAACTTTTATGTGAAATATTTCACTCAGCAAAAAGCACTGTCTTATTTTGGTTCTGTGAGGTTTTTTTTAAATATTATTTATAATATTAATATTATTAATAATAATAATGATTATTAATAATAATAATGAGTGATGTAACACTTCTAATATTTTGAAACGCTTACAAAAGAGTGTGATTTTAAAAAAAAGACTAACAATATTTTAACAGTATATCTGCCTTAAACTTATGTTGAAAAATTGCATACAAGTATAAAAAGTTAAAAGAAAAAATAAGAATACAGGGAAATTAACAAACTGAAAGATAAGATTTCAACTAAATTATTTGATTAATTGCCCTTGCTAACTCATCAACTAGCAGAAAATTTCAAAAAGAGCAGTATCCCCATTATGTTACTATGTGTCAATTGTATTTTATTTGTACTGACTACATTGCATTAATTTTGTTGTATTGATTAACAGTACAACTATTTTTCTCAAGAATGGTGACGTTTGTATGGGGAACTTGTATTATTTTTCATACTTGTAGGAAATTTTTAAACATAACTTGGAGAAAACAGATATAATGTTGAGATATTGTTGAATACTGTACTTTTTCTTTTTTTCTTTCTTAAATTACACTCTTTTTTATGTGTTGTAATAATAATATTAATATTATAAGATCCTCGTTCTTTTTTTATGATGATTTTCAGTTATTAAAATTGAGTCAACTGGAGCCTTTTTCATATTTCAAAGGCTTTTCAAAAGATTCCAGATGGGATCAATGATTTGAATGTGTGTTCCAATTTCTTTCAGGGTTTATACTTTATACCTCACAAACTTTTTGAATAATTTTATCTAATTTTTATTTTCTTGTTTATCCAGTTGGCTCTTGGTATGTTTAAGTCTTTTCTTATCCTTTAACTTCAAACCCACTATTGAAAAAACAAAAAAAAAAACAAAAAAAAAACACCTCATTGAGATACGATTTAACCTCTTTTCATTATTGATTCGGTTTGTCCTGCCTAAATCATATTCCTCTTGTTATTATTCAAAATTTCTAGTTTTAGAGTCTTTATTTTTTTAAATAAGGAGTCAGGAAAGCCAATATGTTTCTTTGATTTGGTCAAATTCTCTTTGTAGCTTTACAACGAACAGAAATCATCTGAATTCTGTTGGCTGTCATCAAACAAATGACATTATCAGCTTTAATACATAAATTTAAAGTCAACAAAGATGAATGGCCAATTCAAAAGAGATGTCTTCTATATCACTCCGATATGTTAATATTTTTAATGTTCACTTTTACATTTCACTTCTTTCAGAAATTAACAAATGAATGACAAGGTTATTTTTAATTTTTTTGTTATCAGATCAATTTTGTGAAAAAAAAAGAACATAACAGAACAATATTCTCCAATATAAAAATTAAACTTTTGCACAAATTTAATAAATCCTACAGTTATGTCAAAAAAAAAAAAAAAGAAAAGAAAAAAGAATATTTCAATTGAAAAATATGGTGGAGCGTAAAATAACTTAAAAATGTTTTATTATACTGAAATGAATTTTTGTATATTATAAATGTATATTTGGCATTAGATGCTGTGTTATTTAGGATTAAACTAGTATTTTGCTGTAGGTTTTCCACTTAACTGTCTGAGCATCACTTCATCATGTGAATCTTAAAGTCACAGTGAAGTTTTGTTTCTTGAGAAATTTCTAGATTCTTACTAGAAATTCCTAGATTCTTGAGAAATTTTTAAATTCTTGAGAAATCCTAGATTCTGACTAGAAATTTCAAGATCCTGACTAGAAATTCCTAAATTCTTGAAAAATCCTAGATTTTACTAGAAATTTCTAGATTCTTGAAAAATCCTAGATTTTACTAGAAATTCCTAAATTCTTGAGAAATTTTAAAATTCTTAGAAGTTACTAGATTCTTGAGCACTTTGTATCTTATTAAGATAAAATAAGTTACTTTATAGATCTTTTTCTTTGGCATCTTAAAGCTTGGTTTCTTGTTTTTTTTTTTTAATTTTGTTTTTTTTTTCCAAGGTTTAATTCTATTATATATATAATTAGTAAAAAGTTTGAACTTTGTCACTACTGCAGTTTCACCTATGGATCATCGAATTAACAGGTAGGATATTTTTCTTGAGCACTGTATTTATATAACTTTACTTTTTTAAAACAACAATCACCTAGCTTGCTCTTTCTGTTACATTTCATTACAAATTTGTGTGTGTGTGTATGTATATATATATATATATATATATATATAAAATATGAGGAAATTTTCCTGTCTGAACAAGAAAGGTTTAATAAATTTGTTTGGTCATTTGGTTAGATTTTAGGAAGATGCTTGGTTGAACTTTTCAGCACATGCCTCACACACACATATATATATATATATATATATATATATATATATATATATATATGTGTGTGTGTTAAATTTAGTATAATTTAAGTTTTAATCTTTTTTGAGGGATTCACATTTGTGCATGTATATCATTATCTTTAAAGATAGTAAATCTTTAACTATGATAAATTAATTCTTTATAAGTAGTTTTACTAGATGTGTGATTATCAGATGGGAGACACTTGGCTCAGAATTTCAGTCATATATGAAAGGTATAACAGTGTAAAGGAATTACTAGATGACAATTCAGAATTGAGGAAACCTGGGATTTTGCAAAGAGAAGAATGTGAGATAGGACACTGAGAACAACTGCTCTTGGTCATACTGTGATGGCTAAAATAGTCTCCTTAAGACTGATTTTTACTTGAAGTTGGTAAGAATTTTTTGTGTATGTATCTGGAGAATTTTACATTTTAATGTTTGTAATGGAATCAAATTCCATGCTTTTTATTTTAGTAGACAAATATGACATTTAGAATTATTTTTATAAAATGAGTTTCTCTTTTACTTTACACATAAATTTGATTAGATTACATTATATATATTTTATTTTTAATCATTTGCTCCTACCATAAACCTGTGACATCACTAGGGTTGTTATCATTCAATGCAACTATATACAACCCATAGACCTCTTCCTTTACCAGACCATATAAAATCCATTTTTTTTTTTTTGTGGTAATTCTGAATTATAGTTTGTTTCTTAATAAATGTAATGACAGTAGTAGTGATATAAAGAATTAAAAAAAAAATCAGATCACTTGAAGGAAGATGTAAATGGCACTAATATGCAAGGAGTGAAAGAGAATAAGAAGACTTTAGAAGGCCCCAAAACTTCATCCTAAACCGGAAACAAGGGATAAATGGGAAGGAGTGTGAACCGAGTGATGGGCAACCTTAAAATATAGTAAATAAATTTGTAGAAATGATAGAAGTAGAGTTGCAGAAAAGTTTATAAAAAACCAGAAACCTAATCCAAGAACCACCAAAAACAAGGGATAAATCTCTACTTCTGTTTAAAAGACCAGAGAGGAGACATGAGTATAGAGTTGATGAAGACTTTAGAAGAAACCAGAAACCCAATCCTAAACAGGAAACAAGGGATAAATCTCTACTTCTGTTTAAAAGACCAGAGAGGAGACATGAGTATAGAGTTGATGAAGACTTTAGAAGAAACCAGAAACCCAATCCTAAACAGGAAACAAGGGATAAATCTCTACTTCTGTTTAAAAGACCAGAGAGGAGACATGAGTATAGAGTTGATGAAGACTTTAGAAGAAACCAGAAACCCAATCCTAAACAGGAAACAAGGGATAAATCTCTACTTCTGTTTAAATGACCAGAGAGGATACATGAGTATAGAGTTGATGAAGACTTTAGAAGAAACCAGAAATCCAATCCTAAACAGGAAACAAGGCATAAAACTTCTACAACTTTACAAAAGCCTGGGGAGGAAACATTAGAAGTAAAGAGTTGATGAAAACTTTAGAAGGGACCAGAAACCCAATTCTGAACAAGCAATAAGGGATAAAGCTCATGTTCAAAAGACTAGAAGTGTTTCATGTGTGGGAAATGAAAGTTGCATAAAAAAAGCAGTAATTTATGAGTTCTACTTGAAGTTTGGAGTGAACTTGTGACCCCGTTAATGTTCAAATCATGAAACCTCATTGAGAGTGGAAATGTTCATTCTGACTGGTTTGATCAGTGATGAAGGCTCTGTAGTAGGGACATAAAAATACTAGCAAAATGATATTTTTTAATTTCAATATGAAATCCACAACCACTATGTATAAACATTTTCTTTTATATGTTTAAAGGGGGGGGGGGAATTGAAGTCAAGTCATTTATGAATTACATAAAAATTATTACACTTTTTACATTGTTTGAACTGTTGTCCTTATTTTTGTTGCCATATTCATGACGTTTTGGCTGTTGTACACTCTACCCATCAGGTGATTGGAATTTCAAACCAAGCTCTTTATTTCGTTCACCAGGTAGATTGTTATAGTTTCATTAGTCATGATCTTCCAGTTGTCTTAATATCAGGTATCTCCCTTTAACTCAACTAAGCTTTTTATTCACATCTGCTTTAGCCAGGTTTTGAACTCACAACTCTTTGGGTCAAGTCAACGTTTCAGACAATGTAAATAGTGTAATTAATTACAATACCTCATCTCAGAAATATAGACAAATACATGAAAATCATGTTTATTTTAGTGTCAAAATGTTAATTTATCAGTTTTATCAAATAATTTTTTCCCCTAAGGTAATAATGCAAAGACACCATGTGTAGTGTTATATCTAATGATCAGAATACAAGCCACTCTGTCATTCATGATAGGATCAGTGCAGCCATAATGTTAAAATTTGAATGAGAAAATCATTAATTATTTAGCCATTTTATTATATATAAAATAATATAATGTAAAACAAAAGACTCTAAAAAATAAAATTCAAAATAGAAGATAATTCTAACAAATCCAAATATATTATACGACCGATCAAATCTATCACAATTATACGACCGATCAAATCTATCACAATTATACGACCTATCAAATCTATCACAATTATACGACCTATCAAATCTATCACAATTATACGACCTATCAAATCTATCACAATTATACGACCTATCAAATCTATCACAATTATACGACCTATCAAATCTATCACAATTATACGACCTATCAAATCTATCACAATTATACGACCTATCAAATCTATCACAATTATACGACCTATCAAATCTATCACAATTATACGACCTATCAAATCTATCACAATTATACGACCTATCAAATCTATCACAATTATACGACCTATCAAATCTATCACAATTATACGACCTATCAAATCTATCACAATTATACGACCTATCAAATCTATCACAATTATACGACCTATCAAATCTATCACAATTATACGACCTATCAAATCTATCACAATTATACGACCTATCAAATCTATCACAATTATACGACCTATCAAATCTATCACAATTATACGACCTATCAAATCTATCACAATTATACGACCTATCAAATCTATCACAATTATACGACCTATCAAATCTATCACAATTATACGACCTATCAAATCTATCACAATTATACGACCTATCAAATCTATCACAATTATACGACCTATCAAATCTATCACAATTATACGACCTATCAAATCTATCACAATTATACGACCTATCAAATCTATCACAATTACAACTGGAAATAATTTATCTCAGTTTAACATAAAATTTGTTATAATTACTTCTAAAACAAAAGATTTCATTAATACAATACAAAATAATAATAAACTAAATTTGATTTATCATTTGTAATATTTTCCATAGGAAAAAAATCAAGGAATCTAAATAAAAGATTATATGAGCAGAAATTGGATCTTTACAAAACAACATGCTTGATGTGTTAGTTACTCACTGTAAGATGTTTGATCATAATTTTGTTTAAAAAAAAAAATGCTACTTAAATTAAAATAGAAAGCAATTTACTGAGAAAATGTATAAGAAGTGCTTTAACTACTAGATGATCTACAGTAAATTTATGTCTAAGTTTTTACAACTTGGCAGTATTTGTCTACACTTCTGAGATGAAGTAATATTTACATTATTTACATTGTTCAAACTGTTGTCCTTATCTTTATTGCCATATTTATGACATTTTGGCAATTGAACATTCTGACCTTCTTCGGAATTTTGAACCAAACCCTTTATTTTGATCACTGGGTATACTCTTCTTGTTCCATGAGCCATACCACTTCTAGATGTCTTAGTTATTTCTCTTTAACTCAACTCTCTAAGTTATTTGTTCACCACTGCTGTAACCAGGACACATGGCCCAGTGGATAAAAGTGCTAGTTAGATCCAGTGATTTGGCCAAAGTCACTGGAGCAAGGTATTGTCAGTTCAATACCTAGCTACAGCAGTGGTAAACAAATAACTTAGAGAGTTGTGTTAAAGGGATAACTAAGACGTCTGGAACATGGAATGAGAACAATATACTCCAGTGATCAAAATAAAGGCTTTGGTTCAAAATTCCAATCACCTGAAGAAGGCTGGAGCGTACAATGGCTGAAACATTGTGAATATGGCAATAAAGATGAAGACAACAATCTGAACAATGTAAATAATGCTTTCTTGGCAGGTCTTCCAAGTGTGAAAGATTGAATAACAAAAGTCATAGAAACAAGAAAAAGAAATCAACATGACTCTATATCCAAAATGTATATTTACAAATTTTATTTATTTATTTTTGGTCAAAATAATCTGTCAGATTTGTGCATTTGTGGTGCAGTGGATATTGGCTCAAAACAAGAAATCGGAGAGCCAAGTTCAAATTCCAGTTGAATTCATTTCTCCACTTATGCACAAGACAAATTAGGTTCTACAGCCTTAGTTGGCAACCATACTACCACAGAAAGTAATGGTAACCTACTGTGAGAAAATCTTTTGCCCAATCAGTCTTGTATCTTTTGAGACATGATTGCCCAAGTGTGTATCATGTATGGCACTTAACTGACTGAATATGTCAAAGATAAAATATTGAATTTCAAAAAAAATTAAAACAACTAAATGAGCTGAAATCTTTCCTTTATTTATATATCATTTTGCCACTAAGTAATTTAAAAGACAGAATTTTGAATTTCTTAAATCTAATGCATCTTAAATGATATAAATACAAGCCACAAAATTGCTTTCTAATATACTCTATTAAGTCAGAATGTAGCTCAAACATTATTACTAACTGAACAGAAACCGTTTTTTTTTTAATTTTCCTTTAAGATTCTTGCTTCATCTTCAAAAATAGTTGTTGATAGACATTCACAAATACTAATTACTAGTATCTACAGTATTTCATTTGAATATCCAGAGCTGTTGACAATCAGACAGAAAAAGTTTAAAAAAAAGATAAATTATTTGAAAGTGAAAACACATTTTAGACTGTCCAATATTATTTATCTCGGCCAGCAATTTCAAGTGATTTCTGTTTTTCAGACAGATAATCCTATTCATCTTTACCATATTGGATTGCATATAAGCTCACCAATCATTTACATTTGATATTACAGTATTATAGAGCTAGGCTCAGTTTACCAGACACTTCAACTTTCCATATTGAGTTCATTATATTCACTTACACACAAATACCCTTGGCAAAGATTAGGAGTTAGTAGGATTTGTATCAGAAAATCATTATCTGTAAGAAAAAAAATGCTTACAATTTTTTATAACTTGCTCCTAGCAGTTATAATATTATGTCTCTCTTAGGCTACTCACCATGATGTCATTAGAAATTTCTCCTTGATTGATTCTAATGTATTAGACTTGACTCACTTTGAGATCTTTATTTGAGGGGTCTTGTTTGGTTCATTTTGTGTTACCGGTGGTGTCTTATTTGCACCACAACACACTCTAAAAATATTTTCTTGCTTCAAATAACCTGCGTCATAAAAAAAACATAGTCATGTATCAGTTACTAAGAAAGCAATAAACTTCATAAAATTAACATCAATTTGCAAATTCATTTATACTTTTTATAAATATTAATATAAAACAACAAATGGAATATTAAATATGAATAAACTTAAATATCGATAAAACATAATCATATATAAATATTCATATAGGGTGTGCCAGAAATACCTTCTAGAAATACCTCCAATATAATAGCAAGGCATTAGTGGTCATGGTGTCTTTATCTAGTTAATGTCTTAACATCATGTCAGAGGTATTTCTGTTGTACACTATACTATTCAATGTTTAAAATTTATAACTGCCATTGTAGATTGTTGGATTTTCATAGAATTTAATTGCATTGAAATCAACAGGAGAAAATTGGCACCCTTGTTGGTTAAAAGTGGTTCCATCCTGGAGATGTATTTAATCTCTGACAATTCCTGCTTTGCTAGTTTTTGTATTTGGTGCCTGGTAAAGCCTGTTGATTTTGAACAAGACATTAGTATTGCCGCCTTTTAGATTTTGTATCTGCTCTTACAAGTGATATTTATTCCTGGTGTCACTGGGGGTTCCAGGCCTCGAAATCATCAGATGCATATCTTGGGCTGAGCCATTTATTTCTATGATTGGTTTTCAGCCAATCAAAATTGATTTCACAGTTTTTGCTGTTTCCTTTTGCCTATTTGAATGTCACAAACTTTCATTGTCATTTGGTGGAGGGGGATAAGTGGTTTGGTCTTTTGCTGCTTTCAACACACTTATGTAATTCTCTTAAGTAAAGAAAAACTGTTTCTTTTTAAACCATCATTTCAACATTATCATCATCATCATTTACTATTTCCCCACTCATTAAAAATCTCTTTTTTTTTTTTTTTAAGTCAACACATTCTATACTAAAACAAGAGACCCATGTGTTAAAATTACATAGAAGCTAATTGCATTTAAATTAGCAGCAGCAGGATTGGCACCCCTGTTTGTTAAATATGGTTCAATCCTAGAAATGCCTTTAAAACCTTTCAATTTCTCCTGTTAGTTTTTGTATCAGGTTCCTGATTATGTCCTGTCACTTTGAACAAGAAATTGCTGTTACTATTCCTTTCTTTTAGATTTTGTATCTGCTCCTGCACTTGGTACCAAAAACGTAGTTATGGGTGCCAAATGTCTTTTGAAAATTCCTCCAGAGTTTAGTGAGGCATGGAGGCATTTATGTGCAAGTACGTGATTGTTGTTTGGCATGTGCACTAATTTGAAGTGATAACCTGAACAGAAAATATGAACATTAAGAATGAAATAAAGTGTTCCAAAGTGCACCTAAGAATGATCTCTGCAATAATTAATCTGAGGTTGTAAAAATTGATAATTCAGCTATGCAAGTTACTGCAATTCAAGAATGAGCAACAAGTGGCTCAAGAACTAAAAGAAACTGACAAAGGAGAAATGAGTAGAGCTTAAATGAAGCTCCAGGATTTGAACCACTTTTAACCAGCAGGGGTGCCTTGCATCCATCCACTAATTTAAATGCAATTTACTTCTATATAGGTCTAGCACATTGGTCCCAAGCATGGAATAGTTAGTAAAATAACTTACTGTATATACTTGTGTATAATCTGACTTCATGTATAATGCAACCCCTGATTTATTTCTTTTGCCTGAATTTTAACTCCTCCAAAAAAGATTTACTGGTGTATAGTGCCACTGATCACTGAAAATGCATGATTTTTAACCATTTCAAAAAAAAGAAATATTACTTGCATATTGTGTGCAACTTTACATTTTGCTTAAAAAAACTGATCATTACAAACTCAAACTATATTCAAGTATATATTCTAGGCTTGCTTTTTATGGCATGTGATGAAAGTGATCATGGCTCTCCACAGATGGATTTATTTTTTTTTTATTATGAACAGTCATGTCTTATTGGGAATGATGGTCGAGTGATTTCTTATTACTTTTGCCACAGTTTTGAATTCAGAGTAGTTATTTTCTTAGACTGGCTGCTACTCAAGGCTAAAGAGCCTAGTCTATCCTGCTATTTAACCTATAGTTGGGTGGAACAGGTGAATCAATTTCTTTCCAAAGGGTGTTAGAACTAAAGTGAATGCAACAGATGAGATCAGTATTTGAACTCTGCTTCTGATTCCATCTTTCATGCTGATAATATTTGGACTACCTATCCATCCCTAATATTAGAATTTCATAAATTTTCATGAAATGCTTTAAATGGGACCAAACGGGGAACATAGGGAGTCAAAAGTGTGTATAGAGTAAAAGCAGTGTCAAGGAAATAACTTCTGTTGACACACCGTTTTTTTTTTTGTTTTTTTTAGGACACAAAGGTTAAACCTGGTTGCAATTTTTTAGTCTAGTTTAGTTTCTAGTTCTTGAATTAACCAAAACTAAATTAAAAAGGCTGTTACAGGGAGAGTACTCTGATTTATTAACTGCTAATTATTGAGTTATTGCCTCAGTTTTCTTAAGAAAATAAAAGGAACAAATAAAGTAGAAAGTTTATAATACCTGCACTCTTTTCCACCAGCCATAGTAGCTTACCAGTAATATTTTAATAATAGTAATTAAAGGATAATTAGTATATAATTATAATATAAATTTTATAAACATCAAATTTATATTAAGTAGTGGTCACTGAAATCAGTAATTAAACAGTAATTAAAATAATTTCAAAACAATAGATAAGATGTAAACAAAATAATTGTCAGACAATTACAATGATTGCAAAAATGTCTAGAATTGGTATTTTTTTAAATTTTCCTATTCAGTCTAAAGAAGCCATCAGAAATGTTTTATAGAATTAATATATATTGATGTACCTACTATTAAGTATCTTACATTAAGACGTTAAAAAAATAGTACAAACCCCTGAGCAACATAGGAGGGATATATATATATATATATATATATATATATATATATATATTTCCCTCTTATCCTATTAATTAGCAAGTTTCATTGCTGTAGTAAATTTAAGCGCCATTAATTATACCCTTCTTCCATATATGCTTTGCCTTTTACAAAGATTAGAATTTAAATCTTTTCCCTACCCTACTACCCCTGACCCAATGGACAAATTACCAGCCTTCCACTACCAAAAGAAGATTACTACTATTTTCTCCTCTGCTTGACCCTTTCCTAACCAACATTTCTTTTACTAACCTTTGCTTCTGGTACAAGAATTTTTCTCCATTCTATGGTTGACTGGGGTTGATAATACATGTCTTGAACTGACATATTGAAATAGCTATTCCCCCTAAATGTGATCTGAATTTACAGATGAAATAAATTTTTTTTTTTTTAATCATATCACCCCGAGCAAGGCGGTAACGCCACTGATGTGCTGGGGGCTACGTAAGAGTGAAAAGATTAGAAGAGAGAAAGCCAGAAACCACATCCTAAACAGGGAAAAAAGGGATGAGCCTCTACACCTGTTCAATAAACGTGGGTGGAGTGTGAACCGGGCAATAGTTCAGTCTATCTACTCCAATTGGAAAAAAAAAAAGAAAAGAAAAGTGAAAAGATTGAAAAAGAGAAATATATATATATATATATATATATATATATATATATATATAGGTAGAATCCTTGATATTTGGTAAGGCAAATTCCAACGGAGACTAACTCCAAAGATAACTCTTATTTATTGTTAAATTTAACAGTATTATAATCAAGAACAAAAGTTGGATATTTTTACAAATCCATACATAATATCATATTTTGTGGCTCCATTATCATCTCACAACTCATCAGACCAAATTTGTACCACAATGAATGGTTCAAATTTATCCAAAGTCAAGTGAAATAGAAAAAAGGAAAAAAAATTTAAAGAGAAAGAAAAGAAGAAAAGAATAAGGGAAAGGGAGGTTTAACTTAACGTATTAGATCTTGGTGTCACACTGCGTCTTTGGCCTAGATTTACAAAAACGTTGTTACGGAAAAACAATGAATATTGACTTGAGTTGCTAGATGTCTGTTTTTAGCTGCATGACATTCAAATTTAAAAATTAGGGGTTGAATTTACGCTAGAAATTTTTAAATTTGAGGGTTTTTTTTGTTTTGTTCTATTCCTTGAAAAAAAAATTTTAAAACAATTTCACCAATTGCCCAGTTCACACTTCCTTCCTTCAGAAGTAGTTTATCCCTTGTTTCATGTTTAAGATTTTGGGTTTCCAGTTCTTTCTTTTAAGGTTTTCTCATTCTCCTTGTAACACTTTGCAGCTTAGTAGCATTATTGACCTGCTTGGGTTGAAATCATAAAAAAGAAAGTTTTGATCTAAAAAGTAATGATTATTAAAGGTCTCATGAACTCATTTGTGTAAAGCTAAATTTTGTATGTGTGTGACTCCCATCTTACATTAATGGAACAAAACGCACTGCTTTTTTAACGTGTAATAATATTTATTATTGGTTCACTTCAGTAAACCTGGTAGATTGCCAAAAATAGAGGCAGGGAAAGGGCTCCTTGTCTGTTCTATCTTTAACTAAGTCTTGATCACAGAACATCTGATCATCCACCATTCATCAGAATATCACATTCTTACTTACCATTCTCACTACTTTGAGCAAAATTCCCTGAGTTCTACACGAGGTCCTAATTAGTCCTCATGTGTACAATAGGTGTGACGGAAATAAACATAAATTTTCAATATTTACCCCTAGCTAACTTGTAATAAGTGTTTACTAATTTTTATATAAATTACTAACAAATAGCATTTACAATATTAGTGGTAATATTTAATTTGCATAGCAATAGTTAAAAGCATATTTTAATAAGGCTTAATGCTGTATCATGTTGCAACATCAGTTCTTGTACGATCACCAAACTTGATCAATATCAATCCTGGTCAATACCTAGATGGGTGACTGTGTGAGAATGCCAGGTGCTGTAAGTTTGAATGTGCAGTTGTTGTAATGGATAATGGCTTGAAATTGTTAATTGGAGAACCAAATTCAAATTCCTGTCAGGTTTGATATATTCACTTAGGTACAAATACCCTTGGGGAAAGGTATGAATCCACCGCTTCCCTCCAGCTATGGGTTAATTAGTAAGACATATCACTAAAATCATTATCATACTCTCCCCAAAAAATTCTTATAATCTAAAAATATTTTCTGACTTTAAATAACCTGTAAGGGGTTGATAAGCCTTAGAAAATGAATCCGTCACTCAATATTTGAATAAATATTTATTCTATTTTACTTATCTTTAATTTAAATTTCAAAAATTGCTGTATATGAGCAATATTTTTGTTGATAACTTTAAAAAAATTAATCATGTTTGTATAGAAAGAATTTATATATCCATCTGCCTTGTCAAAATTCAGTTGTAAGTTAAAAAATCCTACAGCATTCATAATAAGCATTGTTACCATCTGATATTTCACAATACTACAAATTAGTTAAATGGAGCTCAAAAAATTATGTAAATAAGTCAAAAATGAGATTTTCTTAAATGTTTTGCAGAATTATTTAAACAAGTGAGAAAATATGTACACTGTATTAATTTTTTTTATTAATATAAATATTAGAAAATTAATAAAAGATTATTTCTCTCATGGTTAGCTTAATGTAGCTATGTTGAGAGTAGGAAATTATGTGGTATAATAACAAAAAGAATCTTAAAAATGGATGTCTTGCTGAAAATGTTGTTTATACAGAAATTTTGGAGGTCAGAGATTTTTTATGACAATTTTTCTCTGTTTATAGACTGGGTACTCAGCTAATATTGTCAAAGTTAAACTGTGCTAATTTGGTTTGCAATAAATAGTAAAATAGTTGTATTTCTTAATATTTTTCTTGACAAACAAAAGATGGCTAGTCTTGTTTATTTAAAGAGTTTGCAATACATTTACATCAAGCCATGTAAATGATGCTATAATATATTACAAGTAAAAAGCATGGGTGCAGATGAGTTGGTGGGGTGACTATCTGAGGGGGTGTCCATAATTTCATTAGCACAGGGAGCCTCAAAAATCCTAAAACCTGATCATAAATGATTTCCACTTTTGTTTATCAGCTTTATTCTTCAAAATGGGAATTACTTCTGACTGAACCTAATTGTACCCAGTAGAAGCCCATTGACTGGACTTTAATAAATGAATATATTGACATATTGGGCAAAGCTTGTTTCCATTTTGAATGATATTGGATTCGATCCTTAGAAATTGTTTCTTTATCAATTGTAGAATTCACAGGTTTCAAGATATTGACACAACACATACCTCTCCCTATTTTTTGAATGTGTTTGTGATCAGCTATGGCAACTTAGAAAGGCTGGCTTACAAAGCTAAACTGCTCTTCTATTTATCTGTAGCTGAGGGAGAATTGGATTCGTGCCTGTCCAAATAGCGAGGAGTTACATGAAATTGTCTGCTATTTATTACTATTAAGTTTAAAACAAAATAAAATAAATAAGATGAAATAGTAAAAAATTAATACATTGTATTAATGTATTAGGTTACTTGTTCTTGTTTTGCTCTCCACCAGTGTCCTACAAAGAGCACTTTGCATTAGTGTTAAAATTTTAGCAAGATTTGCAATGGATCCATAGAGCTGTGATTTAATTGGATGTTGTCTCCAAGAGATGTTAAGTATAGCTCACAACATACGAGTATAGGTTCCATCAATCTTAGACTCTAGGGTTTTAGTTAACATCCAAACAGTGGCACCATACATTAACACCACCTTTAGAGTAGTGCAAAAGAATGTCTGCTTGAGGTCGTATGGTAGATCAGATTTCCAGATTATATTCAAGGTGGCCCACACTTCAGGTATGTTGATTTTCACATCCTTTTCAGTAGAATTTATTTAACTTTTTTAGATATGTAAAAGATTCAACATATTCTATTGATTCACTAGAGACATTTGCAAGTGATCTACTGCTCTGGACACCAAACCATGGTGCCTGACTGTCTAGTTGCCCAGCAACCACCTACATTGACAAGCTATATAGTGACACAGGATGCCAACCTAATGACCTTCAGACCTTGATGAAGGACCATGATAAATTATAGATTCATGAATGTCTGAGCTAGCTTGATTAAAGAAGATTAGATGGAGACATAAAAATGTCTATTTTTCTTTATCAACTTTATTCTTCAAAATCTAAGAATTGGTTCAAAAAATTGGAATTTACTTTTTGCTCAACCTTATAAATTAGTCACTTTTTTATTTTTGGGAATGATTTTGGTCATTTTTGTATCTGTAAATTATTGCTATTTTGGACTTAATGATTATAAAAATCTTTTTAAATTTCCATGAAAAAAAAATGATTTAATTATCAGTTAGTCAGTTAAGTACCATATGTGATACATGATTAAGCAATCATGTCTCAAAAGAGACATGACTAACTGGGCAGACATTTTCCTACAATAGGTTGCAATTACTTTCTTTAGAAGACTGGTTGCTAACCAAGGCTATAGAACCCAATTTGTCTTGCTATTCAACTTATAGCTGGAGGAAAAAGATGGATTAATACCTTTCCCAAGGGTATTTGCACTTAAGTTTATGCAAGAATTCAACTGGAATTCAAACTCGGTTCTCCATTATAGCTTGGTTAAAATAATTACTTCCCATGAAATAAAAAAGAAAAAAATCCTTTAAAATTGTGATGATGCAGAATGAAGGCTGTTAATTTCATTTTCAATAGACCTGTGACTTTTGTCTTGTTTAGATTTCTGAATAAGTTGGAGTGAATACATTTATAAACATTTTAACTAATACTAAAAAATCTATTCAACCATTGGAGACCCATCACATATTTATTGCTTTTAATATTTTCCTTCCTGAATTCATGTCAAAGAAGCACCAGATTGTGTATTATCAAATTTAAAAGGAATGAAATCATGTTCTCATCTCAGTTTATTTATTTTACATCCTGCACAACATTTATAATTGTCAGACAAACATCATGTCATCCAAAAGACATCATATTTGTATGCTTTTTAGCATCTCTTTTTAATATATATATATATATATATACACACACACAATAGGAGTAGATTGTCCTGTTCATACACCTCCCTGATATTTTGAACAGTAGTGGATGTTTATCTCTTGTTTCTTGTTTAGGATTGGGTTTCCAGTTGCCTCTAAATTCTCTTCCAACTCTGACTTCTAGCAATCTTTTGGATCTTAGTAATGTTATCCACTATGTACAAAATGGTGGGGGAACAAAATGTATATTATTAGTGTGTGTATGTGTGCGCACTGACATATTCATGGCAGTGTATTTATCAAAAATTTGAATTGATTGCAAAGGTTTTGTAAGGAAAATAATACCAGGAAGCATAAAAATATTTTGTCTTTTACTCTGCTAAAAAACGCTAATGTATAAACTTCAAGAAAACTGAATGCATGGCCATCAGCAAAAAGCGTAGCCCAAAATGCCAACTACAGGCTGAAGATACTAAAATCAAGTAAGTACAGAAATTAAAATACCTGGGAAGTGTTCTAGCAGAAGATGGAAAATGCAACACTGAGATCAAAAGGTAAATCAGCATGGCCAAGGATGCATTTCAGAAGCTGAGTAAAATATTAAGAGACAGGAAAATTTTGCTGGAAAGAAAGAAGAGTTTACTGAATTGCTATGTGATGTGAGTTTTTCAATATGGCAGTGAATTCTGGAAAGAAGTAACTAGACTGTAATTCTACAGAAGGATGCTAAGGATACCATAGACTGAACATGTAAGCAATGTTGAGGTTTTAGAGAAGATGGATATGAAAAGGAAATTCCTTAACATTAGGAAAAGTCAGCTGAAGTTCCTGGGACATGTAATAAGAAAGGCTTGGAGAATCTGATACTCACAGGTCAGATAGAAAGACAGGAAAGAGCAACACATAACATACTTGATGGACTTGAGCAAATGGATTGCACAGTGAGGTAACAGGAGAAAGTATGTTAAAAGCCACTAGGGACAGAGAAGAAGTATGGGATTAAGTACACTTATCCTAAATCTATGCACAATACTGTCCCAGCATGTACATTTTATTGTGCTATGCATATAATTGGGGAGGCCTTCTCTTACGGTAATTACACTGGACAACCAAAAGAAAAAACAAGTTCCATTTGTTACCCAGCCAAATGATTCAGTACTAAATTGAATCTAGTTATTTTGACTCCATACTCAGAATTATGCCAATACATTATGCTTTTTGTATTAGATGAATACTCACAATTGAGAAGATCTTGTCTTACAGTGATTAAATTAGGCCACCAGAAAATGCTTTTTGTTTGCTACCTTGAGAGATGATTGTATAAATAAGACTAAATTGATTGTGCTAATACCAAATATATACTCAGAATCGTCTTAACACATCAGGTTTTTGAGATATGTTTACATCATATTTATGTCCAATGTAAATAATATATTAGTAGAACTGTAAACAGCTATGGGTTAAATAGCAGGATAGCTTTGGGTGGCAACTAATATAAAACTAAAACTGAATTCAAAAGTCTGAAGAAAGCAATGGAAAACCATCTTTCCCAAGAATGCATGGTATACTAAATAAAAAGAAACTGTAGAGAGTCATGATCCAAAGAACATAGTATTAAAAAAAAACAAAAAAGAAATTGTATACTCTATTTTAAAGACAAAAATGTATATTATTAAATAATAAATTTATGTTTAAATGATGATGGGAAACAACCAACTATAAAATAATTTATTTTTGATATTTTCAGAAATGTTTGAAACAGTTGCACACTAATCTGGCCTCCCATTATAAAAATGAACAGTAGTCACATATAATGTTTGTCTTGAGCCAGACTTGATACTATCTCAGATATGTACTGAGGTAACCTTTCACTGCTGTCATTAACTTCTTTATTCAAGTTCTGTAATGGATAAATAAATGTGCAGAAATAGAATGAGTATCACAGATAAAGAAGATATGCATGAAGAAAACTAAGAGACCTGACAGGACAAAAAACATACTCATAAACAGGAGGCATTAAATCCAAGAATCTGAATGCACACGTTAGAGAAAGAAAAAAATACATCAGTGATGGAACAAATATATCAGATCTTTTCCACAACAAAAGAGAACAACTGGCAATACACAGAAATACGGATAGGCTAGAAATACTAAAAACTGAAGTGGAAGCTGCTCTGGCCAAATTGAAAAGAAACAAAGTGGCAGGGCCAGACGGAATTGTAATGGAGGTGTGTAGACAGGATTTCAGAAATAATAAATGAAACCTACAACAATGGTGATATACCAGAAGACCTAAGCAGATCAATTTTTATAGTACTGCCTAAGAAACCAGGTTCAAATGAATGTGAACTCTACCAAACATTCAGCGTAATGAGGCACATAACAAAACTCATCATCCAAATTCTGATGAACAGAATCAGGCCAGAGATGGGACAAGAACAGCATGGGTTTGTCAAAGACACCAGAACAAGGAACACAATATTTATGCTCAGAATGTTATTAGAATAAACAATAGAAATGCAGAAGGACATGTACTTGTTTTATAGACTGCGCAAAAGTGTTCAACAAAGTATGCCACAAGGAGATGGAGTTTCTAGCCTCATGCCAAACTGATCTTAAAAAATTAAGATTGTCTTTATTTTCAATTGGTTGGCAAACAAAGAGTCCCTATTATTTGAGCAATAGGGAAGAAGGGATAAATTCATGCTTTTCTCAACATTATTTGTGCAAAAGTTAATGTGACAAACTCAAATGGAATTCACCAATTTCTTAATCTTTTCTATTACATCCATTACTTAATGGCACCCACATCTGTTTGGAAAAAAATCCAGATGAAAATGTAAAAAAATACATTTAATAAGGTGTTTTTGATGTGTTGTTAGCATGTTTATTAAATCAACATGGTTCTTTAATACTATTGAAACTCAAAAAAATTATATATAACTAGCTCTCCCTCTATTTATCAACAACCAGAAATGAGTCTAAAGATGTCAGTCTATAAACATTACTCAAATTTTCAGGCCAGCTGTGATCATAAAACAATATCTTAATACTCTGATGATCACAGTTGACATAAAACTGATCGTAATGGTTATTGGTTTGGTTTCCCATTTTGGGTTTCTTAACCCTCTAGGGCCATTCATATCATATTTGATACAGTATGAAAACAAGCCTTGAAAGAAATATTTTCCTGAAAATTTTTTAAGAGAAATATTTTATAAATTTCAAATGAAAGCAGTACTGACTGCTCAGTCAATGAATACCAAATGTTTCCTTATAGGGAAATACTGTATCAAATATGATACGAATGGCCCTAGAGGGTTAATTATTTAGATGTAAAGCCCTGTAGATTTTGGTATGCATCTTTCTTTTGTTTCTTTATTTCTTTCTTTTTAGAAGAATTAGTTTCAAATACGCACTTTTTTTCTTATTAGGATTTGCATAGGTAATTTTTTCTGTGTTTTCTCTACCTTTTGTTAATTTAGGAATGTAGCTTTTTTGATCATTTGCCATTGAACTAGTCACAAAATAGCAAATAGCTAGCAATGTTTTGTGTGAGTTTAAAATAATTCATCACCTACAGGGCCCTGTAAATACTTTTTAACTCTGTCAAGGCTGGAAAGTGAGGTTTGACCAGATCCAGCCCAGATATGGCAGCTATACTTCATATTTGGTCTGATTTGACTCTGTTAAAGATAGAGAAAGCCAGGAGGTGTAAGGTGCTTTCTGGAATAGTGCAAGGAATCAAACATTTCTTCAGCCTCTGATTTCACACACACACACATGAGATCTCAATGATTGAACCAGCTGATGATGAGGACTACACATGATGGACATGTTACAGAAGGCACCTTGTTAAATTATAACAGTCAGCGGCAGTCTACTGCAGTTTCATAACTGGATTCTGTGTGTTTCATTCCATATATGCTGGAGAGGGAGGTCATAAAATCAAATGGGTGGGTCACATTCTGGTAAGTTGAGGTCCACCTTAAACAAATTCAGACTATCAGCACTTTCTTTTACTCTGATTTTTTTTCACCTTCAACCAAAAATTGCAAAGCCAAATGGCAATAGGGAATGGAAGATAGGGTGCAGGTTTTGATGAAACTGGAAACTTCTAGTCCTGAACGTTCACATTGGGAGTAAATGTAGTCATCAACATCATCATCATAAAGGAAATGATCAGCAAAGAAGAAATATAATTCTTGGTGAAACTGAAACTTCTAGTCCTGAACATTCACATTGGGAGTAAATGTAGTCATCAACATCATCATCATAAAGGAAATGATCAGCAAAGAAGAAATATGATTCTTGGTGAAACTGGAAACTTCTAGTCCTGAACGTTCACATTGGGAGTAAATGTAGTCATCAACATCATCATCATAAAGGAAATGATCAGCAAAGAAGAAATATAATTCTTGGTGAAACTGGAAACTTCTAGTCCTGAACATTCACATTGGGAGTAAATGTAGTCATCAACATCATCATCATAAAGGAAATGATCAGCAAAGAAGAAATATAATTCTTGGTGAAACTGGAAACTTCTAGTCCTGAACGTTCACATTGGGAGTAAATGTAGTCATCAACATCATCATCATAAAGGAAATGATCAGCAAAGAAGAAATATAATTCTTGGTGAAACTGGAAACTTCTAGTCCTGAACATTCACATTGGGAGTAAATGTAGTCATCAACATCATCATCATAAAGGAAATGATCAGCAAAGAAGAAATATAATTCTTGGTGAAACTGGAAACTTCTAGTTCTGAACGTTCACATTGGGAGTAAATGTAGTCATCAACATCATCATCATAAAGGAAATGATCAGCAAAGAAGAAATATAATTCTTGGTGAAACTGGAAACTTCTAGTCCTGAACGTTCACATTGGGAGTAAATGTAGTCATCAACATCATCATAAAGGAAATGATCAGCAAAGAAGAAATATAATTCTTGGCGAAACTGGAAACTTCTAGTCCTGAACGTTCACATTGGGAGTAAATGTAGTCATCAACATCATCATCATAAAGGAAATGATCAGCAAAGAAGAAATATAATTCTTGGTGAAACTGGAAACTTCTAGTCCTGAACGTTCACATTGGGAGTAAATGTAGTCATCAACATCATCATCATAAAGGAAATGATCAGCAAAGAAGAAATATAATTCTTGGTGAAACTGGAAACTTCTAGTCCGGAACGTTCACATTGGGAGTAAATGTAGTCATCAACATCATCATCATAAAGGAAATGATCAGCAAAGAAGAAATATATTTCTTGGTGAAACTGGAAACTTCTAGTCCTGAACGTTCACATTGGGAGTAAATGTAGTCATCAACATCATCATCATAAAGGAAATGATCAGCAAAGAAGAAATATAATTCTTGGTGAAACTGGAAACTTCTAGTCCTGAACGTTCACATTGGGAGTAAATGTAGTCATCAACATCATCATCATAAAGGAAATGATCAGCAAAGAAGAAATATAATTCTTGGTGAAACTGGAAACTTCTCGTCCTGAACGTTCACATTGGGAGTAAATGTAGTCATCAACATCATCATCATAAAGGAAATGATCAGCAAAGAAGAAATATAATTCTTGGTGAAACTGGAAACTTCTAGTCCTGAACGTTCACATTGGGAGTAAATGTAGTCATCAACATCATCATCATAAAGGAAATGATCAGCAAAGAAGAAATATAATTCTTGGTGAAACTGGAAACTTCTAGTCCTGAACATTCACATTGGGAGTAAATGTAGTCATCAACATCATCATCATAAAGGAAATGATCAGCAAAGAAGAAATATAATTCTTGGTGAAACTGGAAACTTCTAGTTCTGAACGTTCACATTGGGAGTAAATGTAGTCATCAACATCATCATCATAAAGGAAATGATCAGCAAAGAAGAAATATAATTCTTGGTGAAACTGGAAACTTCTAGTCCTGAACGTTCACATTGGGAGTAAATGTAGTCATCAACATCATCATCATAAAGGAAATGATCAGCAAAGAAGAAATATAATTCTTGGCGAAACTGGAAACTTCTAGTCCTGAACGTTCACATTGGGAGTAAATGTAGTCATCAACATCATCATCATAAAGGAAATGATCAGCAAAGAAGAAATATAATTCTTGGTGAAACTGGAAACTTCTAGTCCTGAACGTTCACATTGGGAGTAAATGTAGTCATCAACATCATCATCATAAAGGAAATGATCAGCAAAGAAGAAATATAATTCTTGGTGAAACTGGAAACTTCTAGTCCGGAACGTTCACATTGGGAGTAAATGTAGTCATCAACATCATCATCATAAAGGAAATGATCAGCAAAGAAGAAATATATTTCTTGGTGAAACTGGAAACTTCTAGTCCTGAACGTTCACATTGGGAGTAAATGTAGTCATCAACATCATCATCATAAAGGAAATGATCAGCAAAGAAGAAATATAATTCTTGGTGAAACTGGAAACTTCTAGTCCTGAACGTTCACATTGGGAGTAAATGTAGTCATCAACATCATCATCATAAAGGAAATGATCAGCAAAGAAGAAATATAATTCTTGGTGAAACTGGAAACTTCTCGTCCTGAACGTTCACATTGGGAGTAAATGTAGTCATCAACATCATCATCATAAAGGAAATGATCAGCAAAGAAGAAATATAATTCTTGGTGAAACTGGAAACTTCTAGTCCTGAACGTTCACATTGGGAGTAAATGTAGTCATCGTTGTCATCAACATAAAGGAAGTGATCGACAAAGAAGAAATTAAATTTTTGGTGAAACTGGAAGGTTCTAGTACTGAACGTTTACATTGGTGGTGTACATAGTCATCAACGTCATCAGCAGAGAAGAAAGTAAACTCTTGGTGAATCTGAAAGCTTCTAGACCTGAAAATTCACATTGGCAGTGAATGTAGTGATCATTGTCATCATTATAAATGAAGTGACCATCAAAGAAGAAATTAAATACTTGGATATATGATAAAGCCAATGACAGCAATATATATAAATTTCTATAGGATTCTGGAGGGAACTTGAGTCACAATAATCTTTCAGAGCAAGGAGCCTTGTTGAAAGCACAACCATTCATCATGACTTGAGAAAACTTAAGGTTTGCTTGGGGATGAAGATTTAATTTGGTACTGTTCAAAATGTTAGAAATTACTGTTATAGATAATGGTTGATGCTATTGTGTAACATGGCATTAAATGTCTGAACTTTTATGGAAATACTTTCTGCATTTTCTTCCAACCAACCATATTGACCGTTTGTTCCTATCTGACAGGATATTAAGAACTTGAACAGAGTGTTTTAGATATACACTTAGATAAATTTTTAAATAATATTTTAACTTAATTTCGTAACTGTATATTAGCTGTGAACTTAAATAGTTTAGGGGCAATGCATCATTGCCCCTAAACTATTTCATCATCTCCTAAAATTATTAATACAGTAATACCGGCTTTATATCTTTTTTTTTTTTTTTTACAGTGAGGTTCACACTATATAAGGCCTGGGTGCAACTCAAGGTAGAGGGTTACAGAGTAAGAGGCAATTATTATTATCCATTACATAGAGAATATAACAGTTAACCCTAGACTTGAACAGGTTAAGAGTGTAAGGATTAGAAAAACATCCTTTTGAGAGTCGATTACATAGAGCAGTAGTTCACAAGAAGAAGCTGTTTAAGTGGAACTTATTTCTCTCCAACAAAGGGAATGAAAGTGGTTTGTATCAATGTGCATAGCATGGTGGGTCCTAACTGAGAAGTTAGAACTGGAAGAACTAAGGAATGTAGTTTATCTGAGAATTTTATATGGAAGTGGTGACAGAGCAGTGAGAGGCTTGCTATATCTCATCTGTGAGGGAGAGGGTACAGGATGGAAAATAATTTGTCATCCACAAGGTTGTAGAAACACTTTTGAACTCTATCGAGACTGGAAAGTAAGGATAGCTCCTGCTCAAATATAGCAGCAGTATTCCATTTTTGGCCTGATCTGGCTCTTGTAAAATTAGAGAATAGTATGAAGAGTTAGGTACTTACTGAAGTGCCACAAGGAATCGACTATTTTTCCTGCATAGCCTACATCAATTTCACATTTTTGCTACTTTTCTAGAGTAAATTTCAATTCGTTATATCTGATACTATGTCACTTAATATCACAGAAAAAAAGACATGAAATAATTTTTTCTTAAAATAAAATCTCCAGAAATTAGGAAAAGAGAAAGAAAGCTGTTCTTTTAATTCTTACATGCTTTAGCGAGCATTATGTTTTTGCACATGTTGTTTACATACATTGTAAAGAGTTTGTCATCAGATTTATGCTGTTTTTTAAAGGCAAATCCTGTGGTAAATAACAACTTTATTGTGTTCATCATTCTTTAAAAAACAAAACATTTACAAAAATATGTTCTCCCTGTTCTTTCAGTTTTAGTGATAATTCTATTCTTTTATGAATTATTTACTCATTTTAAGGCATTATGTATGGTTTAAATAAAAAAAACTGGTTATTTAGCTTTTAGAACCAATAGAGTAGGATATTTCTGTATTTATTTGCCATTTGATAATTTAATAATTTGAAATTGTGATATCTATGCTTCATGTAGAGAATTTTATATCTACATACTTAAGGCTGTGTTTTTTACAATGGGTCTTTCAGAAATTGTTCAGGATCTTTGATGTAATCATCAGTGTATATCACGACTTTATTTCTCTTTATGCAATAGGGAGGTACTGACAGAGTGTAGGATCCTCAGGTGCCAAGCTACAATTTTTGGCATACCATCTTTGAAGATGAGGATGGCAGTGACTTGACCTGAAAACCAAGTTTGAGTTTAGCCTTATTTACTTTTCATTCTTCTAACTGTGCCAATAGAATACATTCTTGCCATTCTAATAGATTTTTTTTAGGTTATGGTAAGTGTTATTCATCTCTGGATGCCTTTACCATATTTTTCAAAATTTTAGTATTGTATTTTTATTGTGTACTTTAAAAAATTAGTCTTTTTGATCTATAAGGTATAAAAAGAAATTAGTGTCAAATTTATTTGGTAACATTTTAGGAAAAAAAGTAGAAAATAGATTTTTAAAAAGTTAGTTAATGATGTTATCAAATTTTTGTTAGATTGAAGAGAGGAGAATGTAGTATTGTCTGTCATTTTAATAAAACAAATGTCAACTTTATCGTTTATAACTCTTATAAAAATTCATCAGTGTCGTATTTCGTATACCTGTTTTTTACAACCTTGAAAAGGTAATTAATAGAAAAAAGATAATTAAAATATCTTTGTAATACAGATGAAAAATTATTTTCAGTAATCAAAGATCATTATTAAGCATTTGTAAAATGCACATTACCTTCTGTAATTTTGAGGTGAAGCATTAATATTCTAAGAGTTGTTTGAAAAGATCTCTCTCACTCTCTTTTTTTCTTTTTTAATTACTCCCCATCTCAACTTTATTTACAGAACCATAGCACCTCTGGCAAGCACTGAGATGATTCCCCTATTATGATATATATATATATATATATATATATATATATAAACATTTGATATGGTGATATTTATAATTTTAATTAAGCTCATGATCTTTTCATGATCAAACTGTTGTCATTAGATCAGGAGTCATGTTGAGAAAATAGATGAACAAAAGAGTGAGACAAAACTAAATATATATTTCTTTCTGGAACATCTTTCGTGTAGAGTGTCTGTTAATAATGAAAGAAAATTTGAACTTTGGTGCTGGTGACTCAGTCTATGAGGTGCACTGTTTATGCCATGTTATGTCTATTGCAAGTAGCGCTAACTTTTTGTATCCTGTCACAGAATTGGCCTAAAGTGAAAATGAATTAGTCTCTTATGTCCACATAGATACCCAAAAAATTGAAATATGGGTTCTTCCACTGATAAGATTTTTCACAGATGTAAGTCTGGTAAAAGGGTTTAATGTGGGCAACATGTCTCTCTTTTGGAGAACTTTGATATTAGTTGTAAAATACATGTCTAGCCCCTTAGTTTTTTAACAAATTATGTCATGAAATTACAACTGCACTTTCTTTGCTTTAACTGATGCAAACTAGTCTATGAATGGCTCAAAATCAGCATAGCAAAATCAGTCTGTATTGACCAATGTCTTTTTTTGTTTGTTTTTTAGCATTAATTTATAAAAGTATTTTAACCATCTGGCCATCATAATACTTCTCACTAATGATAATGAAAGATGTATCATATGAGGGATGCTTTGAAAGTAATGCCTTATATTTTTCCATGTTAACTACAAGAGATATAGCAGTTAATTGCCATCTGTGATACACGCTTGAATGATCATGTCTTGAAAGAGACATGACTTACTAGGTAGATTTTCCGACACTAGGTTGCCATTACTTTCTGCAATAGACTGGTTGCCAACCAATGTTATGGAATCCAATTTGTCCTGCTATTAAACCCATAGTGGGAGGAGAATAGATAAATTAATACCTTTCCCGAGAATATGTGTGTATTTGAATGAAATAAAAATTCAACTGGATTTTGAGCTCAGCTCTCTGATTTCTCATTCTGAATACACATCTTGAAATGGGATTCTTCCACTGACAAGAGATATAGGGAACACAATAACATTGGATAGTGCAAATTTTCAGCTATATACAAAAATACTATATAGTTACAGCTATTGGTTATACATGTTCATTAGCAATGAACATGTTGTACTTGTAAAATATCTGCATCAGTAGAGATTACCTGCTTTTTTATAACAGTGATTATGTCAACATTCTTTGGAAAATGTTACCTATACAGTCTTTTAAGTAAGTGTCAATTTTGTGCTGGTCACATGTCTGTTTTGGATGCACTTTTATGTCAGACACCATTTTGGTAGACTGCCAATTAACTACTATCTGACAAAGCAAAAAACACATTACAGGCAATTGGCAGAAAAGTTCAACTTGCACTGCTATACTGTTAACATCTGCCTTCAATGTCTTGGACCCAGTGCCACCTACCCCTCACATTCTACCACATCTCAATTTCATCAGGTAGTATTCAAACTTTATTATAACCTAATTATATACAATAATGGATCCTATTCCATATTGCTGAACAATTCAACTAGAAAAATGGAAAATAAATAGAATGTATCTAAGTACAAATTAGAGATATGTCATAATAGATCATTCCATTGAAATAAATCAACAATGTTTTGAGGAAATTTTTGACATCAATATGACTTCTTCTTTTAAAAAGTTGAATAATTTAATACATTCAATAAAAAATTAGTAAATTTTATATGGTGATTTTTTTTTTAAAGCAAATTCACAGATTTAGATGCAAAAAAAAAGCCAGAATGATGTCATAATCAAAAGATTTTTCATTTTTTAATAGTTGTGCCTAGTTTAATTTGTCATATCATAGATATAAAAAAAGCAAATGTTGATAAGATAGCAAGGGTCACAAAGCATTGCCTGGGGATCCCAATCAGACTACCTGGTCAGTGAGTTCAGGATAGTAGGTACTGGAACTTGCTTTGATCAACGTAATAAAATAATAGGTATTAGCTCTGGAACAACCTTCATTGGCTTGTCTGAATTAATTAGAACCTTCTCAGTGGTATGTCTTCTTTGTGCATATTGTAGGATATGTATCATACCATCCTACCATTTTCTGTTTAAAATTTGAGAGAGAGAGACTCATCTTTTCTTATCGATCATATGCCTGAAAAAAATCACAGAATGAGTTGGTCAAAAAGCAAAATAAAGAATGGGTTAATCTGGTAAAATAACTCTTAGAATAAAAAAAATGTACCATATTTGTCAGCTTGTACAAATATATTACACATCTCTATTTCTCTGGGCATTTTTCTTTCTTTCTTCCTTTAAAAATACTGCCCATTATCATCCTGGACCTACAGCTGTACAACTTGGGTCTATGGTGCTTAACCTCCCATCTATAATACTAGTATATTGGACACAATATAGTGTGTATTTTCTTCTTTTTCCTCTTCTTGAAAAAAAATAATAACAAATCTTCATCTTGTAGGTCAGTAAATATAGTCCTTGTATTTTATTGAGATGTCCCTTAAACCATTAAAAATTTCACTTTTAACATTGATATTTTTCTATCTAGATGCTGGTTATTCTAAAGTTTTTAAAATGTTCCAAATTCTTTGGAATTTAGAGCTCTGTTAATTAGTCTGTCTTTTTGGCAGTAAAATAAAAATGGGAAAAAATCCATTTGTAGAGACAGCCCACTTTCCTAAATTCTCCACTGACTTAGGTGTTAGGGTCACCTTTGACCCCTTTTTCTTACTTTGATGACTTCTTCTTTTTCTTTATGTAATATAAAAGTCTTTTTTTCTGAAAACTCTTTCAACATTAATTAATATTTTTTATTTCTTTTACTAGAGAGTTCCATTTGTATATATGCACATATAAATAACACAGGATGACAATATTCAGACACATTAATATGCATATACTTATAAATAAACGTGTGTGTTGTGTGTGTGTCTCTGTCTGTCTCTCTTTCTCTCTCTCTCTCTCTATATATATATATATATATAGAGAGAGAGGGAGAGAGACTGTATTTAGGCAATAAAAATTTAAGGCAAATACTATTAAAAACAACAGGCATTTTATGTCAATTAATTTTAATGGTTAACTTTTCCAAGTTATAAATAATCCTTCTCAGACAAGAAAATTATCCATACACTTTCATCACATACGTCTAACAGCTTATTTTAATAAAATGGCATTGTTACACCATTTCAGAATTTTATGAAGCTCACTAATTGTCTCTATCTACCTTGATGATTTGAGAAAGTTAAAAGAACATTTGACAATTTGAGAAAGTTAAAAGAACATATTTTCTATGCTTTTCTTCCAAAATAAACCTTGGACGATTTCTAATTGAATTTCTTCCTTGTTCGAGAAGGATTATTTGTAACTTGGAAAAGTTGATCCTTAAAATTAATCAACACAAAAATCATATATATATTCTGCACTATTACTTCTCTGCTACTGTCAGTTCCATGCACTTATATAATGTTTGAATGGCAAAAGAAGCAGAGGGGGTAAGAATGTAAAAACAGTATTATATTAAATTTTAAGGCACTGTATTTTTGTTTTACATTTTCTATTGAGCATTTTTTTAAGATGTGCAATTTTATTGCAAATATTAAATTTGCATGATTTCTTTTTTCATCTACTGGTATTCCATATATTTAGAAAATTCACTTTGTGACATTTTGCTTTTGTAAAATATTTTTTTCAATACTGCCATTCAAAATGGTATAAGTCAAAGAAGCAATTACCATTAATTTATTGGAATTATTTTTTACCTTGCCAAAACTACAATCTTGATGTCAAAGTTTGAGGTTTATCATCAGGTGTGGCTAATATAGAAAATTTTAATTATGACGCTATCCTGGGTATGATGATAACATATAGCAGCAAGGCTTCTGATTGGGAGTTTTTGAGCTGCATGGAACTACCTCTTAACTGCTGTTGTTCCCAAGTTCACTCTGACCCTGTGTGTTATCTCAGCTATGAGCAAATAGTGAGCACCCAAGCAAAATCAACAGTACATAAAAAATATGAAAATATATTTTTATAGTAAAATAACCAACAATACATTTTATTATCTACAAAATCAGTCAGTTAAGTGCCATACATGATACACGCTTTTGGGCAATCATGTCTTGAAAGAGATATGGCTGACTGGGCAAAAGATTTTCCCGCAGTTGGTTGCCATTACTTTATGCGGCAGACTAGTTGCCAACCAAGGCTATAGAACCTAATCTGTCTGGCAATTTAACCCATTGCTGGAGAGAAAAGTGATGAATTCATACCTTTTCTAAGGGTTTTTGTGAATATATGAATGCAGCGAATTTGATTGGAATTTGAACTTGGCTCTCTGATTTCTCGTTCCGGGCTGATATTTACTGCACCACAACTAAAAAAAAAATTCTTTTCTCTGAAAGTATAAAATTATGTACAGAATATATAGATTCTGGCATTATAAAATAATTATATTATATACAAGTGTTGATATACAGGTAAACAAAATAAACCATAACAGTATGTTTGAGTGTTTATTCAGTCATCATTTTTTTTTGTCTTTATGGAGTGGTTCTTTATAGGTATGCAAAATTTATCTGCAATTCTTACAGTACTGTCATTTTTAGCAAAAATCTAATGATTATTTTATTCAGGGTCTAGGAATTATTTTAGAGTTATTAACATATATAAATTAAAGGTACTTGTTTACTTTATGAAATTTCAACTTATGAAATGTTTTATGGAAACGTTCATTTTGAAGAGAAAGAGAAATGCGTGAGTGTGTAATATACGTATATGTGTTATAGTGGATATTGTTATAATTGATATTGTTATAATGGATATTGTTATAATTGATATTGTTATAATGGATATTGGCTTGGATTCGGAGAGCCTAGTTCTAATTTCAGTTGAATTTTTTTTGTTCGTACCAATACACTTGGGAAAGATATTAATCCATCTCTTCTCCCTCCAAATATGGTCTGAACAATAGGACAGATTGGGTTCTATAGCCTTGGTTGGTGGCCAATCTACTGCAGAAAGTAATGGCAACCTACTTTGGGGAAAAATATTCTGCCTAGTCAATCATATCTTAAAAAAGACATCATCGGCCAAGTGTGTATCATGTATAGCAATTATATAGGGTGGTTCAAAAAGAGGTGGGCAGTAAATGATAACATTTATTTTGAGATTACATATCCAATTATATTTACAATAATGTAAATACCATAGTTATAATGAACAGCATTGTAATAACATAGCCAATACACAAATCTGTTCCATCTAGTGTCCACCTACTTTTTAACCACTTTGTATTGATGTGTGTGTATATATATATATATATATATATATATATATGGTGTTTTTTTAAGTGTAGCTTTGATGTGACACAAGGCCAACAGATAGGGACACTCTCTGAGGATTGAACTCTTTATTCAGTTGTAATTGATCCAGTGAGACAAACTTGTTAACCTTTACACTACATTGAATGTGTAATTGTCTTTCTCTCCCATGGGCCCAGCTGATGGCAGTCATTTCTTGTCTAGCACTCTGGCATAGCTTCTGCATGATTGTAAAAATTATAAACAATACTTTAACTATGCAAATGAGATCCTCTTATTCAATTTTATGTGGGAATTCTGACCAATCAGGATCTGCCTAATTTTTCTTCTGACTAGTTGTGTTTTTTTAGCCACTAACATCTTTCCTTTTAGCATAGAAAACATCAAAGTGAAGTACACTAGGACAGCTGACCTGTTTATATATCACTGACCCTGAGATGTGCAGCTGTTATCAAACACTAGCTGTCACTCTTGCTACATGTTGTGAGTAAAAATGCTACTGCTCATCAGTATATGTTTGATAAATATATGAGTCATTCAGTCACTTTCTGTCATGTATGTGAAAATCAATGAAGTGTTTATATGTTAAAGTAGATGCTTTTATCTTTCTTTAAAAAAAAATTAAGGGATTTATCTCAAATAGATCAAAAAGTTATAGTATTTTGAAAGTTGACAAACTTTAAACACGATTTTCTTGTTTTTATTTTATGGTGGAAAGTACCTTCTAATTCCAAATGACTCCTCTATTCTGTGTATTTAGGCAGTAAATGTTTCTTTAAGTCAAATGTTATTAAAGATAACAAACATTTTGTGTCAATTTTATTGATTGATTTTTTTTTTAAATTACAAATAATCTTATGGAGATAACGAAAAAGTTCCATCAGAAATTATTCAAAGTTCATTTCAGAAGAAATATGATCTATGCTTAAGAAAGTTGAAAATTTGGACCACTTCTTCCAGAATGAACAATTTCTGATGGAATTTACTCCTTATCTGAGAAGAACTATTTGTAATTTTGAAAAGTTGATCAATAAATTAATCAACAAAAAATATCTGTTGTCTTTAATAATATATATAAATAAATATAAAAGTAGATATTGAGGTTAACATCCAGCAGTGACAGTCTGTTTCATGCTTATGCACAATCTTCAGGCCATGTGTGTTGTTCTTTGGCATAACTGTTTATATAAGCTAGTCAATGGTGCATTATAGGTAGAAGATTCATTGCTGTTGTCACTTGGTGTTGATTTCACATTCCAGTTTTATATTTACATTCACTCTATCTCGATATTGAGCACTTTAACTCTAAAATATAGCATACCTTAAAATTATAATGGGCAAGACTGAACAAGTTAAGTATTTTTTTTCTAATATCGACCTGGTTAATTTTCAGACACTTTGTTTCTTTTTTTGTTCTCTTTGTTGTTTCTTTTTTATTTAATGTATATAAATTGAAGCAAGGTGATAATTTCATAAAAGTTTGAAAATGTCAAAGTGAAAAATAAAACAAACGGGAAACAGAAAAAAAATTTTTTTAACTCACAAATTTACTTGTGTTGTATGTGAATGAACCCCCCCCCCCACACACGCACACGTTTATGATTGTCATGTAATATGCATATTTATACATACATGCGTAAATACTTTCACACATTTGTATTCATTATAACTTTTCCTATTTTTATATATTGTGATTACATTCCAAAAAAAAAAAAATTTCAAGTGATTGGGTAAGACTGAATGTAAAATTACACATCCAAGATACCGAACATTAAAAGAACATTCTATCAATTTCATTTCAAACAGATAGAACCTTAAATTCTTATCAATAATAGTACTTAAAAAAATGGATTTGTTACTTACTATCATCTTTCACCTGTTTTGATTTTTCTATTCATAATTTTTCTTGCTATTTTTGGAATGTGTTGAATGGAAATTTTTTAAAATGAAAATCTCACCATTTTATCAAAACTTTCAATTGGAATTTTTTGCTGAATTAACAATTCTTTTCACTTAAATTTTTTAACTTATTTTTTCATTTCAAATATTTTTTTTACATTCCTATGATGCTTTAAAGGACACCATAACACAAATATCCTCTTTTAATGATTTGTAATTTATTTGAATATTTTTATTTTTTTTGTGTGTGTTATACTGTTGTTCAAACATTCAGGTTCAATTACTGAAAAAAAAAAATCAGAAAGAACATTAATAAATTTTTTAAATATATTGAATACTATAAAAGACCATTTTTCATGAAGTTTGGAATTTACAACTAATCTCTTTTTCCTGTAGTTGTAATTTGTGCTGAAGACAGTTTTGAAAAATGACTTGCATAAAGACATAATTTAACATATATTTTTAATTCTGATAATTTATTTTTTGTTTAATATTTAAGGTATGAAACAATAATGAAAACAATCTCCCATGTAATATGATAGCTATTGGATAATGATTTTTTATTTTTATTTTTAAATATTATACTCCAGAGAAGTAATGATATTTTGTTTAACTCATTGTACCAAAAGACTTAAGACAAAAAAATTAACAGCATAAATGATTGTAGAGAAAATAGATTTAATAGGAAAATTCAAATTTGTAGCATAATATTAATTATTTAAGTTAATGTTTCTTTAACTTGTTTTACAAATTTTTGTTTTTCAAACATTTTTCTTGGATTAATTTTTTTATTGATTAACTGATCCAAATGTTGTAGCTTCATTTATAATTTTATTCTTCTTCAGAAATATAATCTAGATCAAAGGTGTCCAAATTATTTTTAATTATTACTGAGATAAAAAAAATGAATTCTGTACTTCCAGATCTGTCTCTCCACCCACAAAAAATGTGGGGAAAAAAAGTAAAATACAATTAAAAAAAAAAAGAAAATTATTGAAAAGTTGTTTAATAAATTTTTGTTGATGAATTCAAAATTCTAATTTAACTTTTCTTTTTCTCTTTGCATGTGTATTTGTAAAAATGTTTCATTTTAATGTTACAAACAGGAAGTGTAAAAAAATGTAAGACTTGACAGATTTGATGTCCCAGGATGGTAAAACTGTTTTTATTTTTCTATTTCTACCTTTAATATCACATTTTCTTGATGATGTTCAGGGTTACCAGTTTGGGCTGTAAATCTGAAGGCTTTGTGGAGATGAAGTTTGGACAATGATATGCATATCCCTCAATTGAAATTCTGTTCTGGGATAAAATTAAGTACTAGGTACTCCTGAAGAGATGTGAGTGCAGTTGGAAGAGAATTTATAAGCTAAGCATTTTATTTTAACAATTGTAAATGACAATATTTCAAATTGATTAAAGAGAGGAGGGATTGAGGATTTACTCTTGCATAACACAAAGCTGCTGGTAATCTCTAGAACCAAGCTTGTCAGAGGCTATACAGTCTCATTTGCTCATTGACTTTGCATTATTGGGGATATGCTTTCATTCATTACAAGTGAATACAAATTTACAGTTACATCTCGCCAACTCACCTGTAAATTTATGAGATCTTGATGCCAATCTAACAGTGCACTTCAAAAATGTCTAGGTATCATAGGGAAGAGCTCAAACAATTACCATGAGGCAGACGACCTTACAGCAGTAGGAAAGTTACTGAAGTCAAGCTACCAGATCAGGACCAATAATGTTGCTGATACTTCTTTGGATTTTATCAAGGTAAATAGCAGGGGCTTTGGACCATATATGGCAGCAATATTCTAAGCATGGATGAATGGTAGACATATATGTAAGATAGATTCCAGAGATAAAAATGATCTTGTCAACACAGTGACCAAATTTTCTTAGCAGCTGATCTGGCAATGGATTGAATATAGTCTTTTCACTTCATGTCATCTGAGGATTTTAGGCGGAGAAATTGCAACAAGTCGCTTTCCTTTGCTGATGGAAGGCAGAGAGGAATCTCTCACAAGAGAAGTTTAGTTTTGGAGGCATTACAATTAACAAGCCATCTTTTGCCCCAGTTAACAAGACATGTGCTTATTTTAGACTTAAGACTGATTAACCTTACTTTTTTTTTTTTAATCATATCACCCCAAGCAAGGCGGTAACACCACTGATGTGCAGGGGGCTACGTAAGAGTGAAAAGATTGGAAAAGGGAAAGCTGGAAACCACATCCTAAACAGGGAACAAGGGATGAGCCTCTACACCTGTTCAATAGACATGGGTGGAGTGTGAACCGGGCGATAGTTCAGTCTATCTACTGCAATTGAAAAAAAAGATAAGGAAAAGTGAAAAGATTGGAAAAGAGAAAGCCAGAAATCACATCCTAAACAGGGAACAAAGGATGAGCCTCTTCACCTGTTCAATAGACGTGGGTGGAGTGTGAACCGGGCGATAGTTATTACTATTGCAAGGAAAAGATTGCGGTATTATGCATTAGAATCAACCTACAAACAATGGAAAAACATAAAAGTAGATATTTTTATCTTTTTTAACAACTAAATTTTTTTTAGCGTGTGTGAGTGTTATAGTTCTTATATTTGTCAGTCCTTTCTTTGTAGTTGCTTTCCAAGATGAAAATGAATAAATTTGATTTCTTTGTATGTATACATGAAAAAAAAAAAAAAAAGACAGGGGAGAGAGTGAGAAGGTAAGTGTAAGTGTCCCATAACTTTGTGAGGGAGATGGGTGCAGGGGGCTACGTAAGAGTGAAAAGATTGGAAAAGAGAAAGCTGTAAACCACATCCTAAACAAGGAACAAGGGATGAGCCTCTACACCTGTTCAATAGACGTGGGTGGAGTGTGAACCGGGCGATAGTTCAGTCTATCTACTGCAATTGAAAAAAAAGATAAGGAAAAGTGAAAAGATTGGAAAAGAGAAAGCCAGAAATCACATCCTAAACAGGGAACAAAGGATGAGCCTCTTCACCTGTTCAATAGACGTGGGTGGAGTGTGAACCGGGCGATAGTTATTACTATTGCAAGGAAAAGATTGCGGTATTATGCATTAGAATCAACCTACAAACAATGGAAAAACATAAAAGTAGATATTTTTATCTTTTTTAACAACTAAATTTTTTTTAGCGTGTGTGAGTGTTATAGTTCTTATATTTGTCAGTCCTTTCTTTGTAGTTGCTTTCCAAGATGAAAATGAATAAATTTGATTTCTTTGTATGTATACATGAAAAAAAAAAAAAAAAAGACAGGGGAGAGAGTGAGAAGGTAAGTGTAAGTGTCCCATAACTTTGTGAGGGAGATGGGTGAATGAATAAGGGAATTATTTCATTTAAGTTGTGAACTTGTGGTGATACCGAGCAAAGTGAGGGACCGGATGTTTGCCCCCTCACGACCAGAAAGCAAATAACCAAAACTCATAGGTGCACATCTGGCTCTATGCAGATGTTCTGGCTGAAAACTAAAAATTAATTAAATATTAAATTCCAGTTCGAGCCTATGCGAACTTTATTTATCAGCCAATGGGAAGCCCAGAATCAAATATGGATGTGAATTCCCAAATGATCTGCTGCAATCCAAAAAGCCGAAATAAAAATCTGATACAGAAAGCATCACCAGACAGACACACCACAGACAGACTCGAGAGAGACGAGTGTAATTAGTGTCTCCCTTGACCAACATCAAGCGACTTACTATGCTCGCCTTCCTTCTCTCTCCTTTTCTTCTTCTGTCTCTAAACTACTTACCGACCAAAGGAGCGGATATATCAAAGACATTCCTAATTTACAATGCTCCACATTCATACGCACAAATTCTCTTTTCAGCATTTTATTGCCATGAACATTTTAACATCCATTGGACTCATCTTTAAAGGATTACTTTAATTGTAAAAACCTTAATTGATATGTGTATATATAAAATGTTGTTTTTAAACTTAATTTGCTTTTCTTGATTTATAACTTCATTATAACTTATATTGGGCTATCTACAACGAGGCCAAATTCCATTAATCTGCCACAACACACAACCACTCTTCATGAGAATGGATAACCCACTATAAACTGTTGCCAGTTGTCTCTCCTTACTGATTTGTCTGTTTGAAAACTTTGCTTAAATACCCTTCAAAAAGATCATGCAGCATGTTTTTTATCGTTGGCAGGAATATGACCCATTGGTTGAAGAATGTTAAATATTTTAAAGTATTAATTTTTTAGTCAAAGCAATGTGCAATCCTTAAACACAGAAACCACTTTTTTGTTTATTTCAGTCTTCACCCCACAACAGTTTCACTTGTTATTTCTGTGCTGGCACAAAAGCTTTGACACTGGCCTTCACTCAGGAGAAACCTCAGTGGCATAATTTTCAACAGGAATAAACATTTAATTCCAAGGCATGTTGCAATGAAAATGACTCCATTCTCATTAAATAGCTGAGTTTGTTTGTTAAAAGTTACCCTGAAAAGTAGCAACAAGTAGTGAGACTCAAAATTTTGTTTCACTTGGTTTTCTTTTCTTTTTTTATAATGTATGAAATTATACAGAAAATTGGGGGATCTGTTCATAACTTGTTTGTAAAACAAAACAGATCACCCTGTTTAATACCAATTGTTTGTTAACTACAGAGGTTCTACAAAGTTGCCAGATTAGTCTTATAAATAACTAAAACCAGAGTTGCTAGATTTGAAAGCTCAGTGTTACTAAATTACTCTTATTTGATTGACTTTCTTCTCATTAACAGTATTTTTAAAAAGCCCCCAATCCTTACAAAGAAAAAAAGAAATTACAGTAACAAAATTCCAAATTTTGTAGCACAATGCTTTCAAATCTAGCAACTTTACTGTAAACTAGTTGATTTAATTCACTTGCTGCTAGTAAATGTTTAGTGACGTTAGTTTTCTTTTACATAACAATGGGGCACCCATGAGGAACAATTTTATGACACAAGGTAATGGTCTGTCACATTTACTAAGTATAGCTTTCTGTCATGTGCACTTCATTTAACTTTTAGTTATTTTATACTTGATTCATTTCTTTTTTTATTTAAATGAGTTTTTTTTAATGTGTGGATGGAAATTCACAATCTGGCAAGTTTAGGATCAGTGGGTATAGAAAACATTGCAAACCTGTCTTAGCGATGGTATTACTTGATACCAATACAAATTGCACAGACAGAAGTGGAGCATTTTTTTATCTATTTATTTAAAATTTACACCAGTTATTGAGAGGGAATGAAAATAAGCAAACACTGATGAAAAGAAAGTACAATAAAATAAACTGGATTAAAAAAAAAAAATGTAACATTTCAAACTTGGAAGATAGTAGCATTAAGGAAAGCAATATGCTGGAATAGAGAGAGAGAGAGAGAGAGAGGGAGCTAAAAGTGAGACATATATCATTGGAAAAGTTTGTGTCTGATTTTTATTAATATAAAATGATTGCATCTTGAAACTGGTGTGTTCTAGATTGAAAACTTGAATTATTCAACTGGGAATCAGACTTTGCTGAATTTTGACATTTTATCCACAATTGAATACCTTAAAGATGGCGATAAAAAGCAGCGCTTTGGCTATAGGTTCTATGAATTCTGAAAAGAAGAAAGTGTTGGAAATGTGGCAAAGTGACAAACAAAAAAAAACTGTCTGTAATACTACGAGAAGGATCTGTTCTTGGACAGAATTGTCACAGACGATGGAAGCTGCATAACTTAGTTTTCATATGTGATACATGCTTGGGTGATCATGTCTCTTTCAAAACATGTCTGACTAGGCAGAAGATCTTCCTGCAGTACGTTGCCATTTCTTTCTGCTGTAGACTAGTTTCCAACTAAGGCTGCGGAGTCCAATCTGTTTTGCTATTTAACCTCCGGCTGGAGAGAGAAGAGTTGGATCAATAAATTTCCTGAAAGTTATTTGTGCATAAGTGAATTAAACAAATTCGACTGGAGTTCAAACTTGGCTCTCTGATATCTCATCCCAAGTCAATATCTATTGAACCACAAATGCACATATATAACTACTTTAAAAAATAAAATATCTCTTCCACTCGGGCAAAAACACTTCAAAATTTACAACTTTAATTTTTTATTTCATTTTAAGAGTCGCAAAAATATCAACAAAAAATAATGTTTTTAAAATTATATAACTTTAAAGACACTTTCACAAAAAATGTGATACCTAAGGTGTAAAATGATTTTTTTAAAATGAAAAACTTTCTTGAAGTTTTTATTTTCATTATAATTTCAAGATAATAGATTAGATTTAATATTTTTAATAAGCAAAATGTATTTTCAAACACTAATGTAAATTGCCTGGAAGGATTTTATTTTATTTTGTATTTATTTTTTTGTTAAATATCTGATTATGTCCCTTTTTTTGTTGTCTTTCATCACAATGTAATACTCTTTATTAAAATACACACCCGATCAAAAATTTAAGACCACTTAAAAATCTTTAAAAAGAAATTTTTTTTACAGATAGATTTTAAACTCCTTCCACTTAAGGTTACCAATACTACAATCTAAAAGATTATGGAAACAAAAAGCTACATTCCAAACATTTTATTTAGAAATTTACATTTTTATAAAATGAGGTGATTTACACACGATCAAAATTATAAGACCAGAGACAAAAATTCTACGAAATTGTACAAAAAGTGTAAGAAAATATTCAACAACCAAATTTAATAATGAAGTCTACCTCCACTGCTTTTGATGACTTCAAAAATTCTGTCAGGCATGCTAGAAATAAGCGTTTCCATTAAGGTGCGGGGGATGTTGCTCCAGCTGTAATATAACAATCTGGCCCCACCCGAGGAAGGCTGATGCAAGCGGGGGTGTTTCCGGTCGTTGAAAGGAACAGATGTTTGTTTGACCTTATTTCCGGCAGTAGCGGAAATGGCTACAGAAATGGCTACACGGTCCATCGTCATTAATAAAAATATAACTTATATTTTTATATATATGCGTGTTTGTTGTTTGTCGATATATAACACAGCTTCTGAAGATTATTTTTATAAAATCTTGATAAAAAATACGTATTTTTTACACCCGCCACTCCACTTAATTTCATGAAAGTTCTAGAAATTCAATATTTCTAGAAATTCAATATTACCCGCAAACATTGTTTTATTAGTGAAATGTAGGACTCTTTGGAGAATGCAAGTCATCCTTTTTTTTTTGTTTTCAAACACTGACCACTTTCTTGAAAATCTGCTCCAAATAATAAAATAGAAAATGCAATAAAATTATGACATTATTTAATTTTACAGTGAAACCGATAAAATGCAACTGCAACTTCTACTCCAACAGTTTCTTTTCTCGCACTTCCCGACTGTGGAATTCCCTTCCACATGATTGCTTCCCCGACAGCTACAATCTCCAGGAGTTTAAATGTAAGGTCAATAGACACCTCCTAACACACTAACTCGCTCCCATTCTTTCAAACACTCTTCCCATCTGCCCAACCCTCATCCTCGGTATCCTTACCCATCTATCACCTTCCTTCTGACATTTCCTACACCTAATCACTCGTCTTCTTTACCTTCCTCTATGTAGCCCCATGTGCAATAGTGGCAGTGGAAGGCCTTGCTTGGGGTGAAATGATTAAAAAAAAAAGATAATATTCTGATTGATTTTACAAATAATATCTATTAAGTTCATTATAATTTGAAGAAAAAATTTGATAAATAATGAATTTTTACAAGAATTATTTTCATTTTTTCTTTGAAGTTATAAAATTTCAAAAATATTTTCAGATTTCTTCAAATCACTGTATTAACTTATTAAGTGAAGACTATATTTACTAATCAAAATTAAAGTTTAATACAAATTATCATGCATCAAGAATTCTAAAATAATTTTTATTTTTTGTAGAAATGTTTTTTTTTAAGTATGGTACTTCATATGTGACATTATCTTAGAAATGTCACATGTTTCAAGGTTTCTTCCCCTTCCTGGAAAAAAATTGGACAGTTGGTGTAAACCATGATTATGTTGACTACATCACGAGTTTAGTAAATCAATTTATAGGGTAATTTTATCAATTATATAGTTGACAACAAACAATTATGTTATTAATAATAAAATGTAAAGTACTATAAAAATTTAATAACACAACTTTGCCATGTCATAGCCATCATGATAAGTTATTAATAATAAGGAATAAAATGAAAAATATGATATTAAAAAATATAAATTAATAATAAATAAAATACCATAATGTCTCATAAATTGAGTTATGATATTTTATCATCTCAATTATTAAATTTTTAAATTAATAAAATTTTATATTTTAAAATTTATTCTTTCAAAAATCATCTTCAAATGTAAGGCTATAAATCTAAAGTAACTAGAATTCAATAAAATATGAGAATTGCCAATAATATGTTAGTTTTTTAAAAATTACTAGGTAGTTAAAAACCCAAAAGAAAATATTCACTTAAGTTTCATAGATTTATGTAAATTCTGGTCAGCCATACTTAGCTTGTCCACACTTCTGGCTGTCAGTAATCAATCAACATGTCAGAAAAACAAGACCTCTGGGATTAAGAAATGTTTGTATACTACATTTAATCCTATAAGCAAACAATAATTGTTTAAATCAGATTAATTTAACTTTAAATTTGCTAATTTTTAAAAAAATAACATATCACAGATGTATATATTTTATTTTTTTGCAAGGTTTTTAAAACCAATAATTTTTTTTACAAACCTATCAAAAATGGGTGAAAAATTTTCAAAAACTCTCAAAAAGGTGAAATTCCAATCAATATAATTTCTCTTTAAAAAATTCAATTTAAAACTTAGGCACCAAAAATGAGTTGAGGTACCTATAATTAAATAATGTTATTGTTTTATTCAGAGCATATTTTTGGTAAACGATGTTTGTGTTTGACAAAAACAAATTGATTTAAATTTTAAATTCTCCAAGGACTCCAGCTTTTAAATAAATATGAAAATTTTGAGATTTTAATTTCTCTAAATTGCATAAAATTAAATAGGTGTAGGTTACAGATGTAAAAAGATATTTTTACCATGATTTTCTTAAAAGGTCTAAAAATAATTTCTTTCACTTGTGAATAAGTCCTGAAAATTTCATTAAAATTTGAGAATTATCTGATTTTTGCAAGGATTGTCAAAACAATGTTTGTAATGCCAAAAAAAAAAAAATGCTAAAATGTACAATATTAATTTTTGAGCCACCCACTGATGTAAGAAAAACAATATTTTTAACCAAAATTTCTTAAGTGCTAGAAAGGGTTATAAATTTAGTAAAATAATAAAAGAATACTTTGTTTTGTTTTCTTTTTCTCTTGATAACACCATGAACATTTTGATGATAAAACTTTGTTTTTACAAATTTGCAGCTTCTTTTATGATGGCATGCTCTTTTCTTTTTAGAACATTTTGGTGGTACCTCAACATTTTTCTTAGTGGATACTTTTGCCTCTTCTAAAGTAAAATAAAACCTTGAAATTGTAAAATTTGAAAAGCTGCTGTCTGAGGGGTTGGGTTGGAGATATTTATATTTTCTTTTCTTTCTTTTTAAGTGCTTACTACTGAAATACTTCAAGGTGGTGTTAGCATTTTTTTCTTTTGACATGTGTGTGTATATATTTATCTATATAATAGGTATTTATGTATGTATGTGTGTGTGTGTGTGTGTATATATATATATATACACACACACACATATGTATGTATATATATGTTTTTTTTATCAGCGTCTCATCCCAAGCAAGACAGTACTACCACTGGTGTGCAGGGGGTTACATGAGAGTGAAGAGAAAGAGGAACAAGTCACAGTAAGTGTTGTAGAATGAATGAGAAAGACGGGAATACTGGTGTGAAGAGAGCTGCATGAGAGTAAAGTGTAAAGGGAGAAGAACAAGGTATGGGGTGTTGGGGAATGGATGGGAGTCAAGGAGATAAGAGATGACAGTTGACGTTGCATTTAAACTCTGAGATTATAGCTGTTAGGGGAGGGAATTCCACAGGTGGGAAGTGCGAGAAAAGAAGTTGATAGAGTAGCAGTTGCAGTTACATTTTATTGGTTTCACTGTAAAAGGGTGGGAGTTGCAAGTAGCTTGAGTAAATTCATGCAGAGAGGGCATCAGTGAGCTAAGGTGCTGTGGGCTGTGAGATGTTGGATCACTTTAGCATTTGTAATAGCCTCGAACACTTTGTCGGAAATTGGTACTAGGCTGATAGAGTGATAATTAGATAGGTCCAAGGGTTCTCCAGTATTCTTAAATACAGGAACCACAGGGGAGGACTTCTAGCAGGCAGGAAAGCAAGGAACAGAGAGGCAGTAGTTGTAGAGTTTGGAGAGGACAGAGGAGAGTTCAGGGGCACATTTCTTTAGGACAATGATTGGGATTGAAATTATGTTAGAGACCAGCGAGGGGGTAATGTAGACGTCATTCAGTTGAGCCTCAGTTCTAGGTGGGAATTTGGGTACGGATACCCCAGACGAAAGTCGAGTTGGTGGAGTATCTGCGAGCAAAGCACTCGGCCTTGTCCGCTGAAGATGTGAGGAGCTAAAATTCATTGATTAAAAAGGGATTAAGGGCTTACTGTTATTTAGCACACTTTTACAGAGCCGCCAGTAGTCTTTGGAACCGAACTTACATGATTCTATACGCTGCTTCACTCTGTTAGCAAACAGCAGCTTACCATCATTAAGGATCCTCTTGCACTCATTAAGAGCAAAGGCAAAAAGGCGCCTATTATTTTCAGGCGCGTGGCTCTGATAATGCCGGAAGAAGTGATTCCTGTGGGCGATAACGGCAGAGCACGCAGGGGAGAACCAGGGCGACAAATGGGGTTTAAGTCGTAACTTTCTGATGAAAGCATCGATGCCAGCTTTAACCCAAGAGGAAACCTTGGACGCTCAGTTTCCAACAGGAAGACTGAAATCTATGTTCCAAGAGACGTCAGACAGGAAATCGCGGAATGAGTTCCCGTCTGCTCATTGGTAGCAGTAAGATATTCTGCTAGTTTGAGGTTCCTGGGAGGAGGGGGGAGTGAAAGGAGATATTAACGGAAACTATTGCATGGTCAGAGTTTTCAAGAGGGTAAAGATGCTTGACATTGCTAGAGTCAGGGATGGAAGTGAAACAAGGATCTAGCAGTGGGTCAGGTCTATTAGGGTTATTAGAGAAATGCTTGGGGAAACCCATCACTTGGGTAAGGGATTGAGTAATTGAAAAGTTCATAGTATGTCCTCCTGCAAGATCTGTGACACAGTTTTCAAACCACTTGGCGTGGTGGGCATTAAAGTCTCCAAAGATATATATATATATATATATATGGGTGAACGGATGAGAAGAAATGGCCTTATCAGTATTGTTCAAGATGCTGTCAAGTACGGAACAGTCAGAAGATGAGGGGGAGCAGTACAGAAAAAAAAAAAGATAGCTAACAGAGCTTAGCAGAGAGTGACGGAGACACATGTAAGAATGATCTGGAGATTCAAGAGAGATCACACAAGCTAGAGGGAGATGTTCACTGACATAAACACCAAGTTCATGCATATGGACATTGGAGTCCTTCATAAAGAGAGGAAGGTAATCAAGGATGTAGAACTCGGAGGAGGGGATAGAAGGGTCAACGTTAATTTCACAGATGTCAGGTGAATTTAGTTGGAAGAAGGATTCAACGCTACAAAAG